>OY282449.1:0-431790 GCA_958295655.1 Palloptera scutellata
TTTTACATTATCTGTGAAACACACTGTTGAAGAGATAAGTATTAACTTGGCACATCCTAAAATTATAATTCATAATTGTATCATGTGGCGAAAGTTGAAAGCCATGTATAACTAATTTTCATTTCATCTAAACCATCCTCTTGTGTGTTATTGAGTCTTTATTTGCCTCAGCCTAAAAAGATACAGCTCACTCACTTGTTTTATATTTCTATTTTTTATTTACAAAAAAGCAAAATGACGCATGATGCAATAAAACCAATGCCATATGACACCGACACTAACAAATACTGATCCATTTATTTATATACATATACACCTAATTCTGTTTTTACACGGTAATTGGTTCCAGGAAAACCCGTTTAAAAAAAAATAAACTAAAATTTCCGAATTGGTTTAATAATGATGATCTCCGCAAACTGAGAATCCAAAAGACTCATTATTAAAAACGTTATAAGAAATTCAATAGCTTGGCTGTTTATTTATTTGAAAGGTTGCGCCCCTTTACGTCTGTCTGCAATCTACTGTGAGAAAAAATCATTGATCCTTTTTTTGTTTGTTCCGCCATTAAAACTGATGTTTACGCCATCTTCTCTTAGGTTTAAAAGTTTTAAGATAACAGGCAAAAATAATTTATAGAATAACATCATGCTTGATTTATTTTAAAGGTTACGCCCCTTTATGTCTGCAATCTACTGTGAGAATAAATCATTGAACCCTTTTTTTGTTGTTCCGCCATTAAAACTGATGTTTACGCCCTCTTCTCTTAGGTTTACAAGTTTTAAGGTAACAGGCAAACAGGCATGATGTTCATGCTTGATTTATTTTAAAGGTTACGCCCCTTTACGTCTGCAATCTACTGTGAGAATAAATCATTGAACCGTTTTTTTGATGTTCCGCATTAAAACTGATGTTTACTCTTCTCTTAGGTTTAAAAGTTTTAAGGTAACAGGCAAACAGAATTTATAGAAGAACATCATGCTTGATTTATTTTAAAGGTTACGCCCCTTTACGTCTCCCTCTGCAATCTACTGTGAGAATAAATCATTGAACCTTTTTTTTTGTTGTTCCGCCATTAAAACTGATGTTTACGCCCTCTTCTCTTAGGTTTACAAGTTTTAAGGTAACAGGCAAACAGGCATGATGTTCATGCTTGATTTATTTTAAAGGTTACGCCCCGTTACGTCTGCAATCTACTGTGAGAAAAAATCATTGAACCTTTTTTTGTTTGTTCCGCCATTAAAACTGATGTTTACGCCATCTTCTCTTAGGTTTAAAAGTTTTAAGGTAACAGGCAAACAGCATTTATAGAAGAACATCATGCTTGATTTATTTTAAAGGTTACGCCCCTTTACGTCTGCAATCTACTGTGAGAATAAATCATTGAACCTTTTTTTTGTTGTTCCGCCATTAAAACTGATGTTTACGCCCTCTTCTCTTAGGTTTAAAAGTTTTAAGGTAACAGGCAAACAGAATTTATAGAAGAACATCATGCTTGATTTATTTTAAAGGTTACGCCCCTTTATGTCTGCAATCTACTGTGAGAATAAATCATTGAACCTTTTTTTTTTGATGTTCCGCATTAAAACTGATGTTTACGCCCTCTTCTCTTAGGTTTAAAAGTTTTAAGGTAACAGGCAAACAGAATTTATAGAAGAACATCATGCTTGATTTATTTTAAAGGTTACGCCCCTTTACGTCTCCGTCTGCAATCTACTGTGAGAATAAATCATTGAACCCTTTTTTTGTTGTTCCGCTATTAAAACTGATGTTTACGCCCTCTTCTCTTAATTTTTAAAGTTTTAAGGTAACAGGCAAACAGAATTTATAGAAGAACATCATCCTTGATTTATTTTAAAGGTTACGCCCCTTTACGTCTGCAATCTACTGTGAGAATAAATCATTGAACCTTTTTTTTGTTTTCCGCCATTAAAACTGATGTTTACGCCCTCTTCTCTTAGGCTTAAAAGTTTTAAGGTAACAGGCAAACAGAATTTATAGTAGAACGTCATGATTGATTTATTTTATAAGTTACGCCCCCTTTTCAAAATGAGATAGAACTGAAAGTACCAGTTTGACAGAAGTTATAGTAGGTGACACAGACGTCATGAACCTTCTCTTGAATTTCGCGACGTTACAATAAATGATACATGATTACATGCCACCTCCCATAATTTCTATGCGCCTGGTACTTTAATACTCTCAGACTTTTGAGGAGTAAATTATATCCCTTTTAAAAGCAGATCACCAACAAGAGGGAAAGGGATGTATTTATGCCATCATTCATTTTATATTTAACCATATGATCTACCCACAATTGCTACTTTGATTTCTAAATTATTATTGACATGAAATATTTATATAAAAATATATATGTTGTCAAAATATAACAAGAGAGCGTAAGCGACCTTATTGCCACAACAGAAAAAGAAATTGTTGGGAATGACGTCTGCAATCTATTATAGTACAAAAACGATCAACTGAAAAATAACCCCATTTTAAACTTGTTCTAACAATAAACAATACATAAGGTGCTTTAATATTGTTTTAATGCTCACAATTATGATGATTTCTACTATTTTTATCTGTGTTTGCAGTATGTAATCTTTTATCCAGATGAGACTATGCATTGCTTTATTTAGACATTTACTGGCAAAGTAAACGATTTTTGATAGGGGTCAAATCATTCAACGCATTATATTGTGCAAGAACAGTGATCCTTTCTCTGTAATGCGATTCGAAAAGCAGTTCGAAAATTAAAAATCGTTCGAAAGACAGCCAGTGTTGGTTGACTATTTCCGCCACTTTTCTTCGTGAACTAAGCATAACTGGTGCATCAGATGGTAACGTTAGCCCCCAGGATGGTAAATGCGAAAGATGCCATGAAGTTGTCAATGCAAAGGCAATCTTTCCTGATTTACAGGTATACATATCGCTCGTTTGCTGCAAGACTGTCATAACCCAAAACAAATAAATTTGGTGAAAAACTAATTTATACCTTTCAATTTACCTATAACTCCATACAATTGGTAACAACAAACAGTTTTCTCACGTGAACTGTTCATAAGATTTAACTACGATTTTTTACACAAGATAAGGCACTACATAACCTTTATTTCTGTATACTAAATTCAAAAATGTTGCTGTCTTGCAACAAAAAAGCGATACGTACCTCTGAAAGAAACTTAGAATGTCGAATGTCATTAATTTCTGATACACAAACTTGCCGGTCTAACAAGTATACAAAAACGCCTAGTTAGATTCAACTTTACGCACATGCTTTTTGGCATATGCTTTTAGTTATTAAATCTAACTTTGGCTGTCATCAGCTCAGAATGTTACTTGTTCACAAAACGAATCTACTGGAAACGGTACAATGACCTGTTTGACTTTTGGACATGGTTCTATTTATGAATGAACGCAAAATGACAAATTATTAAATAAAATTGTAATTCATTATGCAAATATGTGAGGAATACAACAAATACATTAAAAAGATTACATTATTTTCCAAAAACATGGTATATTTTTAACAGCACGACAACATATCGTCGGATGGGGCGACTCTCGGGAAATTTTCGATTTATTAGCTGTCTTTTGTCACATTTTTGTACTCGAAATTAATACTATATATGGTATGCTTATATTGCGCCGATATCTATCCTTGCAAAAATTGTAACCGGTATAAAAATAATATGTAGCCATAGTAATCATAGTTTTTAATTTTGACTGTCAGCAGTGTATTTATTTGTACTTAATGGCACTGTGTATCTTATTGTGAGGGCGGAAGAAGGCAAATAAGAAGAAGAGTTACAATGAAAAGGTAAGCAAATCTTTGTATGAGATTTTTACTAATTCAAACATTTTATTTTGAAGAAAATATTTATTTGGAAAGCTTGTATCTTGAATACAGGAATACAATAACATGTCTCAGAAAGAAAAAAAATCCCTATTGAATTAATAAAGTGCAAAACGGAAATTATAAAGTAGTACATTTTAGAGGTTTATTTTATTTTTCTTACCTGTTATTCAGCATATTAGTGAATAATCGATTTTAATCACTTTCTACCGGTCCACAGGTTTATTATTGTTGGAAAAACTACTCAATAAAGTCCGGTTTTTATCAAAAAAAAAATCACTCATTCGGTTTTAACTTACCAGTTTTATGCATCCCTTATTAATAGGCGATTTAGTACTGAGCAAAAGCACGAATTGCTAAAAATTCTTACTCTGTTTCTTATTACCATATTTTTATTCGTCTAATTTTCGAATATAATACATAGTCTCAACTTGTACGTGTAAGCCCGTGAACGGAACATACGAAAGTTTAAAATAACAAGCGGCTGCAGAGAAAATTCATATTTAAAATAATAACAATAGGTTTGTTCGGGTACTTTACTAGTATCAAAATTCAAGAGAGTATAAAAAATGCTCTATTAAAAAGAGAATAATGTGAAAAAGTACGCGGACGGAAAACTTGTACAATTTGTAAGTAATCTAATTGCTATGCCAAAATAGCTGTTTTGAAAAAAATTATATTTTGAAACTATTTAAAGGGCAATTATTTTAAAAAATTGTAAACTTAGTAAGAATTATTACGTACGCAAGCAAAGCTAATAAATCAATAGTTTTTTATAAAAATATAAAATGTGTTTACTCTATTTCAGTTGTTGTTAGGCAACTTGAGCTCAATGCGTTTTAAAATTGCATCAGAGTTGCCAGAGTGTGCTCGATATGTTCAAGTTCTACTCTGATGGCTAATATGTGTGTACTTAGTAGAATAATTCTTATTTTTAGCACCACGGCTCATTTATGTAATCTCAGCGTAAAATAGGAGCTAATTAGATAAGTTATTCGTATCTATGTACGAGTATGTACATACATATTTATTTTTGGGTACGGGAATTAAATTTTGATATTTGTTTTAACAATTTTAAAATGTTCACGATCTTAGAAACGAATCACTCGCCTAATTAATAAAATGAAATGAAGGTAATCTTTTTGAAAAACCTTCAAACATTTGTTGTTGATCTTTGCTCACTGTATAAGGCAAGAGTTCCTGAGTCACTACAGAAACACTGTGATGAGAGTCACAGTACTTTATCACAACAAATAAATTACTTAGGCCGTGGTTATATTGAGAATTTTACTCGGCGAACATTTTGCGATCGGTGTGCGTATCAAGCATATCATGTTCGATGCAACAACAATTTCATGTTCTTCGTCGAGCAAAATTTTCAATATCACCACGGCCGTAGAAATTATTGTAATAGTGGCCAAACTAATAACTCTAACTAATGAACTCTGACTGAGTACCACACGGTACTCAAGAAAAAAGAAGAAGGTGGAAGAGAAAAACATCAGAAAAAATAATACTAAGATTTCTTGTACAAGGTGGGTAAAAATAATGTCGTAATGTGAATTGGCTACCATTTTGTTAGAAATAAAAAAATTTTTGTCTGATTTCTCGGAAAGTTTATTTGAAGGTGTAAAATTGACAAAAAGTTGAAAAAAGTATATTAGTCATAAGACCACCTCCTGAGTTAATGCACATTTGTGCTCGTTTTACATAATTTTTGGCTGTTTGGTATACAAACAACTGCTATTGGAATTAAGGTTCTTTATTAGATATTATTAATATTTATTATTTTGAAGTCCTACAAGAGAGTATTTATTTTGTATATCAACGAAAAATATTTGGGTATATAAGTATATAGTATATATTATTGTTATTAATTAGATTCCAATACTCGAGCCATTCTAGCCCATTCTTCAACGAAAGCTTTCGAGGAGGACCACCCGACTCCGCAAAAAGGATCGAGGGCAATGTACATACGATGAACCATTCTGTCTATGAACACGATAACTCGAGTAAAATTGAAGCAATCTCAATCAAATTTAGTAAAGATATTTCTTTTTATCAGGAAGTGATTAAGTTCTGAAATGGAAAAAATCGGTCAAGGTACATACGCTTGATACTTCCCATACAAGTGAGATTTTCAAAGAGTAATATTGATGGATATCTTAAACAAATTAAGTCAAGGAATAGTCTCTAAAATAACTGTTTTAAATTTTTCAAATTGAGTAAAAGCTACACAAGTGAAATATTCATATTGCAATATCAAAGGCAATAGAATAGTGAAGCAAATTGAATCAAATTCGGTGTACACAGTTGAAATAGCTTCAAGAATAATCGATGGACAAATTATTATAATTAAGGAATAACCACACCAAACTCCGACAAAAGGTCTTCAAAGGACAATTTTAAAGGAGCTACCAATACAAATATAAAGTAATTTGGTATGACGGTGGTATGACAAAACTACTGTGGAAAAAATGGCGGAAGCAAAATTCGTGCGCGGCGGGAGATTTACACACACCCTCTGTAATGAAACATCTTTTTGCGCTTAATAGATGGTTAAATTTGTATGGTTTATGCGTAAATTTTTTTTTTTATCACTGGCTCACTATTGTAATGATTAGAAACACGAATTTGGTGTTGGATTTGCGGTTGGGAAGACACTGCGTGATTAAGTCTCAAGGCTTACGCCGTAACCGAGCCCCTAGCCAATATCAGCATCAAGGCAAAATTCTTCAACATCAGCCTAATTTGTGTTCAAATTAGGCTGACGAAGAAGACTGCTACGGGCTTCTCGACCAAGCTTGTGAGCATTGTTCCCGGCACGATAATAAAATCGTGTTAGGCGACTTTAATGATAAGGTGGGCGAGGAGAGCCTCTTTAGTCCGATGATAGAATTTTTCAACGAAGCCACCGACAACGCTTAAAGACTGATCCACTTCGCCGCGGCACGTAACGTGGCTGTTAGTAGTACCAGATTCCAAATCTCAATATCCATAAGACCACTTGGCTGTCCCCCGATCAAAACACACGAAACCAGAATGATCACGCTTCCAGTGTACGAAGACGGCCCAATAAGTCTTTGAAAATTTAAATAACAACACTCTTTTCGGTAAAATAAAGAAAACCTTTTTATATTTAAATTCACATAACACAATTCGTTTAAAGTTTCTCCAATTTTTTAGATTTTCCAAATAATACAATTTCTCGATAACTTCAAAATAGGCATGTGGTCCATTGATAAATAAACTCTTCATTCGATCCAAAACCGATTGATTAAGTTATGATCGACCATTTTAGATTTGAATCAGAAGATCCTCATGGTCCTTTAGACGATATTGAAACATTTTGTATATCCCCAACATCAGAGTATTAATCAGCCAGTGATGAAGAACGGACTATTGAATGCCACCCACAAAACACATCCAATGTTTCGAATTGCACCAGGTAAGAACCATTAGATTTGTGTCAATAACCATGGTATAAGAGAAAAAAATTAACTACATATGTAATTTATACATTTCAGATGTTAAAGATAAGGTAAACCTAACTTGTGGAAGAAAAATATTAAAAAAATGAAAAGTTTAGGGGTCAGAAGTACATTGAAGCTTCATGCAAGGATAAGATTAAACACAATTGCTGTAAATTAGTAACTGAAGATCAAAGGATTTCAATATACAACATATTCCGCGCTATGGATTCTTATGGTAAAAATAGTAAAGAATAGAACAACAAGAAACTTGGAAAACAGCAGAAAGAATGTTACTTTCGCCTACGTATTTACACTTCATGACCAAAGCAAAAGTGTGTCGTGAGATTTTTCTCACCACACTCAATGTCACAGATGCAATTGTAAGAAACTCTGTCACCATGGTGTTGTAGAATCCGACCAGCGTAGAAGGCATACACCACATAACAAAACATTGAATACTATTAAACAGAAAATTCGAGAACATATCCTTTGCTATCCCTCCAATGCTTCCCATTATTGTAGGGCAAAAACGGAAAAGAAGTGCTTTGACTCTCATTTTAACATTACTATCATGCATAAAGAATTCAAGGCCGAAAATGAACAATCAGTGTCGTTTCAAAATACAGAGCTGTTTTTGAAAATTATAATTATAAAATAATATTCAATTCACTTCCAGCTCCAAACAAAAGGAGCTACAAAGAGCTGGCAATGAGAAACATTTGGAAAGGAAGACCTTAGCTCGCCAGTCATAGAATGGTCCTAAACTACTGTCCTTAAATTTTCCATCTACTGGCCGTACTTAACATATCAAAAACCCAATGTCGCCAAATTTTTTATTTGCTGAAGGTGGCTGGCTATAACCCAACTGTTTATAATATAGGCAATGATGAACGCCATTGTTATTTTTGGAACGAAACTCACGGAAAAAGAGACAGTCTCGACATGCATTTATCAATACATTCTGGCACATCCAGACATCATCGCTGTGAAAATGATGTCTAAAGACTGCGGTGGACAATAAAAACTTAAACATTCCTCGCAATGTGTATGACCCTTTGCGAGAACCATACTACTTTACAAACTATTGACCATAAGTATTTTAAAACCTGACATACCGGAATGGAATGTAACGGACAATGTCCGCGATACACTCTCTGGCCAGATTATTTACAAAATAAAGATTTGGAAAAAGTTCCTATAATGAATGTGAATTTCCTTGTTGCGTGAATGTGCAATTCTGGAAAATAAAATTAACCGAATAAGCGGATCTGTACGACATCCCTTGGTTGACAAAGCATTTTAGAAGAATAAAACACATGAATTTTGAGAGTACAGAAAACTTTCAAACGCCAATTTCATGTTAAAGTTTGCACATTTGCTTATGTTGCATATGGCGGACGATATAAACATATCTACTATATCACATATTTAATTTATTCTTTATATATCTATACTTCTATTACAATATTATATTCACAAATCTCACGACTGATTCCAATTTATCGGCAACTTTTACAGTAGATCCTTTATGGTCATCATTCAAACAATAGATATAAATGCAGATCAAGGACGATTAAATTTCCATTTAAACTATAGCAATGAGGCAAAAGACTTTAAAACGTACAGGACACAAAGTAAAGATGAAAATCCCGAAAACAAAGTTGGGTTTTTCGAATTTACCGAAAAAAATTGTTAAATTTTTGAATAAATGTAAACAGCTAACAAGTTTTTGAAATTATAAAGTGAACAGTAAGGGAATTTGAGGAACAACCAAATGGCGTAAGTTAAGCCTTAAATCGCTTGAAGTCTCCAAGCACTCAACGCTAGAAATTTAGTGCATTCGCGAATTGTGTGCCTTTGATCAAACAAACGTCACAAACGTGGGCGTAAATTTTTGGTTTGGGTAGTCACTAACATTTGAATGAAAGCATCGACTCGCGTTTCTTCCACTGGGTAAGGACTTGACGGCTGGTAATAGTTTGTATTAATTTTTGTATCATAAAACTTTATTACAAAAAAATTAATGTCACCTATAAGTCACATTTCCTTAATATTACTATTTTCTTCATTATTATTATTTTTTATATGAATCAGAATTTAAAATAAGTATTCCTTCATCTCATTCAATAATTTTTTTTTTAAATGGCAATTAAAATGGCTCTTTCGTCATAACATTGTTTATGACAAGAACTGAAATGCCATTTGACATTAAATTTGTGACTAAGCTTCAAATTGCGCTGGCATACTAAACATAATGGCATAAAAAACAACCGTTCCAATCTTTGTTAAATATTTGTAGCGTACTGTATATTCCTTTGTTATTTCCGTATAGTACCTACTCACACGAAGTTTGTATAACGAATGAACAACAGTCACAAAACAAAACCGATTTCAAGCATTGCACGATTGCTTTCTAGCATGACACGATCTGTCGTGTATATGTAAAAGCTCATAAACTCCATATGTGTCATGTTTTAGCACGCTCTATAAGTTCTTCATTATTCCCGTCTTGCACATGCACGTGTGCAGACCTTGGCTGCAATCAAGTAGTGGTTGAGTCGATGTTTGCACCACGTATTATGCACACGTCTACTACTCACTACTACTACCATCAATTTCAACGTGAGTGGCCTTATGAATATCAAGATGTTTCAATCTAGTGCTATTAACTGTGACGATCCGTGCGGCGGCAAAGTCGATCAGCCTCATAAAGATGTCGGTGTCTTTATCGTGGAGACTAAATATTTCGATCGTCGGAAAACAGAGACTCTCGTTGACCACCTTGGCATTAAAGTCGCCTAACACGATTTTAATATCGTGGTGTGGGCAACGCTCACAAGTTTTGTTGAGGAGCTCGTAGAAGTTGAAGCAGATGTTGAAGAATTTTGTCTTGATGCGGATGAAGGATAGGCGCTATTGAACCTCGAGACTAGATGACGCAGTCTCTTCCGAACCATAAATCCAACACCAAATTCGTGTATCGACTCATGACAGCTGTAGTAGATATCACAGGATGCTCTTTTATAGCAGCCCTGTCCCGTGGATCGCATTTCCTGTATAGCGGTGATGTCAGCTCTATATATTTCGATGACATCTAACAGCTGGATAGAAGCTCTTTCCCTGTAGACTATTCGGATATTCCACGTTCATATCCGTATATATTTTTTTTTCACATTTCTCTTGTGTGTTTGATATTTTTGGCAAAAAATCACATAAAAATATAAAATATTTCAATTTGTACACAGTCCACAAGTAGTAAGAAACCTTAAATTTAGCGCTAATTTTTCGCTTGAGGAATTGATTCTTTCAACAATATGTTAGAGCGCTGAATGTCAGGCTCAATGAATATTAGCAAATAGCCAAATTGACTCTTGGTCAACTACAAATAATTATTGCGACTGCAGTAGAATGCTCCTTGGTTATCAAATGATCCCCGATCGCTTCTCTCTTTCCTCCAGGGCTTTATCCACAAACGTTTTTGCCTCTTACTAGGTAATACAACGACCTTTTTGATAAATCCAGCAATTTCTTTTTAAATTTATTAATATATGTGATAAAAGGGTGATTTTTTAAGAACTTGGTTTTAGAAAATTCAAAAAAATACAGAAATTTTACACAAGTGAATGATATTTTTATTTCGATCGATAAATCCATTCCTTCCATTTACTTAATTTGATTTTGATAATTTTTGATAATTTAATTTAAATGTTGCCCGCGGCTACGCTTCAAGTGGTCCATTCTGAAGGTTCAATTTTGACACACTTTTTCATTAATTTCGGCCGGAATCTCACCAATGACGCGTTAAATGTTGACTTCCAAAATAGCAATCGTGTTTAGCTTGTCCCTATAGACAAGAGACTTAACATAGCCCCACAAAAAATTGTCTAACGGGGTCATATCACACGTTCTTGGTAGCCAATTGACTGCACCAAAACGTGAGATTAACTGCTTAAAATTTGCCTCTCAATTGATGCATGGTTTCGCATGCAGTGTGGCATGTGGCTCTATAAGTTACTCATCCTTCCCGTCCTAATGTACGGCGCAGAGACGTGGACATTAACCATCAATGATGAGAGGCTGTTAGGAGCGTTCGAGAGGAAGATACTCCGTAACATCTACGGTCCAGTATGCGTGGACGACGTGTATCGAATAAGATGGAACGATGACCTTAAATTTAGCGTACGCCGACACTGACATAAGTAGTCAAGCGTATAAAAATCCAGCGGCTTCGCTGGCTGGGTCAAGTTGAACGAATGGAAGAAAGCGCTCCGGCTAGAAGGTTGTTTTATTCGAACCACGGTGGAGGAATCCGCAGAAGGGGACGTCCTAATCTCCTGTAGAAAGACCAGGTGCAGGGCAACCTGACTGAACTTGGCCTTATCAACTGGCGCCAGCGCGCGCATAGCAGAGGCGACTGGCGAAGCTTTGTAGAGGCCAAGACCGATCATCGGTTGTAGTTCCAGTTAAGTAAGTAAATGGCATGTGGCACCGTCCTGTTGAAACCACATGTGGGCCAAGTCCTATTCTTACATTTTCGGCAAAAAAAAGTCTGTTATCATCGAACGGTACCTTTCTCCATTGACGGTAACGTTGCTGCCTTCATTGTCTTTAAAGAAGGACGGCCCAATGATGCCTCCTGCCCATAAACCGCACCAAACAGCGCAGTTTTTGGGATGCAATGGTAGGTGCTGAATTTCCTCTGGCTGGTCTTCACTCCAAATACAGCAATTCTGCTTATTCTGGTATCCATTGAGCCAAAAGTGAATGTCGTGGCTGAAGACAATTTTACGATAAAAACTTAATATATTTGATAATAAATTTCAATAATTTCCAAACGTTGTTCAGGAGTAAGTCTATTCATGATGAAATGGCAAACCAAACCGAGAATTTTTTACTTTGACACATCTCAAGAATCACGCGTGAACTGCCAGAAATATAAACGTCAAAAACTAAATAGCAAAAAAATCACCGTTTATAAAAAAATTGTGAAAATTTATAATACCAACACAAAACAATTTCTTCATCGCTCTCGTCAGAATACGCTTTGATAGGTACATAGGTGCGTGTGTGCACTCTAATAATTCATTTATAACATAATTGTTGTTTGCTTCCATTATGATATTAAAACACATTTTGGTTTCGTTTTTATGTTAATATTTAGTAAATAATTAGCACTTACTTTACTTTACTTTTAATGGCACAACAGCCCATGGAGGGCCTAGGCCGAGCTTTTCGCATCCACTCATGTTGTGCGTGTTATATTTGTACATGAATGGAAGGGACCTACAGTTTAATGCCGAATCCGAACGGCGAAGTGAAAAGCTTTTTTTTTTAATTAGCACAACAAACTCAAAATATTAAATAAAGCGTAGTAGAAATAACTTGACTTCAACAAAACTTGATCAATGTGAAAGTAAACGGCAAGCACAAAAGGGAATAAAAAAAAATGTATTTCAAGGCTTGACAAATGCAAAAGGGGACTTACGATACAATAAAAATTTGTTTTGATTATCACCTGTTTTTAATTAATATTAAAAAAGGCGCAAAGTTTTTTAAAATATAAAGACCTATCCAAAATAAAAAATTCTTTGAAGGCGAAACAACGTTTGCCGGGTCCTGCTAGTATTGTGTATATATAGGTATAATTTATAAAAAAAGTGTACAAGTACATCTGTTGGTAGACAATGACAAAACCACCAAATCATAACAAATTGCTACCCCGGCTTTCGGAACCGGCGTTAAACTGTAATTCCAACCAACCATTTGGTATTATGATGGGCAGTTCGGATCTAAGTGTGTCTCTGGACAGCCACCAAAAAAATACAGTTAACTCAACTGAATATTGCATAGATAATTTTTACTGCCACTTTTTTGATGACTCTTTACAAAAGTTAATTTATTTGTAGTCCAAATTATGTCCAATTTTTATGATTTTTTGGTGACTGCGAATTTTGATTCTAAAGATTTTTCCATTTGTGGTAATGATTTTCTTATGCGCTACAAACTACTTACAGGAGTAAAAAATCTGCTATAGAAATGACATACTTACATAGTAAAATAATTCATACATTACCAGAGAAGCTGCGAAAAATTGAGCAAGGAAAACATTTATAAATCGGGATGACTTCAAATTTACAGAATTAATAGGAAATACCGAGTATTAAACAGTTTAAATATTTAAATGCAAAATACATATTTTATACATACTCGTATAAAAAAATCTAGTTTCGGTTTCTCGTCTAACTTGGTAGAAATAAAGAATGAATATTGCTGGTATTTTGGCAATTATACTCGTAATTACACGTCATGTTGGTATACAACTAAAAAAATATTTATAGAAAGTCACGCAGGTGAACTGAAGCGGAAGACATTGAGTACTTATTGGTAACACGCGTTTATATACTAATTTTTTAACTTTATCAACTTTTTATTGAAGAATTTATGTAACGGGCACGAGAAAATTAACACATAGGGTGAAGTCACGTGTTTGGAGGAAGTGAGAAGATGAAAGTAATATTAAGGAACATGTACATACATGTTTATAATGTTATGACATGTATGTGTGTGTGTACGCACAATGCTGATATTCTCAATTACATAGAATGTGAAAAGTTAGCAGGGGAATTATTATTCAAATCGGAGTATTTTGCATTTTTTTTAAACTAAAAATTTGAACTACCTGAAATTTATGTATTCTGAAATTAATTCATATTGTGAACTAACTTGAGTTAATTAAGATTTGTTTTAGATGATAATACTATGTATTGCAAATGTGTATGGTTATCCGTTCTCTTTTTGGGAGCGTCCAATGGCGACATAAATTATTTACAAGTTTTTGTAAGCGATTTAACTGAATCCTTTTTATTAGCCATTCATACCAAAACTAACGAATTAAACTGGAAATTTGGTACGTATACTTATTCAAGTCGATAAATAAAAGGTTTCATGTAAGTACATTAACAACAGTGATTGTCATGTACTCGTACTGTTGCTCTGATGGTCATACAGGAACAATTTATTACAATTTTGCAAAGAAAGTGTTACAAAATATTACAAACAGAAGTTGAATATTATTCTTAATTGTATTCAAATGTAATAATTAAAAAGTTTGTGTAATTTTTTAGGTAAGTTGTACATAAAATGGGCTGAACAACGAGGAAATTATTTTAATATTTCTATCGTGGAAGCAATGACGCTTCCTGTTTCGATGTAGCCATTGATTGTACATACATACATATGCATGTAAGTATGTATGCCATTAAGTCTTGTCTGATAATTCTTGTCGGAAAGGAGCTATCGTTTTGAGCGCATAAAAGAAGTAGTTCTAGATGCTTTATAAATGCACCTTAAATTAGAAAAAATCAAGGTAGCACAACACCATCAATTCAAGGCGAGTATCATGAAAAAAAAACATGAAAAGAAAAAATGTTAACATGATTTAATGACATGAATTATTTATGAGCTTCCATTCAATCAAAAACCAAATCAAACATTTTGATGGCGATGTCAACACGCGCAGCTGAAGCCTTAATTCAACAAGCGAAAGATTTGTAAGAAATACAACAGAAGTATTAAAAACATTCGCTAAGGGAAAACCTACAGTTGGTTTCTTAACAAAAAAATAAATATGAATCTTTATTCAAAGACTGGTTTAAGATGTAATATTGATACATGTATCGTTGAAATTCTTTTCACAAATTGATGTCAATTGAATTGAACCAACGTACTGTCCAATTAAGCAAAAAATCTTGTGCATTGCAGAAAGCGCCATCGCCCCTATACACTACAGTTTCCATTGATAATGTTCTTTTAAATGATAAGATATAGTAACTGACTACTGTCCCCTTGTTTATTATCGGCTAATTATGTATAGTGGTCGCTGTGACGTAGTGGTAGTGCGTTGGACTGCTGCGCAGAGTGTCCGGGGTTCGAATCTCGGCACAGGCCAAATCAAAAAGTAGAAAATATTACTTTTCTACGCGGCACCACCCTTGGCAGGCAATGGCAAACCTACAAGAGTAAAAATTGCTATGAAAAGCTTTTCACTTCGCCGTTCGGATTCGGCATTAAACTGTAGGTCCCTTCCATTCATGTACAAATATAACCCGCACAACATGAGTGGATGCGAAAAGCTCGGCCTAGGCCCTCCATGGGCTGTTGTGCCATTAAAAGTAAAGTAAAGTAAGTAAATTATGTATTGTAAACAAATAAATAAATATAACTTTTCGTTTTATGTAAAAATTTATAGTAGATAGATTAACTATACAAAGATATGATAAAGTGTACCTCCACACTACTATCCTGGTGCTTATTACAACCGTTTTGGTGAAGGCTGCTTAGAGGCCTGATATGTATTTATATATTCATTTTATATTTTATTTGAAAAAAATGTGAGTATCTTGACCAGATCTTATTTTTATGGATTGTATACTTTGATTTCCTTGTTTTTGTTAGAACGTGGTTGTACTAGCAAACTTGTTGTTTCTCCACCACACGTTTCCCATAGTCACATGCTTCAGCTTTGCAGCAAACGTGTTAACTATGTACTACGGAATAATTATATAAAGCTTGCGTTTCCGTTTTTGAAACTGTGTTTTTAAAGAACTTATTTTTACTTACTTACTTATTTTTTCAACATTTAATTTTTAACTTTACTTTATTTTCTTACAATTTTTTTTTTTAAGTTAATTTGCTTATCAAATGCAAGCACGTCAAATAACAATACTCTCCATGAGAGAGCGTTCGTGTTTTTCTTATTGCTTGTCATGTGATTGTTATTTAAATTTGTCGAAGAATTATTAGATACTGAGAAGTAGATCGATCACAGGGCAAAAATACATATGTAAATCCGTTCTATTCGAGTAAATTTCACTACTGACATATAGCTATTCATTCACAATTGCATTTTATTGAGGAAGTAGAAAGGGGGCGATATTTGGCGATTATACCTTACTTTTTTGGAAAGTAAGTAGTTTCTTACCAACACCAAATCAGTAGAATGCTTGTATAGAATAAATTTGTTGGAAAAAATATTTCTTTTACAATTGTATAACATTCATCCTAAGCAAGTGAATGTGCAAACACTTTGTGTCTATTTCTATGAAATAGTTTGTAAGCCCTCAAGCTTTTTCATTGATAAATACTTTGATGGTACTTTAAATTAACAAACATACATGTATTTTTTAGTCCTTTCAAATCGGTTGTTGAGTCAGATATGGTGCTGTTTCTCCGACCAGTTGCGTTGAGTTTTGTAATAGTACTTACATGGTAAAATTTTTTTACCGCACATCTCATGAAACAAATTAGAACTATTTCAAATCGATGACACTCTGCGCATACTAATTTCATTGAAAACGCGAATGACGGATTGGTTGTAAAATAATAAATACAAACTATGTAAGTATGTACATAGATATGCACATATCGCCTTTATTTGCTAAAGCTCTAACATAAAATTTTACAAAATAAAAATTTTAATGGAATTTTATTAGGCCATTATCTCTACCACTAATTTTGGAGTCATACATAGAAAACTTACATCTCTTATCGATAACTAAGTTACTACTTTTTTCTGCAGTCATGAACATGTAGATTGGATCACAATTGTTGTTAGCCCGCTGGATTCACTTATTGCAGATCGATACCATTATTCATATTTGTGACTTGAAATAGATAAATGGGGTTGAGACCAAAAATTAGATTTACTGGTTTTCATGAATTAAAATTTCACGTTCTTTTCAATAGTGTAATCTCTAGATCACGAACATTTTTGGTCGTTAGTTCCATTTCTTTATTGCACGCCCACATTTATTGATATTTAAAGTATAGCGCGATATTCGTTCTCCAAAAGCGGAGTGAGCTGCTAGGAAAGTGACTTCTTGTTCTTCTTTTGATGGCACAACAGCCGATTGAGGGCCTAGGCCGAACTTTTCCATCCACTCATGTTGTTCGTGTTTTATTTGTACATGAACAGAAGGGCCTACAGTTTTATGCCCAATCCGAACGGTGAAGTGAAACATTTCATAAGCAATTTTTACTCTTTGCTTGCTAAGAGGTGGTGCCGTATAGGAAATAGTTTTTAAAGTTTACTTCTTTAGAATCGTTTTTATACTTAGGAGGGGCAAAAGATGATCGTTGCAGCGGAAACATGTCACGGAAATGAAGAGCAACACTCTCTATCAGTCAATAATAAAAAAAATGGGGATGTATATTAATATACACATAAATGATGGGCAGCACATGTGCATCCGTATGAGTATGATTATACTTGATTAATAGAAGGCGCTGCCCTTCAGTTTCTCGTCAAATTTGAAATATCCAACAAAAATTTGACATTTCAAACAAAAACATTTAGAAACTTTTAGAGCTGAAAGAATGTGCGAGTGTAGCCTGTGAAAACAACAAAAGGCAAAAACAAATGGCGAATGTGTTACGATAAAATCTCCAGCAACAAAAACTGGTGCTGCGAGTTCTCAGACCGGCAAGTGGCAAATTTTCCACCTGTTGAAATCATACAACCTGAATATTCTGATGATGGCAAGATTGTAATTATAATGATGTAGCAAATAAATTCGCATGCTTTGGAAACGCAAACGATCAAAATGAAGTTAAACCCGATGTAGGACACCTGGGATCAGAGAATTATCAAACTGAAGTATACAAAGCTTATCGTTTGCATAAATCAGTACATAAACAATTTCAAAAATGTCTGCAATGTAATGTCTGCGATAGACAAGACTGCCAAACCTAACTTGAAAACCCAAATCGCAAACGTCCTGAAGAAGTAAACTTCTGTAGGGCGTCCCACTGAAGCACACAAATTTTATTTTATTTTACCTGTGCCTAGATTTTAACGCCGGAAACTCTCCGTAGCAGGCCATTTCAGAACTTAACTCCTTACTGATAATACCAAAACGTCTGTACCAAGTTTGGTTCAGATTGCTTAGGTTTTACTCGAGTTATCGTGTCCACAGACGGACAGGCGGACATAGCTAAATTGACTAAACTCTCTGTGTACACGGTACATTGGTTTTGATCGAAGTTTTTTGTTGGAAGTTAAGAAAAGTCGAACTTTCTATAGTGAAAGATCCTGAACGCAAAATCGGGCGCGGGCGAACTTTATATACCCTACCTAAAAATGTGCTTGCTTTAAATTGAGAGGTTGCCTTGTCAAAAAGACGTTAAGATTTTTTCCTTTGAATTTCTGAATATATTATGTATAAACTGTTTGAAAGAACTGTTTGAAAACTTGGAAAATTGTCTTATCTAAAGTTATGTTGTTTCGTCTATAGTTACATATAAATATATACATATGTCCATACCTACAACGCATAATAATAAGCGTTACAAGCAGCAGTTATTCGGTCAAAGCCAATATTCCTTGTACACAGAGTGTGTAGTGTATAAAAAAGTCGCTGATCATGGCCAACCAATAAATTCCAGCTAGATTACTAATGTTGGTTATGTACCCTTTCTATTACATACCCAAAAATACATACCCATGCCCGAGAGATCAAGTTGAAATCTGTCGCATAGTGTAATAAATACGGAATTTATAAAAAAGATCTGCTTTCGATTATTTTTAGTGTAAATGCTACGTGTCACGTGTGTATACGAGGTATGATCAAAAAATAACCGTTAACATACCCATGCCCGAGAGATCAAGTTGAAATCTGTCGCATAGTGTAATAAATACGGAATTTATAAAAAAGATCTGTTTTCGATTATTTTTAGTGTAAATGCTACGTGTCACGTGTGTATACGAGGTATGATCAAAAAATAACCGTTATTTTCAAAATTTATTTTTTCAAAAAGTATTTATTTATTTATCAACAACTATCTTGTCCCCTTCAAAGTAATCCCCCTCAGATATAATACACTTATGCCAGCGTTTTTTCCAATCCTCGAAACACTTCTGAAACACGCTTTTTGGTATCGCCAACAGCTCCTGTTTCGATTTTTCTTTTATCTCCTTAATCGTAGCAAAACGCTTTCCTTTCATCGGTGTCTTCAGTTTTGGGAAGAGGAAAAAGTCAGCCAAGTCCGGTAAATACGGTGGTTGAGGCATGATAACGGTTTTTTTTTTGGTCAAAAACTTACGCACAAGCGACGTTGTTTTTGCTCAAAATTTAGCAATTTTGGAACAATCTTCGCTTCCGCACGTTTCATGCCTAAAACATCCGTAAAAATTGCTTGGTATGAGCCGAACGATATGCCAACATCATCAGCAACCTCTCTGATAGTGATTCGACGATTATCCAAAATCATTTTCTTCACTGCGTCAATGTTTTCATCGGTTGTTGACGTGCTCGGGCGACCAGGACGAGCATCGTCACTGACATCTTCTCGGCCTTCCGTAAACCGGTTATATCACAATTGAACTTGTGTTCTGCTCATAGTAGACTCGCCAAAGGCCACAGTCAACATTTCAAGTGTCCTTGCGCATTTAATTTCATTTTTTACACAAAACTGAATACAGTTTCTTTGATCCATTTTTTCGAATAGTAAAAAATCGAAGAGCACACCAAAACACGACTAACCTTTTTATCTGTCAAAAACTAACTGACAATCCAAAATGGTTGGTATTGCCAACATATATAACAGACATGTGTACCAACATAACAGAAAAAAAATGCGAAAATCGAACATACATAACTCACGAAATTTGAAAATACGGTTTTTGATCACACCTCGTATGTATGTCACTTTTCTCACTCGACAAGCAAAGTATTTATTTGGTATACATATTCAATAAGAAATAAAAAATTAATGTTGCATTACATTTTATTTCGAAGTATCAAAAACAAAAACAATGAAATCAATGTAATAAATCGATGGTTGCTTCTCCGCAACAAGAACCTTAAAGATACACACCTTCTCAAGAAACAGGGGGTTTCACGTTTGGAAAAAAATTTAACTTCATTCTATTAACAGAACAATAAATAAATGCAATCACTTCTTCACTGGATCTTTCGTTTTACTTGAGACTTATTATTTGAAAAATGAAGTCTATAAGTCTTATAAAGATCAATTACTGTACCTAAAATTATTGTTATAAACATCTGCCTAAACCAGTGAGCATGACAAGGTTTGAGCTCTTAATTTATTTCAGGCTAGAAGCCTCTAAATGTGAAATAACATAAATACCATGTTAAAAATGCACATTCATATGTAAAGGGTGATTATTTAAGAGCTCGGTTTTTGAAAAAAAAAATAAACATTTTTTTTTTTGGATCGATAAATCAATTCTATTTACTTTTTAAAGATAATTTCTCTGCAGTGTGGCATGTGACACCGTCCTGTTGAAACCACAAGTCGGCCGAGTCAAATTCTTGTATTAAAGGCAAAAAAAAGTCTGTTATCATCGAACGGTACCTTTCTCCATTGACCGCAACGTTGCGACCTTCATTGTCTTTGAAGAAGTACGGCCCAATGATGCAGCCTGCCCATAAACCGCACCAAACAGTGCAGTTTTCGGGATGCATTAGTAGCTGCTGAGGCAATGTCTTCACTCCAAATACGGCAATTCTGCTTATTCACGTATCCATTGAGCCAAAAATGAGCCTCGTCGCTGAAGACAATTTTGCGATAAAAAAAAGGGTTGTACACGGAACTTATTTACTTTATGTATGTACATACAAAGAATATTTGTACGATAGACCCAATATTTGATAAAATAATATATAAAATTTATACACAATATTTTAAATATGGGAAAACTTAAAATATTATGCATATATGGTAAGTAGTAAGTTACAAGTAGAATTTATGGAAAAAAAAGAACTTTTACTTATTAATATGGGTCTACTTGCTGTGCTGTTGTGTGTGATTGTGTGGTGGTTGATTTTTTGTTATTATCGTTGTTGTTGCACTTTTTTGTTTTGCGTTAAAACGTTGGATCACTTTATGACTCGAAGGATGTTTAATGGCCCCCTTGCCCCCTTGCTCGAAGGACCATGTTTAACAACATTAATTTATTGTAATGAAAATGGAAAAATTAAATTTACAATATATATAAAATGTATGCACAAAGGACCATGTTTAATTCAGAAGTGAATAATTTAATTGATTGAAATTAAAAGACAAGGGATTTGTATTTAAATCAAACGAAATAAATTTATTGAAATGAAAAATTGGAAATTAAATGTACTACAAATTTATTTAAGAGCCCAACCGACGGGTATGAATTGGTTCTAAAGAAGAACTAAGAGAAAGCAATAGCAAGAAAAGAAATAGAACGAAAAGAAACAAGGATAGAGAAAATGAATAGAAATGGAAAATAAATAAAAGTGAAAGTGTTGAATATTTATTAGTATACGAGTATTAACAATATTGTCCCACTGTGTATACTTTGAACTTGTAAATACTAATAGTTATGGCTCTTTCTTATATCTAATATTTTTCTAACGTACATGCTTAAAATAAAGTGTGACTATTTTCTCTAAAGCATTCCAATGAAACGGGCTGTTTAAATTGTCTGGTTAAACTGAACAGAGGGTATAGTATGTAGTAAAAAATTTAAATGAATGAAAAATCTATTTTTTACTGTAAACATGCATACATACATACATATATCGACATCTGTTGCCGATCATTACCATCACTTTTTTACCACTAAGTTGAGTGTAGATAATACTGGTTTTTCCCTCAGATCAGTAAAGAAAAACAGTGATTAGAGTAAAGATAGTGGCTATTAGGTTCGCTCATAGTGTTCTTCCTACTCATATTCCAGGTGCACTAAAGAGTTGGAGGCAAACGCTGTCCAGAAAACAAAATTTACAGAAAAATCATACGATTTTATAGTTTTGGAGATGAAAGTTCAAAAGAAGATACGAGGTGAGTTTTCTTGCAGTATACGTATAAACTAGATGAGAGTTGAGTTACTAGCTTTCAGAGAGTAAACATCACCATTCGGGTTACATCTTAAAAGTTTTAGTCTTTATTTTCTACAAAAAAGAAAAGAAAAAAAAAGAATATACTTAACGTTTATAATTAAATTTTGAACTGTTATATTGCCACAAAAGATATTCTAATCAGACATTTTCCTATTTGGACGAATAGTCAGGCTAATGAAAGAGGACTTGCGCAATTAAAGACGGAGCAACTGAAGAATTTCCTGGTATTCTTAGGCATAACTGCCCAACCACTGGTTTTTTTTTATTTTTTGAGCTATAAGAAAAGCATATATTTGCGATTTAGCATACGATTACTAAAGAAATCTAAATCTAAATTCTAAATGAATTAATTAAAAAAAACTATAAATTTTAACTGTGCTAGTTGTTATTAATTGTTATTACTGCTCTTCTTTTATTGCTTTCTTTACCTGTTTTAGCTGGAGCTATTACTATATTATTAACAGACCGAAATTTAAATCCAATCCTTTATCAACATTTATTTTGATTTTTTGGTTATCCAGAAGTTTATCCAGGATTTGGAATTATTTCTCATATTATTAGTCAAGAATCAGAAAAATGGAAACTTTTGGTTCCTTAGGAATAATTTATGCTATATTAGCTTTTTGATTATTAGGATTTGTTGTATAGGCTCATCACATATTCACAGTAGGAATGTATGTTGATACCCGAGCTTACTTCACTTCATATCACTTTTACATGCATATTCTTTTGATATTAATCTATAATTTCTTATGATAGGTATTTGTTTGTAAATATAGGTATGTAAGTATAAATTAAAAATAATTATAAAAAACCAATATAATAATATCAGTAAACCGTCGACGCTGGCCCAACGTCGTTCCGGAAAACTCATGTAAGTCAAACCATATATTTTTTATTTTATATTTACATATTGTATTCAACCTATCAACGTACTTTTTTCACGCATCTACAAGTATCTTCTCGCCTATTTGTTTTTTTTTTACTATTTCTTAATCCTATTACTATTACTAAAGAACTTCAAACCAAATTCATAATTAAATAAACTTAGTATAATTAAAGTTTTTTGTACCTGTTTGATCCAGAAGTGAATTAATGGGATATTACAGCACAAGAAATTTGTATTTAAATTTAACAAGATTAACAAATTTATTATATAAATTATTATATTTATTATTATAAAAATTGTGCAATAAATATATTGAAGAGCCCAACCGACCGGTGTGAAAGTGTTCTAGAGAAGAACTTAGAGAAAGCAATAGCAAGAAAAGAAATAGAACGAAAAGAAAGGATAGAGAAAATGAATTGGAAAGAAAAGGTGCATTAGGGTGGCTTAAACATTCTGTCCCCTTTGCACGAGTGCAAAATTAAATTGCTCCTTCAGATGCTGCAGGGTCCTTATACCGTCATCGAACAACTCCTTGACCCTGTGTCATCGGAAGTGGGAGTTCTCGAGACTGCGGATGGTACGGATGGCGGCATTAGCAGGATGTGCCGGAACGATGGCATTGGCTGCTGTTTGACCGGGAGCAACGATCACCACTGCGGGGTGAGTCATGTTGAGCTGTGCTGCACAACTTTCGTCTGCGGACTGGAACTGTGGAGTACTGGAAAGATGCACAGTTTAGTAGGGAAACAATCAATGGTAAATTACGGCGCTCAAGGGGGAGAGCAGCCATAATTTGGGTCCGTCTTGTCTGCTTGTAGATAGTACAAGCTTTGCAGTGGAAAATGCACATTAATATTTTTAGTATTAGGCGAGGAATGAAATATTCCTGCCTCACCATGCAAAGCATGAGACTGACTTTGGCATGGAGGAGCATATTATGGAGAAATTCCAAATATAAAATACAATAGCGAGAATTTTCGGGAATGATGATAGGATGTCCTTCGTTGTAGCTAAGAGCGGCGTGAGCGAGACGACCATTCCCTCTGAGAATATTCTCTTTGTCTAGAAAAGGATTTAACACGAGAAGAGTGCTTTTCTTTTCTATTGGTTTTGCATCGAGTAATTATGTCTTTTCTCGTATATAATTTCAATAATTTGTACCAGGGCGGGAGCAACAGAGGGCCACAAAGTCGTGTCTTGATAACTTGAATTTCGGTATGAGGGATAGAGCCTGAAGTATGACACTACTGAGAAGAGTGGTAACTTCGAAAGGCTTATTGGTTGCAGGAGGGCACTTAACCTTTTATCGCCAAGAGATGTAAGGAACGGAATTGTCCTTCTCTCAGGTGCGAACACAAAGGCAAGCTCGATAAGCTTTTTCGAAGGAGACTTATAATCGCGAAAGGCTTATTGCTTGCAGGAGGGCCGCCAACCCTTTGCCACAAGAAGACGAGGATCGGAGTTGTCCTTCTCCTGAGTGTGAGAGTAAAAGGCAAGCACAATAAGCTTTTCCTACGCAGAGTTGTAACCGCAGAAGGCTTTTTGTTTGCCACCTTAACCTTTTGCCATCAAGAGATAAGGATCGGAATAGTCCTTCTCTTGAGTGAGACCAAAAGGCAAGCACAGTAAGCTTCTACAAGTAACTAAGTTCGGTAAGTTGAACTTGATTACTCTGCGAGGACTGCCTCCACTGAGGGATTTCGCTGTTGTCTATGGTGGAAAGTTTCTCTAAGAAGCTGTTTCTTGTATGGACGGAATACTTCATGTCTCAATCTGTGCCTGCTAATCAGAGCTAATGGTGTGAGATTTTCGCTCGTTTCATAACAGGTTGCTGCGCCACGAGGCCACAGGGCCAAGGAGTTGTTCGATGACGGTATAAGGACCCTGCAGCGCCTGAAGGAGCCATTTAATTTTGCACTTGTGCAAGGGGGCCGGGATGTTTAAGCCACCCTAATGCACCTTTTCTTTCCTATTCATTTTCGCTATCCTTTCTTTTCGTTCTATTTCTTTTCTTGCTATTGCTTTCTCTAAGTTCTTCTCTAGAACACTTTCACACCGGTCGGTTGGGCTCTTCAATATATTTATTGTACAATTTTTCCTTCCAATAAATTTGTTAATCTTGTTAAATTTAAATACAAATTTCTTGTGTTTTAATATCCCATTAAGTCACTTCTGAATTAAATAGTACCATATGCTTAAAATTAACCTTAATTTTAAAATAATGAATTACTTGAATTATGAATTATAGGTATATCTTGTTTTGGTCTATAAATAAAAAATATCTCAATTGTAAATACGAGTATTACCTTTTTGGTTTGAAATTCGGAGGTTTTGGGTGGGATGAGAAAATAGTGAAGATAGAGACTTTCATTTAGTTTTCGTGGGATAATTGGAAGTGGGTTGGCCTGCTTCGCAAAGTGTCCGGGGTTCAAATTTCGGCACAGGCAAAATCAAAAAGTAGAAAAATGTCTTTTTCACCTCTTGGCAGACACCACTTGGCAGACAATGGCAAATCTACAAAAGTAAAAATTGCCTAATTGTGAATAGTTATGATAAATCGGAAGAACCTTTTCTGATAACTGATTGTCAGCATTGATTCGGGCACAAGTCGGGTCAGAGTCCTTTTCGAATATTTATGCAGATTTTTGAAATAAATCCTTTGAAAAAGTATGTTTCATCAATTACTACATTTAATTTGTTGCATTGCATTTTCGTAAATAATACAGATTGGGAAACTATTTCTCTTAAAAAAAAATTTATATTACATTCTAGTACTTTTCTTTACTTAAATTAGTATATAAATATAGAGATATATAAATAAAAGCTTTTAGAAATATCATTATTAAACTATATGGCATTAAAAGCACAAAACACCAATTTATATTCAAGAACAGGAAAACAGTGTTATTGTAGGTTTAAAAGAAAGATGAAAAAGATTACATTAGACAAATTGGAGATCTTTATATGTATAATGTCAGTTGGTTGGCAGAATCACGAATATGCATTTCTAATTATATTTAGTTAAACATAGAAACAAGTTTACCAAAATCTTGAGTGTGATTTTCCATTACTGGATTTAAATTTACAAATGTTTTTTTCATTAATGTGACATTCTCACTACTTACTTTTTTTACTTTAAATTTTAAAAGGTTCATAAAAATATTATTTTTTTTCAAAATAAAAATGTAACCTATTCATGATTCTGGTAGCAACCAGGGATAAATATGTACACTCACGTCTCGATTTAAACGATTTAGCTTTTATACGATTCTTTAACTGAACACTGCATTAAACAGCATCAGCGAGACAGTTAGATTTCAGTTATGTAATAGGTAGTTTTGCATCAGCTATGAAGCTTGATAAAACAACTCTAGAATTTTAATGTCCATTTACTTTTTGATATCTTTAACAGTTTTTGAAATATACATATTTATCTACGGAACTTACATCAAAAGTGAAATTGCAATATAAGAAAATATGTAGAAAATATGTATTTTCTCTCCACGGCCCTGGTTATATGCATATCGTTTTACACGATTTGTCGTCTAGTATATCTATAGTGTACATCGAAGAATGAGTGTGTGAGTGTGTGTGTAAATACATAAAAATATTTACACCATATCAACGAACTCCATTTCTCTTGTCATGTATATGTATATATTTACCCAGCGGTAGTTAGATGAGAATCATGAGAAATCCTGTTGCTCATTTTTGGAAGCTTCGTATACGTGGATTGTTTTATTTTATTCAAATTGTATATTATTTGAATAATTATGGCAACATCGGTCAAGTGGGAGTGGTACAATGCAAGTGAACTTTTCAATGAATGATATTGAAGAAAATTCTGAATCAAAAAAAAAAAAAAACAACGTTGTATAAGCACCTGTAGATAAGGAAGTAGGGGTTTTTGTATTTCATCTCTTAACAATTTTTTTCAAAAGCAACGATCATAGGATGTGTTATTTTTCGGCATGGATCTATTAGGTTATTGGGCTGTTAGTGACCACACCCACCTACTCGTCAATACAAAGAGATTTTTTAATTTAAAAGGTATAAAAATTTGAGAAGCGTTCGAATTAATATATTTAAAATTGTCAATACAAATCAAATCATTTGTAAAACTCGTAAAAACTTTATGTGATAGCAAAAATCTTACTCTCAACTCAACTGCTTGCGAATGATCCGCAGCATAAGTTATTGCTGGTGGGTATAGACACCTACACATATATATGTACATCCTATATGCTTGTATATAACCAAAAAACCTTCTATGTTCTGTATTTTCATTTGCTGTCTGATGGCAATGTGGTATCCTAAATATATACTGCACGTTCATAAAGTATACCCTAAAAAGATGCTGGTTGTTGTCTAGGTTTATCTCTCCACATACACACAATATGTAAATAGTACCCCATGAAAGCGTGAACAAGAAATTTTGCGCGCGCGTGGAAAAAATAGGCGGAGCTGAATCATGCACTGAAATTAAATTTCGACTACATACGAGTATGTGTGAACATATTTGGTATTATCGATAAAAAATACAATGTGGATTAATTATGGAGTAACTACCTCTAATTTTACATAAACTAATTTCCAAATTATTTAAAAGTTATATAGACTACGTAAGTAGGAGTATTGGAAGCCAAAAATCAACCAAAATTTGTAATTATATTAACATAAATAACATAAACAGCTATGGAAAATGTTTATCACGAAATTTAATTAAATTTAAGCAGAAGTACATAAGTAGTAAAGAAAAAACTAAACTAAAAATTTGAATTGCTATTTGGGATATTAACATTATGGTTTTGGAATTGGGCGGAGCAAAAGCTTTTATTGCAATGCTTTCGTAAACTAAGAAAAAATAAAAAGCTACTTGGGTGTATACTACACTGAAATATATTCTGATAGTATTGAAAAAACACTTACATTTTACTTTCAAATAGATGGGCAGAAAACTTTGGATAATACAAACTAAAAACCTCATAAGTTTAAGTTTATTGAATTAATTCAATTGAATAACAGAAACGTAAGTAGTACATACATATGTACAAGAGATACTTAGTTCTTTTGTGAAAGTTATTTTTTGACAGTTTAGAAGAAGTTAGTTTAGGGACCACAGCCCGCGTTACACTACCATTAATAATATTCTACAAAGTACATATGTATATGATTTAAAAATGATGCCTGCTTAGAAAATGACCTAGGGGCGGAGAATTCTTCCTGGGTCCCGATTTTTTAGAGGTACACATGCTTCAGCAAAATTTGAAAGTTTTTGAAAAATATGTAATTTCTGTAGAAATTTGGCTATTTTTCTATACCTATGTAAGTTTTTTACAACAGTTTGGTTAGCTGTAGTCTCTGAAAAATATATATGACCCTGAGATATTATAATTTCCATATCAATTTTGGTAGTTTATTTAGAAACATTTTCCATTCCATTATTAATTACATTTTGAGAAATGTAATTTCGATGAATTTTCAAAATTGGTGTTCAAAAAATAGTAAAGATAGATGTCCACCAGAGGTATGCAACGAGTCGCTTGTTTTGTGACTTAGAGTCACTCTTATAAAACGAAGTCGAAGTGCGTATACTTATTGCGTAAAACAGCCTGGTTGGTGGTTGTTTTGCGCAATACTAGAACTACCACTATAGCAAAAAGTATCATAAATGTAGTTAGAATAATGAAAATGTAGTTAGAAGAAATTTAATTATAAAAACATACCACAAAAATTTTTTCGAGTTACAGTGAAAATTAATTTTTGTTTACTTTTTATTGCGAGTTGCCAACGCATACAACAAAATGGATCAGAAATCAACTTAAAATTATTGTTTACATCATGGTAGAAGTATTTAGAAGCAATTTGCCAAATTGGTAGGCATTTCGAATTTTTTACAAGTAAGAGGAAAATTGTATAGATGAATTTTTTGAAATACCTATGAGGGCAGAGAAGTGAAATTTAGTAGCAACAACTTTTTTTTTTAATTATTAGAAATGAAATAAGTATATTTTTTGTTTATAATAAACAAATGATAAAATAATATTTTAAATAAATTTGGTTTATTTATTAGCAAATATTATCAAGTAACACGTTTAATAAAACAGTTAATCAATATTGTTATTCACGGTTGGGTGCAAATCTTGTATCATTGTAAATGTAAAATTTTATTGTATGGTGTAAATGCTTTGTGACTTTGACTGACTTATTCTTTTTAGGACTGTTCCTAATTTTAAAAGACTTTTGTCGCAAATCGTTTTACACCTGTTTTTATAAATTATTTAAAGTTTAAAATTACTTTTAACTTATAACTTTTATTTGGAAACTTTTATATTTAAAAGTCTTTGGAGTCCTAATACATATTTCTTACTATTTTCTACTACTGAATTTTCTCGCAATTTTCTAGTACTTTTTCTTCTACTATTTTCAACTAAATTTTGTACTACTTTTTTCTCTATTACTATTTTTAAGACTACTTGTGTTTCCTACTTTTTCAAGAATTTTGTACTAATTTTTCTCCAATGTTTTTAAGTAATTTGCAGTACTTTTCCAAAGTTATTAAGAATAGTAAAGTTCCATTTTGTTTGGTTTTATTGATATTTGTAAACTACTGGTTCCCTGTATAGTTTTGTAACTTGATGAATAGGCATTTCGAATTTTTTACAAGTAAGAGGAAAATTGTATAGATGAATTTTTTGAAATACCTATGAGGGCACAGAAGTGAAATTTAGTAGCAACAACTTTTTTTTTAATTATTAGAAATGAAATAAGTATATTTTTTGTTTATAATAAACAAATGATAAAATAAAATTTTAAATAAATTTGGTTTATTTATTAGCAAATATTATCAAGTAACACGTTTAATAAAACAGTTAATCAATATTGTTATTCACGGTTGGGTGCAAATCTTGTATCATTGTAAATGTAAAATTTTAGTGTATGGTGTAAATGCTTTGTGACTTTGACTGACTTATTCTTTTTAGGACTGTTCCTAATTTTAAAAGACTTTTGTCGCAAATCGTTTTACACCTGTTTTTATAAATTATTTAAAGTTTAAAATTACTTTTAACTTATAACTTTTATTTGGAAACTTTTATATTTAAAAGTCTTTGGAGTCCTAATACATATTTCTTACTATTTTCTACTACTGAATTTTCTCGCAATTTTCTAGTACTTTTTCTTCTACTATTTTCAACTAAATTTTGTACTACTTTTTTCTCTATTACTATTTTTAAGACTACTTGTGTTTCCTACTTTTTCAAGAATTTTGTACTAATTTTTCTCTAATGTTTTTAAGTAATTTGCAGTACTTTTCCAAAGTTATTAAGAATAGTAAAGTTCCATTTTGTTTGGTTTTATTGATATTTGTAAACTACTGGTTCCCTGTATAGTTTTGTAACTTGATGAATTAAAAAGGAATACTGTAAAAACAATTTCTAGCGGAAATTTGACTCGATCCAAAATTATTTAATTTATTCAATTTACCGAAAAATATTTTCTCATTTTTGTGAGCACATTAGCTAAAATCAAATATTGGGTCATATAAAAAGTATCCGCGGTTTTTCGGAACAAGATGATGTTGCTGGAACACTAGTCCGATTATGTCAAACGAAGGCTTGTTGTAAAGGTAACATTACAGGCTACACTTTTTGAAAACAGTTGTGTTATTTGTCGTTGGTGTAAAAAGTTACATTGATTTGAAAATGATTGAAATATCGGAAAAAGTACGGTATGTAATGCTTTATTACTATAGAAAAGGTAAAACCGGTGCAACATATGCCGAAAAATTTGTGCGGTTTACGGTGACTATACTGTGAGTGAACGTCGGACCTCACTCTGGTCGGCCAGTCACTATAAAAGCCGTTGAAATTTTGCAACTGGTGGAGCAAGATCGACATGCAAGCTGTCAGGAGATAGCGGAGTCACTAAACATCAACCACATGACAGCTTGGAATCATTTAAAGAGTGCAGGCTACGCAAAGACACTCAATGTTTAGGTACCACATGAATTAACGGAAAGAAATTTGATTGACCGAATTACCATTAGTGAAACGCTTCTGAATCGCAACGAAATCCAACCATTTTTGAGGCCAATCATTTCGGGTGATGTAAAGTCTTTTCGATACGAGAATATCCAACGCAACCGATCATGGTCAAAGCGCAGTGACCTTTCACAAACGACTTCAAAGCCGAAATTGACAGCAAACAATGTTATGTCGAGCTTTTGGTAGAATTGGAACGGAATTGCCTTTTACGAGCTGCTCCAGCCGGGTTCAACGGTTAATTCGGTTCTCTAACTCGACACCCTGATCAAGGTAAAGCAACCATAATTGGCCAACAGGAAAGGAGTTGTGTCCCATCATGACAGTGCCAGACCACACACTTCGATGACTCGGAAAAAATTTACGAAACTTGGTTGGGAAGTTTTAACTCTCTTAATGGTAAAAAATTTACCAACCGAGGAGCCGCTGAAAAGCACTTGACCAAGTTTTTCGCGGATAAAAAAAAAATCCTACACTGATGAAATTATTAAGCTACCCGAAGACTAAAATAAATTTTCAATAAAGAAAATTTTTGTTCAAAAATGTATTAAAAAAAGCCCGGATACTTTTTTATGACCCAATAAATAAAGTATGCAACAACGAAAACAAAACACCTGCTGTGAAAAAAGAAATGCGCGACACACTACGATAAAGAACAGGAAATAGTATAAAAAAATTTACACAAAACTGTATTTAGATAGATAAACGGGATTTGCTGTAACTGGCCGTCGTAAATAAAAAATGGTTATACGTACATATACATATACATATGTACATAAGTAGGAAGTAGCTTCTTTTGTTGAAATAAGTAGTAAGCCCCTTAACTACTTGCCATATGCCATAACAGTTAAAGAAAATCTCTTCTTTCGAGATGATGAAATCAAAACATATGAAAATATTGTTAAAAAAAAAGTTTATTTTATTTATTATGTGTATTAAATGTAAATACACTGAGAAAATTGCACTCTAAAATCAAGTACGTACGTACTTATTAGAAGCAGCTCATACTTATTTATAGCAGGTTGTCTTCTTGTTTCGTTTAAGACCGAAAAATCTTAAATGAATAACGACTGTGTAATATTAAAACTGATTTTTTTAGGCACAATATTCCAATTGGTATGATTACTTAGTTTCTACTATTTATTTATTATCAAAAAATAAAAATGTTTGATCACTTGATTGTGTTAAAAGCAAATTATTACAAATTTAACCTCTTATCCAAAAACTGCAGTCGTATATAGCAAAAATTTCATCGCTCTCACGAACATTCCAGAACTCTTCGAAATTTTCAGATTATGTTAGGTTTTACGTCATTAGTTAACATAGCCACGAACGTTAGCAATACCACGAACCTCGAAAGTTTGTTCGGAGTTTCTATTCTGATAGTACTTATATTTCGAAGTCGCTAGATGGCGTAAATGTGTAATAACTGCATATGTTGTATACCACTGCAGATCTTTACACATATATCAATATGGTTTTATTTTTATGGAACACTATTTTATTAAATTTTTCAGTACAGTTTCGACTGTATGGAGCTGTACTTGACCGATGGCTGCACCAATTTCATACATAAAAGACCCAGAGTCGTTGCTGGGTGGTTAGCGTAACACTCATTTTAACGGTTCCCACAAATAATAGTCAAAAGGAGTCAAATGGCAACTGCATGGTGGCCAATGCATATCCCCAAAATAGCTAATAATTCGATTTTCAAAATTCCCACTCAAAAGATAGATTGTTGTACGGCTTGTGTGACACGGCGCGCCATTCTGTTGGAACTAAATGTTCTCTAAGTCCCATATCTTCTAAAATATACCACAAATAATCAGTTATCATTATGCGGTAGCGCACACCATTTACTGTAACGCATCTCTCTTTCTCATTTTCAAAGAAAAATTGCCCAATGACACCGACGGTCCAAAAACCACAATAAACAGTTACTCGTTAATGGCGCATTTGCTTCTCAACAATCGCGCATGGATTTTTTTGAGCCCCAGATGCGAAAATTTGCTTATTAATATAACTTCCGAGGTCAAAGTGAGCTTCGTCAGAAAATATGAATTTTCATTAAAAATTCTAATCTTTTTCCAAGCGTTCCAGAGCCTAATTAGCGATCCGAAAATATTGCCATGTGGCTTCAGCTGTTGTACCAATTGAACTTTGTACGGCTTTATACCGAGGTCTTTGCGAAATTCCCAACAAAGGCGAGTTGATATGGTTGGTTCTTCTTACACATTTTGAGCAACTGTAGCAATTTTTTGTTGCTGTGTGCACTGTAGGAGTATGGAGACGTGTTGTTTTATCCAATAAAAATTCACTTTCACGCACACGTTTCAAAAATTGATCCATAGATGAGGACAATGGAGCCAGAAGCTGTCAACAAGAAATCTCAGGAATTCAATGACATCGAAATGTTACGGGACAGGAACGAGGTCCGAAAATTCTTTGAAAGAATAAGATGCCTGACTGATGGTTTGAAGACCGGGGCTCTTCCTTCAAGGATGGGTAATGAACCTCCACCTTCTTCAAGGCTCATATTATGTGAGGCGGTCGGTGCATACCTATCAATGCTTCAAAGGGTGTTTTTTTAGAAGTGTGGTTTTCAATCTGGCAATACTTTTTTCGGAGTTGGTCTTTTTGACAGCTGTCACTTGATTTATGCCCAGTTTGGTTTGCCATTTCATAATGAATAGACTTGCTCCTGAACAACGTTAGCAAATCGTGCAAATTTATTACCAAAATAATGGTTCCAATATTTGGTCGACATAATCGCCCAGCAGAGTCGGCAATTCGAGCAACCATGGTTCGGTTTCGCACCGCGTTTAGTGGAGCAGAGTATCGAAGAAGACCCGAATGAGTCCATCCGCCATCGCGCGCAACTACTGGAGCTGTGCTCATCCACTTTATGGAAGATTTTGCGGAACGATCTTGGTTTGCGATCTTACAAAATCCAACTCGTGCAAGAATTGAAGCCGAACGACCATCAAGAGCGTCACACGTTCGGTGAATGGGTCCAAAACCAGATGCCAGAGGCTACCGATGCCGATTTTCACAAGAAAATTTTGTTCAGCAATGAAGCTCACTTTTGGTTGAATGAATCATGATCCACAAGACATTGTTGAGACGCCGTTACATCCACAAAAAGTCACTGTTTGGTGTACTCTATGGGCAGAGGGAATCATTGGTCCATATTTCTTCAAAGATAAAGCCGGTCATAATGTGACAATGTAACAGTCAATGGGGAACGCTATAGAGCCATGATTAATGACTTTTTTGTTCCTGAATTGGAGGATGTTGATGTGGACGACCTTTGGTTCCAACAAGATGGTGCTACATGCCATACAACCAACGGAACAATCAATTTATTGAAGGAAACTTTTGTTGAGCGCATTATCTCCCTTCGTGGGCTTGTGGCGTTGCCTCCAGACTATTTTTTGTGGGGTTATGTGAAGTCGTTTGTCTACGCAGATAAGCCCGAGACGATTGACGCCTTGGAAGAGAATATTTGGCGCGTTATTACTGACATACGGCCCCAATTGCTGCAAAAAGTGGTCGAAAATTTGGCGTCTCGGTTGGAAATTATTCGAACCAGCCCCGGCAGCCACTTGCCCGAAATCGTTTGAAAACATAATGGCAAATCCTTATCTTTATAATAAAGCTAAATTCTTGGCCATAACATTAAATTACATGCGTTTTATTACTTCTTGAAAACAACACTTCTAAAAAAACACCCTGTATATAAATATATATTTAAATAATGTTACACCAACTTTCTAAAGCATCTTCAGAGAGTAATCCAATCGGTAAATGAAAACTTTCATAGATATCGCCACCATGAACAAGTATTTTGTGAATAGTGACAAGCATAAAATAAATACCAGAAGTAATGTTGTAAATAGAGCTTCCTCGTTTCTTCTAATAACTGACTGACGAAATGATTCCAAATTAATATTGAAGCCACAAGAAATTACTTTTAAAATAAAGTCAAAATTGCTTATGATATTGATGTGAATACCAGTAATGTTAGGATATAACTTCCGCGTAGTGGTTCCATAGCTAGTTTTACCCTATTCAACTACTAAACCTAGTTGATTTTTAAATTCTATTTGTATTTGGTATTTTTTTTTGTTGCTTCAAAAAGCTTTTTGTTTTCTTCTCGGTAACTCTCCAAAATTTCATCTTTCATTATTTCTTTTACCGATTTTGTCGACATAAGTTCCTGAACTTTGCGCCTTTTGGTTCTGTTCGAGCTATCATCAAACGTCAGCATCGGCCTGCATCTACTAGTACTTGATCCCTAATATGAATTTGCTCATTTAATCGCATATTACACAAATTTAATTAAGATTTATATACAAACAATCTCTGTTGTTGGCCCTGAAATTAGTTTCTAGGCAATTCGAAAATTTAATAGTAAATTTTATGTTGTTTCTACAAGACTCCTCCCATCGTGTCCAGAAACGTAGTTCCAGGTATTCCAAGTTAAGTAATACGCCCTCGTACTACTTGATGATAATTATGATAAGTCGAAAAAATTTGGATGAAATTAGTAATAATTTACAAAACGATTTAAATGCTCTTTATAAATGATTGTGTGCAAACAGATTAAAATTGAATATATGTATGTACATAGATAAAACTAAATTTATCATATCGTTATTATAGAAAGTTTAAAAATAGAAAACGTAGAATTTGTGAGGGTGTATTACATAAAGTATCTGGGCTTTCAAATACATAACAAACTTAACTTTAATGATCATATTGACAATACCATTTATAAAATTTAGGGGAAAAACGGGTTCTTAAAAAGAACAGGAAAACTTCTCAGTAAATATTAAAAGAAAATGATTTGCAGATCGATAATTGAGCAAACATTTGATATATTGTCCCACAATATATTATATCATGAAAGACGAGCAAATTGATAAATTACAAAAAAGCTAAATAAGGGTATGATATGTATTTTAAACAAACGATATGATACTTACTCCAATAAAAGATGATGTAAAGACTTGCACATCGGCATTTGAATTAGGCTAAAAAAGCTGTAATAAATAATTAGTATTGTCAGATTCCATCAAAATGTTACAAACGTGTGGAATAGAAAGGAAGCAAACATATAAAGGTAAACTGGAATTTGATACTGTATCTTTAACAAATCATAACTTTTTAACTAATAAAATAAATAAATAAAAAATGTTGTGATTTTTTTATTTGAAGTATGCTCTTTGTATCGGCATAAAAATTTATGTCAATACATTAATTTAATTTTTACCATTTTTAACCGCACCTGTAACGCAGTGCAAGACCTGTGAGCTGGGTACGACCCTTAAGGGACATTAGAAATTTCTTAATTTAAAATATAAACTCTACTTTGAATTTTACCAACAATGGATGAGCTTGTTGTTTTCGGAATACTTTACATAAGAACACTACGTAATTGCATCATTTATATATGTAGATATGCATGCAGTTAATCGAATTGTTAGCTTGACTTTTAAACTTATAGCAAAAATCACCTAAATACACATTCGCTCAGCGGCAGATTAGGCATTTGCCTAGGGCCTCCGATTTATAAGTGCCTGCAAAATTTGAGATTTTAAATTTTGGAGAGTTTAAAACCTCCAATTCAAATTTAATACTATTAACTGAACTATATTTACTTACGATTGTAGTAGGCCGTTACAAAATAAAATATATGATACACTCAACACAAGATATAAATAATAGATATAATAGAAAAAAAGAACCAAGCATAAGCAAGCTTTGCGTTTCTATATTTCGTTTGAAAAAAGCAATTTAATTCATTTCATTTCATTTCATTATTTGTTTGAATTTTGTTGCGTTAACATCAAATTTTCGTTGCATGATTTTGAACATTGAGACCAAGACCAACGTTGTTGCTTTCATCATTTAATAATTCTTAATTCACTCAACAATTATATCATTTTATTTTAAAAAATTATTGAAAAATATACTTTAAAATGTAAAGAACTTTCGAGTCTGGCGCACAAAAACGACTACGAAAAAAATTCAAATGAGGGAAAATGAAAAGCAAAGAAACTCCCTTACAAAATGTATGTCTTGGGATGGAAATGTTCCATCTACCAGTACTGCGGTGGCAGATAAAAATGTATCACTACCAGTAATAGCTGATAACGATGCTAATCTTTCAAATAGGAGTATTTGTGTAGAAGAAGGTGCAAGTGATAATTGCGTTGCTATTACCAATGATATAGAGATTGAAATTGAGAGCAAAGTAATAAAATGTACAAATACTTATCCTAACTTTACTGACATTGGTTTATGGCCAAAAATAATTAGTAATGATTTGATTGAACATTGTATTTGTACAAAACCCAAAAATGTGAGAAATTTAGAATCTTCTAAAAAATGTTATAAATATAATAATAATGATCAACAAATATACAAAATTAATTGATGTACATTTTTATATGACTAAAATAAACGGAGCCCAAGAGCGAAGAGAATGATTGATATATTCTGAAACAAGGAAGTCTGTTTATTGCTTTGCTTGTAAACTATTTAGTAAATTATCTAATGTTTTAGTTTCAGGATATTCCGATTGGGAAAATATTGTAGACGTTTTGAAAAGACATGGTGAGTCGAAAGAAATAAAAGTTGTATGTGTGCTTATGTTCGTTGTGCTAAAATAAATGGTCGTGTCGATTCCAAACTGTTAGAAGTAATGGAAAAAGATGCAATTTATTGGCGTGCGGTATTAAAACGAGTCGTTGCTACAGTTAGACTTTTGGGAAGTTTGGGCTTAGGGTTTAGAGGACATGCTAATTCTTCCAAAGGCAATTTTCCCAGCTGTATTGAAAATTTGGCTGAATTTGATGACTTTTTAAAGGTTCACTTAGAAAAATACAGTAATTGCGAGATTGGACATGTTAATTATTTATCTAAAACCACGTGTGATGAATTCATAGAACTTATGAGCAAAAGTATACACAACTCCATTGATGATGCAATAAAACGAGCTAACTATTTTGTCTGATGCTAGCCATACTGATCAGTTAACTATTATTATCAAGTATGTATATTTAGATCAAAAAATTCAAGAAAGGTTCATATGTTTTGTTCCGATCGAACATCATGATGCAACATATTTAGAAACAACTGTTTTGTCCAGCTTGTCGGAATTAGGGTTGAACATTAATAATTGCCGGGGACAAAAGTTTGACAATGCTTCGAACATTTCAGGCATTTATAACGGTCTCCAAGCTAAAATTAAAAGTTACAGCAAAATTCTGTTTTTGTGCCTTGCGTAGGACATTCCTTAAATTTAGTGAAAATACAGCTGCAGAATGTACTTCTAAAGCTATTAGATTCTTTGATTTTATTCAAAATTTATTCGTCTTCTTTTCCTCTTCGGCAAAGAGATGGGATCAGCTAATGAAAACTGATCAAAAATTAAGTCCTACTTTAAAACGTATATGTGACACTCGATGGTCATCCAGAGCTGAAGCTGTATTAACTGTACGAAAGAATTTTTCTTTCATAAGAACCGTTCTTGGTGAAATTTGTATTAACCCATCCGAAAAGCCCATAACAAAAATTCAGGCGAAAAAATTACATATTAGTTTTGAAGATTTAGAGACGGCAGTTATTGATTTTTTGGAATACTCTATTGCAAAGAATTAATGCCACCAATAAATCGTTACAAAACAAAGAATGTAACATACAAAAAGTAGCTAATTTATTGCAGTCTTTATCAGCATTCGTACTCAGTATTCGAACTGATGATGCATATTTTCACGAAATGGAGAAAGAAGCAATCGAATTAGCTGGTAGTACAGAATACTCAACAGCAAAAAATCGAAACAGGAAAAGAAAAATACAATTCGATAAACTTCAGATAATGACATAATTTTACGTGGGAAAGAACTATTCAAAGTTGAAACATTTTACTTAATTTGTGATACTTTACACTCTGAAATAAAATGAAGGTCTGTACGGTTATGCAGGTTATGACGAGGTATTACAAAACTTTTTAATATTTGTTGATTTTGATTTCCCTGAAGAAAAATTTGCTGTGTATCAAATTTAGTTGAAAACTATAAAGATGACATAAATCAATTAGTATTCAAAGATGAGGTTGAGCAATTTTTTCATTTTGTAAAATTGGAAAAAATATTAACACTGCCTGAAATGTATGCGTCAATTCTGGAAGGTTTAACATCAAAAATTCCAAATGTTGAAATAATCCTAAAAATTCATTTAACAATCCCAATTGCAAATGCGTCTGGTCAGAACTTAAGAAAGTCACTTGACCAAATAAAATTAAATCACTTAGCCATCATGGCCATTGAAAGCGACTTAGTAAAAAAAAAAATTATGACTCATTAATTGATTGTTTTGCAAGAAATAAATCACGAAAATATTTAATATAAATGGTCTAACACAAAAATTAATTTTTGCCTAGGGCCTCAACATGTTAAAATCCGCCTCTCATTTTTACATTTTTTATGTTTATGTATCATTACCTTCTTGTATGCAGTTGCGTAGCTAGGTCGGGTGACATCCGGGGCGGACCTAAATGGTGTCACCCTATAATAACCCTCCCCCCTCTTCCTTTGAAAGAATTATACTAGGTGTAGGTATGCACGATTATTTTTTATTTAAAAGTAAGTAGATACAGGAATTCATAAAGATGAGTGAACTTAAATTAATACGTACTTAATTTAAGTCAGAAAATAGTTAAGTCCTCCATGAGTATGAGACCAATAAGGGATCTTTTTAATTAACAGTCCTGGAGTTTGCAAATATTTTTGTGTAGCATCCACTTCCCCCAACACATCGTGAAAAAAACAAATAAAAACAAATGAAAGTATAATTTTAGACATTCACACCTACTTAGATAATTATAATATTTTTTCCGCTTTTTGGACATTGCGGGTGTCACCATTTTTGGGGTGGACCGAAGAGGTCAGGGAAAAGGGATTACACCGGGCCAGCAATTTTTATAGAAGCCTGTGTCAGTTAGATTTCATATTTACATACATATAAATAATTTGAAAATGTTTATGTACTAAATATTTTATACATAGTATATGCACACGAAAACAAAAATGCAAAGACGGACTGTAATTATTTCCTAGTGTGGATTCAAAGTAATGCTTGTATCTGCTACATTTATTTTAGCAGTTTAGCAGTTGCGATTTACTTTGATGTACTTATTAAGTTTTGTTGGCATGTGGAAAAATCATTTTGAAGGTACTATTTAAAACCCTTAAAAGATTCATTCAAAACAATAGCAGAAATGCGGATATCCTGCAGCAAATATTATTACATTATTCTTGCATCATAACAAAGTTACAGTTGTGGTCAAAACTTTTGACTGATTTTTTTATCTGTTTTTGTGTGAATTTTGATCTGAACTCTATCTTTGTTGGTCTTAACTGTGTGTGTATTTTATCTTCTCTCGGAGTGTAGTCTACATTTTTTTTATGAATTTTGTGGTCTGAATTTCTGTAAAATTTGGTTTGAGTTTTAGTCTTTGTTCTTCTTTCTTTCTTTTGAAGTGAAGTGAAAAGCTTTTCTTAGCCAATTTTGGTCTGAGCTTTGGTAAATACTGGTTTGATTTTGGGATTGAATTGATCGTATTTTGTACTGGTTTTCATCTGATTTTGGGTTTGAATTTTACTCTGGTTATTGGCCTGGTAATTAAAAATAATAATCGAATAATAGGAATCTATTAAAGTTCGCCCTCCTCAAACTCAAATACTTTATTCATAAAATTGAACATTTGTATACATGTACATGTAGCTCCATGAAGGAACACATAACAGCTTAATCTAAATATTCCCTCAATGAAATAACGTACACATTAAAATTCCTAACGCTTATCTTGTGGTTACAAAACTTTTTTTCTTTCATTTCTCTCTTTGAAAGTCTTGAAAGCTTAATGATATCAACATTTCAAATGAATACAGCCCGTGCACTAAGCACTAACTTGTTTAAGCTACTTTTTTTAATCTACTGGGATGTTACATTTCCCCGCTGATAAGAAATAAGTGTGCAAAATTTATTATGTCTTCACAAAAAACGAGAACGGCGCCAAAGTTATGTCAATTAGCGGAGTAATCAAATAATCCATTTTAATTGCTATTCAAGCTCTACAGTAAGTTCTTCACGGAAATAAATTCAATAAGGTTATGCTTTTACCTCCAACATTTGTATGTGTACTCAAGTGTCGTAATTATCATTCATAACTAAGTATAAACTTTAAAACCAACATTATATGTAAATTTAATACTTACTTTAAATTGGTGCATTTTTTAAATGCGGTAAATGTATTTAATCGATGTTTAGATGACAATATGTAAACACTGCGAATATTAAGATGCTATTAAATCGCAATAAGTAATATAAACTCCAAGTTTCATTTATTTATTTAAGAATTTATTTTTTAATTAAAAAAAAAAAAAAATTGCCGTCAACCCAATTCTAAACAATATCTGTATGTATAGGGCTGTACCTATGTATATTTGAAAAAGTTTTCGGCTCGGTAATAAGTTGCTAATTAAATTACAACAACATTTTGCGTTTTAATTTGTAAATTTTAGTAAAAAGCAAATACAAATCGTTAAACTCACGTAGGACCTGTTTTAATTAAGTCTCAACATTTTTTATATGTACATATATATGTAGGTATAAATAATCGCTTTGCTTCGCTGGCGTATGAATTATTACAGTTGTGAGCAAAAGGATATTATTGACATATAAAGGATCATATTCCTATTACATAATAGTATCATGGTGATTATTCGTCGTTTGTAATTAAATACTTGTATGTAGATAAGTAGTTGATATCTATAACGTGTTCATAGTTTATTCGTTCGAAAACTAATTTCATTCATAATTAAAGTAAGTTGTAAAATGGACACACAGCCGCTCTCATTGAGATGCAAAGAAACACTGACATAACTTTGGTATGTTTTTCAGTTTTTCGGAGTTGACAAGTATGTACATGCATACATACATACGTAATATGTATGTGTGCGACTGCGAGCAAGGAATTTTCCTAGCGCATGCTCAAAATTTCGTAATGGAAGAAGCGACATCTGTTGGAAAATTAGTTGCAAAATTATAACTATACTTCGCATATAAACTATAATTTCGCATTAAAAAACTATTTTGAAAATAATAATTATATAATATTACACCTGCATTATTCTTCAAAGCACCAAATTAGTTTATAATATTTTTTATTTTGTTACATTCATACATACATATTTATGTACTTACATATTTATATAACCTACACAACCTCAAATACTGTTTGACTAAGTACACTGACTGTTTCCCTCTTGGTCTGGTGGTTAATTTTTATAATCTTCTTATATGGTACCGATATGAAGTGAATGAGTGAATTATAAGGTGACGCCTGCGGCTGTAATAAAAATATGTGACCGCGGTTCTAAATCGGATGTTGATAAAATTTGTTGGCGGCAGCTCAAATAACAAATGACAATTTTCGATGGCGGCTAAAATCGTTATCAGTAATTTACAGTTTTTACCAGTTTAGTTAATTTGAATCTAAATTTACATTCTTTTTTTACTTTAGCTACAAATATTACTATATGTTTTAGCCCCTACTACTTTTTTAGTTCCCATTTAATTTTTATAATCTAAAGTTTGGAATTGGTGCTTGAAGACACAACAAATAAGTGAAAATAAAGGGTGTTTTTTCTAGAAGTGTGGTTTTCAATCTGGCAATACTTTTTTCGGAGTTGGTCTTTTTGACCATGCATCAATTGAGAGGCGAATTTGGTGAGCATTTAATCTCACGTTTTGGTGTAGTCAATTGGCCACCAAGATCGTGTGATTTGACCCCGTTAGACTATTTTTTGTGGAGCTATGTTAAGTCTCTTGTCTATAGGGACCAGCCAAACACGATTACTGCTTTGGAAGTCAACATTGAACCCGTCATTTGTGAGATTCGGGCCAAAATTGGACCTTCAGAATGGACCACTTGAAGCGTAGCCGCGGGCAACATTTAAGTGAAATTATCTTTAGAAAGTAAATGGCAGGAATTGATTTATTGATCCAAATAAAAATTTCATTCATTTTTGTAAAGTTTCTGTGTTTTCTTTTTATTTTCAAAAACTAAACTCTTAATAAAATCACCATTTATTATTTATTTATTGAAGTATCTCATGCTAGTCTCTGCTCTCCTTCAAATCTGTCAACACCTCGACATTTGAGACACGTTGGGCTATAGATTGATTAAGTTTATAAATTTATTAGCGAGTGTGTAATTAAAGCTTACAGCTTAATTGATTTTCAAACAAAAGAACATTTGCTTGAACGGCGTCAATTGTGTCTAATTTTTGCCAAATTGGTTAACATTGCGCTAATTTTTATTTTAGCTAATTACAATTTTGAATGTGCAAGTTCGATAAATGCCATGAATATTTCGACAATATTCTTAAGGATTAACTTTTCATCCGATCTTTTTAGAACTACAATAAAAACAAGGCGTTATCAATTATTTACAAATGCGTGCATCCATCAGATGCTCTTGTGTTTTGAATTCTCACACGCTTACACCACTCATACATTCAAGCAGACGCCTTTCAAAAGTACACACATACATAGGTATGTACCTACATATATACAATATTTGAATGCTTTAGCGAATAATAGCAACAAATCGCTTCATTTAACACAAATAACAACTGGGAGCGACGGAAAAAATCGCTTAATTCATTGAAATAAAATGAAAATATCCTGAAAGCATATTGCGCAAAACAGCACCCTGCTACAGAGAACAACTAGTGGAAAGGAGAGTTACCTCATATGTATGTGTAATAAGAAGTACTTGTTGCAAATAGAATCGCACAGTGAGAAAAATATTTCCAAGTGTTATTTAAAATGTTTTATGGTATTTTAAATAAGGGTTACATAAAATTGTTTATTTTTTGTTTAATAACACTGAAAAGTATCTTCTCTACTTATATTTCCTAGTCCCAAGAGTTTATCTGCGACCGATGACCCAACATATTTTGTTATATTAGCTGCTCCTAGTTACTTAAAACTAGCAGTGATAATTGTATGAGAAACAACAAAAAAATGTGCAGAGATAATGCATATATTTATAGCCGTTATGTATAACTAGCATCCCTGGAAGTTTACCATGCCTGGTTTCTATAACAAACCCTGTGAACTGTTAATGAGAGCAAAAAAATTGTTTGGTAAAAAACGAAGAATTGTGTTAAACTGTCCACCGGAAAAAAGTGAGTTAAAAATGTTTTTCGGCGCGCAAGGATGGGTTCAACCGTATAATAAAGAAACGAAATGCCTATGCTCATGTACTATCCAGCTGCGAGATGCTATTGGCAGATTTATTGTGAATGACAACACATGAAAAATAGAAGTTAAAACCTTGGCCGTTTTATTCGCATGTGTTAACTAGTTAGTGAATAAAACACAGTTATTGTTGAAATAAAATTTTGTTTGTCCCTGTCTGGGGTATATTTGTTTGATTCTGGTAATTAAATCAGTATATACTAAACACCAAGTTAATAGATTAGTTATTAGCTGATAAAAATATATTATGTACTAACATTTTTTTAATCTGGATTTTCAAATTTAAGCTCCACATCAGACCGATCCAACGGTCAACGACAACCGAAAATCTGTCGATGATAACTGGAAAATCTGGCCGCCTGAATAGTATTGCGCCAGTCGACAGCATCAAACTGTCATTTTTATTTAAAAGATTAATTTTTGCCAATAAGTGTTCTTCTCTTATTCTTAATTGTTAAATTACTAATTCGTTGAAAATAAATAATTTTATTTCATTTATAAACCTAATTCACTTTATCTTACCTATCTCACTATGCAGCACCTGGTTTTAGGCTTGACGCTATGCGAGTTAATACTTTAGTTCGCTTAGTCTCATTCGAACTCTTGTCCGTGATATCACCTATAGTCTGTTTGGACTGTTGGATTGGTTTTGTCTCCAATTCCATTCATGGTCAAATATTTTAATGACATTACAATCCCTTTGTAAAGTTACATTTTTATCAAAAACTGCTCTACACGAATGTTTCACTATTTGGATTATAGTAAATGTTTTTGCCTAATTCCTTTAACCAACGAAACGCTTTTTATTTTTGTAGACTTTTTGTATGAAGGTGGCACACTGTGAGTCGGTGTAAAGCCTCAATCAACAATTTTTGCAACAGAATTATGTTTATTTTCCTTGCTGTTATTTTTACGAGAATTTACGTTTTAAAATGAGAGAAAAACATTTCTCATAAACAAACACAAACAAGGTAATGTAAACGAAACTAACATAAAGAAAAATATTTTGGAACTGTTCAGGCGAAGACAATCAGCACAAGTGCAGAACAAGAAGTCAGCAGTGCCGTCAACAGAGATGAATGAAGGCGGTTTCATATGTGAATACACCACTACCAACGATTTTCAGCAATATCCATATACTCATGTTATGGCAGGACTGGAACTTTATTAATATTTTTTTCTTGAATTTTCAAAATTATTTAATATTGTTACTAAATTTAAAAATTATTATCAATGGTAAGGAATTAAGGGTGCTACCATACATTGGTACAAAGCTATATTTTTTATGTTGCTATTAATGCAAAAATTTATTCTAATCCGCTTTGGAAAAATTCGCGCTTTGATTTCGTTTGTACCACCTGTAAAACTTTTCAGACAGAAAAATACACAATTTTAAAAGATTTACGAATTTACTTTGCATTTTTTATATTTGAAGCCATTTCTTTAGTCACAGTTAAAAGAAATGCCCTTTGCATGTTGCTTTTTTATTTGACTTGCAAAAGCCGATCTGAATACATTTGCATATATTTCTAATTTGAATATCGTCGTCAACAAGGACATTTAAATCCTTTAAGTTATTTGAAAACCTTTTTGCTTGTTTCTTTGCTACTATGTACTAACATCACTTTCTATAAAATATTTTGTCGTTTATTTGAGAACAATGTTAAAATGTTTGAATTATTAAGTTTTGAGAAATCACTGTGATTATTTCTTCGTTTCATATAAAAAATAATTTGTCAACTATTGTAATGTTCTTTTCTCATCATTAGGGTTACGATATTTAAGGCATACGCGTATGATTCAAACTCGATTGACAGAAGGCGCTGAGTATGAATCATACCCGGATTGATAGAGCGCGCAGCCCATCAGTTTCTAGTAAAATTTGGCATATAAACAAAAATTATAAATTAAAAAAAATCGTTAGAAATTTCTAGGGCTGAAAGAATGAGTGAGTATTAAAAAAAACAAACGCGAGACACAAACAAATGGCGATTGTGTAACGATAAAATCTCCAGCAAAAACTGCCGCTGAGAGACAGCAAGTATGTAGACTTCGCCGAAAAATGGAGGCCCAACAAAATTCATATTCTGCTATCGTGAAAAAAACTAAGAACCAGCGCCGAGAGATCGCGAGAGTGTAGATTTCGCAAGCAACTTGAGGCACAGTAGAATTCGAATTTCATTGAAAAAGAACTTGCAAAGACTAATGCGGAGAGACAGCAAGAATGGCAAATGAGTTTATTAGAGCCAATAATTGCATTTAGACATTGAGTCCCGACGAAGATCCTCAGATTATAAAGCATCACGCAGTTATTGAGGTGGCAAAATTCCCAGCTTCTCAACGAAAGAGAAGGGCAGAAGATTTGATTGAAAATCTGAAAATCTTTTCTCCGTGGAAAAAAAACAACTCGACCCAACTTCATAACATTCACGAGTTCTCAGACTAGCAAGTGGCAAATTTTTCATAGTGAGATCATATAACCTTAATATTTGGTAGATGATGATTATTATAATGATGATAATAATGATGATGATGATAAGATTATAATTATAATGATGTAGCAAATAAATTCACATGCATTGGAATTGCAAACGATCAAAATTAAGATAAGATAACCCACATGTAGGATCATATAATCACAAACTGAACTATACAATGCTTATCGTTTGCATAAGTCAGCACATTATTAAAAATTCCTTCGGCCACGCCTGTTATGTCTGTGATAGATTCTGGTTTTTACAAGATTACTAAACCTAATCTGGAAACCTATATCGCAAATGTTCTGAAGAAGTAAACTTATTTATCACGGATATTTGAGACAAAGCCGCTCAAGCCACATTAATTTTTCTTCAACTTGTGCGGCTTTAGGTCTGAATAACTCCGAATATGTGTCTTTGCAACATAAAAATTGAAGTATTACTAAGTTATTAATATCATTAAACTGGATTTAGAAAGTTTTGTGGTTTGCGCTAATTTTGCACTTAACGCCAGTTATTAGAATAACGAATATAACAAATATTTCTACATAAACGGCAAGTATTCAAGATAACGAGTATTTTTTAGACATCTGTAAATTAGACTTATTTGAAAAATATAATTTTTGGAATATTGGTAAGTTTTTCATATGCAGCATCAAAACATCTTCCATCTTAAAATTAAGTAATTAATATAAAAATTTAGATTTTGGATGAAATATCTTAAAAATGTAAGAGCATCTAGTTTCTCATCCTCGAGACTAGAACGAATTTTACTACCAAAAAATTCCGGTGAAGAAAAGCAACTTCCAAACTAGTGGAAGATACAGTACTTAAAAGATCGAAAGCCTTTAAAAGGCAACGCCAACGATACTATTATACTACGTTTACAAACATGTCAGTCGATTACAAGTTTCAATAATTTTGTCTAACTTAGCCTTAAAAGTTTGGTCAAGCAAAACTTCTGATTGAACACTTAAAGAGCTCTCCATCTAATGGAACGCCTTCTGATGAAATGTGATTTCTCAAGAGATTTTCTATATCAGTTTTGATTATTTTAATAGTTAAAATATTAGTTTAATTTAGTTCTGCTTTCTGTCATTTTCTTGTTGTTAATAAATTAATTTTTGTAACAAACTAATCGTGAAAATCCAGGAATTAAATATTTAAGATCCCGCGGCACGTACATACACACATGGATAACCAGAGTTAAAAATCTTGTACTCACAAACAACATATTGCTGAATGTTATGTTGACGATGTGGTACCTCTTATAAAAACTTTAATATTTTGATTATGTATGTATCTCTTTCAACGGTAATATTTAAAATAATATTTGACCAGAAAGCTAATAATGGTAAAATTTGAGGCCATTACCTCAGCTTAAAGCAATAAATTTTAAAAGCACCCTTGGGGCACATAGTTCTACAAACAAATACTTTTACAGGGAAATTGAAAAGTGAATTGTTATTTAACATAAGTAAAATAAAGTAGGGGTTCCGTTCTAATAATGGGAAAGGGTTGAGTGTGGCGATGGGTGGAAATAGGAAATTTGCTTTGATCTGTGAACATTGGTGTATGGTCTTTGAAGTTCAATTTAAATTATTTTCTTTTCGATTGCTTACAAAATTGTTTTTATAGGTCAGTATGAAATGTTATCAGTGTGATAAGCCTAAAATATGAATGGTATTTAATTTTCCCATAAAATATAAATTTTATATAGAGCCAAATATTAAAAGAGCACGTTTCCTTTTCTTTTCGATTAAAGAACATTATTGCTTTTGTCTTATACATACATAATTTACATACGTATTTCACTTCATTTTAATGTCTACCTTAATATTCATTTTTTCCGTATATCTTACAATTGCTAGACCATAAAAATTCGGAATGAACAGAAAAATGCAGAATCGCGGCTTACATGGTAAACATGCCTAAATGCCATTCAGAAAATGTAATTTTTCTATGGGCAGAATTTTTTTTTTTTTGCTTTGAATAATGCACAAGGACAAACATTTTTATTGTCTACGAAGCAGAATTGCTATAACGAAATAAAAAATATAAATAGAACGAAAAACCTTTAGTTACAAATGAGAACCTGTCATGCAAGAATTAGCTATGTTTAAATTTTTTTCGTAACGTTGGAGAACAAGAGTTTTTTTCGTAAATAGCGACATCGTTTAATTTTTGACATTCTTTCTAACGCTCCGGAAACGTAAACATTTAGCATGAAATGTTATCATCGCGTTGTTAATTTCTACCTAAGAGGATTTATATTGTGGTATTTTGGATTTCTTTAGAGGCAAGTACTACCCAATAAACACTGTGAGTATATATATATGTCTGATAGAGATTAAAAGTTGTTATCAAGCCTGGCACACTTTGCCACAATTTGGCAAAGTGTTAACAACATAACCATCTTGCGCTACAAATAGCGTGCGTGGCAAATACATATGTAAACAGTATTTTCGGGAAGTTTTTCTGTTGGAAAAAAAAGTCTGCTGAAAGTCATCGATAGCTGTTGGAAGTTTATATACTTCATCGATTAAAACTTGCGATTTCTGGTTTCGACGATTTTGGCGCCAATGTGATGCACTGTATTTGGTGGGATCAGAAGGGTGTAATCTATTATGAGCTGCTGAAACCTGATTCGATTGATTCGTTTGAAGAGAACAATGACCGAAAATCGACCAGGCACGAGATATTCATTTTCCAACATGATGTTGCTAGACTAGTTAAAAATAATTTGGAAAATAGTGGATATAAATTTTGGCTCACCCACTAGACCAGACCTAGCTCCGTTTGACTATCCGTTATTTCGATCAATGAACAATGCTCTGACTGGAATACGCTTTACTTCAGTTAAAAGTATCAAAAATTGGATTGAATCGTTCATAGCCTCAAAAGACTATTTTTTGCCAAGGAATTCATAAATTGCCCGAAATATGGCGGAATCTCACACTTCCGATGTATACTACTTTGAATAATATATTCATTCGATTGTTATTGAAGTAATCGGAAAATTCAGTTTCCACGACGAAGCCACCGACAACGGTATGGAACTGATCGTCTTTGTCGCCTCACGAAACATGGCAGTTAGTAGCACCAGATTCCAACATAAAGATATCCATAAGGCCATTTGGCGGTATCCAGATCAAAACACACCAAACCAGATGGATCACGTTGTGATCGACGGAAGGCACGCTTCCAATGTACTAGACGTACGCACAATACGTCAGACCACTACTTGGTTGCAGCCAAGGTCTGCACACGTCTATGTGTAGCAAATCGCGTAGAAAGCTGGATGTCGAAATGCTGCAATCACAGCAGACGTCCGAAGTGTTCGCCAATCAACTCGCACTCCTATCGCAAAACACCCCTCAACTTGATGATATTTGCGCGTAGTGGACGCACATTTCCCGCTCTATGCGTATGGCTGCCGAAGAGGTACTAGACTACCACCGTCGATTGAAAATATGTGGTATGACCAAGAGTGTGGCGATGCTATTGAAGCCAAAAAATTACATGCAGAGCCACCTTGAGGTCAATTGCAACGCGTTCTGCTAAGGAGCGATACAGAGAGTTGAGGAGGGAGGAGAAACGTCTTTTCAGGCGCAAGAAAAGAGATGCAGAAAGACACGAGTTTAATGATATCGAAATGTTACGGGACAGAAACGAGGTCCGAATATTCTTTGAAAGAATAAGACGCCTGACTGATGGTTTGAAGACAGGGGCCTCTTCCTGCAAGGATTAAGACGGAAATCTGGTGACAGATGTCCAGGGCATAATGAGATTATGGAAGGAGCCATTTTCGCTACTGCAGAATCTGCTTTGGAAACCCCAATCACTGACGGCGTTGAAGTACCGCCGCCCGACTATGAGGAGGTCTTAACAGCCATCGCCCGGCTGAAAAACAATAAGGATGCAGGCGCAGATGACCTGCTTGCTGAGTTGTTTAAGACTGGAGGCGAGGAGCACAAAACGCATGTACGAGCTTTGATGCAGAATATGGTCGGATGGAAGCATGCCAAGTGATTGAAACCTCAGCGTACTCTGCCCAATCCATAAAAAAGGTGATCCCACGATCTGCGCCAACTACCCAGGGATAAGCCTTCTTAATATTGCATATAAGGTTCTATCGAGCGTACTGTGCGAAAGACTAGGACGCCCAATCCTAGAAAAGACCCGAGAAAAACAGATCGACACCCACCATCTATTCGTCGATTATAAAGCCTCCTTCGACAGCAATGTCTGATTTTGGTATCCCTGCAAAGCTCATTCGTCTTTGCAAAATGATACTTACCGTCATCGCCAGTGCAGTGAAAATTGGGACAGACCTCTCGCCGCCATTTGATACCAGAAGAGGTTTCAGACAAGGTGACTCCCTATCGTGCGACTTCTTTAACCTTATGCTGGTGAAAATAATTCGAGCTGCGACCATCGACATCTCTGGCACTATCTTCTACAAGAGTGTTGTGCTGCTAGCATACGCTGATGATATTGACATCATTGGCACTAACGCGCGAGTAGTCAGTGCAGCATTCTCCAACCTGGAAAGGGAGTCTCGTCGAGTGGGTTTAGTGATGAACAAGGACAAAATGATATACCTTGTGCCAACAAATAAAGAGTCACAGCGTCTTGAACAAAATGTTATTGTTGACAATTATACTTTCGTCCAGTATTTTGTTTACCTAGGATCCAGCATTAATACCAACAATAATGTCAGCTTTGAGATCAAGCGGAGATTAACTCTTGGTGACAGGTGATACTACAATTGAGAAGCAGAACCCTCTCTCGACCGACGAAAATAACGCTCTTAACAGCCATCGGTCGGCTGAAAACAATAAGGCTGCAGGTGCAGATGGCACGCCAGCTTTAGTTTGTTTAAGACTGGAAGTGAAGAGCTCACAAAATGTATGCAGAATATGGTGGGATGGAAGCATGCCAAGTGATTGGAACCTCAGCGTACTCTGCCTAATTCATAAGAGAGGTCATCCTTCCCACCTTAATGTATGGCGCAGAGAGACAGTCTGTTAGGTGCGAGAGGAAGATATTCCGTAATATCTACTGTCCAGTATGTGTGGACGACGTGTATCGAATAAGATGGAACGATGAGCTGTATGAGCTGAACGCTGACACTGACGTAGTTAAGCGTATAAAAATCCAGCGGTTTCTCTGGCTGAGTTATGTAGAGGAACACGCAGAAGAGGACGCTCTAATCTCCGTTGGAAGGACCAGTTACAGGGCGACTTGACTGCACTTGCCCTTATCATCTGGCGCCAGCGCGTGCATAGCAGAGGCGACTGGCGTAGTTTTATCGAAGCGGCCAAGACCGAATCTGTCCTCCTGTCTTACTTAGCATAAGTTATTCATCAGATATTTCTAAAAATTTGGTTATATTTAGAAACTTACTAATTCGACGTACCTAACGTACCTTCCGTCCTTAACAATGAAAACGCGTATTTAAAAATACATATCTACACAATAGAACAACTACCGCATAAAATATATTAATGGAAATTTCAAAGAGTTTTTAATACTGTTTGGATAATCAAATGTTGAAAACAAACGTAAACAAATAGATGCGCTCACGTAAACCCAAAATACTCAATATTTCAGTTAATGCTTATATTTAAAATGCCAGATGAGTAATTTATGTTAAGTACGGCAAAGATGCCTTCGTTAGTCATAAAAATGAGGAAATCTCGTTTGTTTTTTATTTTATTTCTTTTACATTATTTATATTTATATTTTATATTTTAATTCTTTAAGCAGTCAATATCAGAAAATTTAGGAAACAAATTACTATACCATAACTAGCAAAATTACTACTAGAAAATTACTATAACTAGTAATTAATCAATTAACATTTTTTTTAAGTATGTGGATGTTGCCTGTCCTGATGACGTAGAAAAAAAGAATACACACGCAACAAAGAAAATACTGAAAATCATTATTTCTCATGCATAGAAAGAATTTAGCTAAAAATCATTTATTTTCAAGAAATAAAATACTGATTTTCAGTAATGTGAATTTCAGAATTATTTTTTAACCCTTCACACTCTGTGTACAGAGTACATATATGGGTTTGGATCGAGTAACGGTTTTCTTTTACGGTTTTTTGTAATTCGCACAATTAGGCGCGTATATGAACATATGTGTAGGTTAAATCAGTTGAGCGTGGTACCTCCTTAATGTACTTGTAAAATGTTCTAAGGATAAAATTGAAGGAAATTCTAAAGAGAATTAACAAAACTCGATACCTACATCATTGAATTAGTCTCTTAATCAACTATTCTGAAAATTGTTAATAAAAATTAAATATCAAAGGAAATAGTGAAGCAAATGGAACCAAATAATGATGCGCAAATTAATGGGCATAAACAACACCTACTCTCCATACAAAATTGTATATAGTGATTCAGAGATGGGATGAGTGGTCGCCGTGGCGTAATTGCTTGTGCGTTGGCCCGAGTGTCCAGGGTTCACATCTCGGCACAGGCAAAAAGTAGAAAAAAATCACGGCACCACCTCTTGGCACGCAAATGCAAACCTACAAGAGCAAAAATTTCCTTTGAAAAGCTTTTCAATTCACCGTTTGTATTCGGCATAAAACTGTAGGTCTCTTCCATTAAATATAACACACACAACATGAGTGTATGCGAAAAAGTTCGGTCGAGGCTCTCCGTGGACTGTTGTGCAATTAAAAAAGGGAAGAAACGTCAGAAGGTGATTTATTTCTCTGTAGAGTATATAAAGTTCGGCCTCGCCTGCACTTGCTTTCGGATTTTTTGTTTTTTATGATTTTACTATAACCACATGTGAACCAACAAAATTTTCAAAATTACTCTCTGAACCACTGGTTTGGCTCACAACTGGTTCTTCCCCACCTTGAAACCACTTCGTTTCCGATTGGTTAAAAAGTTAAAAATAAACGTATCCTTGTGAAGCGGATATGTAAGAATTTGTGTGAGGTATTCCGGATGAAATTGCATTAACTTTAACTTCGATATCGTTTTTTTTTAAATTAATTAATTTTTTTTTTTTAAATGTTGGTAAATACCCGAAGTGTTTTATAATACTTATATGCTTGTCCGCAGTGACCATATTTTCTCCATGAACGTGTAAATATAAGTCTTGTATATTTTTCCGTATCTGTTATCCACGTTATTAATATGTGGTGCAATTTTTATGTTGTTGCATTGGAATACCCTACATATATATATACGAAGTAATTTTGGCCGCCTAAATAGACCCAATACCTCACTGTTTCATCGAACTAATTAATAAAGTCGTATACATTTTTTGTTGGAATTGAACTATTTTCGTCAATTTGTTTTAAGAGCTCCTAATTTTCATCCTCAATACCACTTTTGAAATTTGAAGATTCACTTAATGAAATGCAGCCCCCAGGGTTGCAAAACGTTATTAAGAATAAAGGATAAATTAGTGGCGCCAAGATGGGACTATTTTTTTGGATCAAACCAAACCAGTTCAAACAATTTCAAGATAAGTAGTCTAAGTAGATAGTAATGTGGTTCCAACGAATTTCTTGTGGACTTCCTCTGAGCTCTTATTAAAGAAAATAGGCGCTCAACCTAACAACATAACTTAAGAAAGTAAAGTCGCCGGACGCTCATGCTCATTTATTTATTTGCACTACGTACTATTAATTCAGATATAATAATTTGCATTCCAATTTGTTTAGATTTTGTAATTTTTTAAATTTGTTTCGATTATTCATTCATAACAGCAACAAAGATATATATGTATAGAATTTTAATATCTTTCATAAATTGCAATTTATATTCAAAGATTTGTTTAAAAAAAGTGAAGAAAACTCAACTACGTTTGACAAAATGCACAAAAAGCAATTTCAACAGATATATTGAAATGAAATCTGCATTCGCGTCGTATGAAATTACCACGATTGCAGTGACAGCTAGAAAATATATACTTACATAGATACATACATATGCATGTTGAATCTATGGTACATATTTTTGTTTGTTTATTATGTATTATGTAGATGAGGAGGAATCTGTGAAAAGGAGCAAGTGCTGTGACCACCTAAAGGTGTGCTTAAATTTGTTCATAGCTTTAGCTGATGCATTTTTTTACTCTTAAAAGTTTGCTAAGCTTGAAAATGAATATGATTCGTGCGTAGAAAATAGGAGGAGTTCCAGCGACAAATTTCTCATGCGCATGAGATGCACAAAAGGAGGTTCTAGGAGAAGCGAATAGCTACTGCACGGGCAAAAGCAGTACCGGAGGTTGTGGTTGAAATATATTTCTACAGATATTATTCAAGAATTGTTTCTTACTTCCCAATCGGAATTAGACAAATAATGGAAAACTACACACATGTATATATTATATCAAAATGTTTTGAGGGTTGCTATTTTGAAAATTTACGAATGGAGTAAACGTTTAAAAAGGTTCAATAGTGTAACTTATTTTCCTATATTCATACAATACATGCATATGTCCAAGTATTGGTATTTGAGACAAGTTATTTTGCAATTTTTGGAGTAGTTGTTCTATTTTCAGATTACAGATACAACACCATACAGTTTGCCAAAATTAAATTAGTTAAATTGTCATTTCTTATTCTTCTTTTTATGAAGATAACTGAGAAAAAACTCTGAACTAGTTTCAAACTTTGGTAGAGGTATTTATTTTAAATTAAGTGTTTTAATTAAAGCTTGAATTAAAATAAATTTATTTTGACTAAATTTGTTTTTGTATGATATTCTATTTTTAAGTTAATATGGGAATATGTACGTACCTATCACATTTTAGCTTCAGCGTCAGAATGAATTTTTCTTATTGTATTTTTTTGGCAATGTGAAAAAGGCGGAGCTAAGGATTTTTATTCATTTTATGTTTGATGTGGTAAATGTTTCCCATATCCACGTTTCTGGTACAAAGTGGAAGTAGTAATAAACTTTACGGTGCATGCACCGTTGATATAAAGAGGATTGAATATAATGTATGCATATTTAATACAACACTAAGGAGAAAAAAGAATAGTCTTAATCCCACATATAACGGTAGGGTACTTTCATATAAAAATGAATACGAGTAGCTGTGAAAATCCTAAGTTCATATAATTTAACAATTTGTGCTATAATTACATAATTATTGTTCATATAACGTTCGTAATTGAAGGAACTATATCTAAGTATCTAATAAAAATAATAGGAAATTTAAATATTCATATAAATATTTGTTTCGTATTTTGAACTGATAAACTTTAACATAAGAAAATGCATATACAAGTTTCACTCGTGTGCCCCGCTGCAGGTGCACATTTGATATGCAATTGAAAGTAAATTATCAGTTATTATCGTTTCGCAAATAGTGAAGAATTTCAAACATTAATGTTAAGTGTAATCTCCCAGGAGCGAAATCTACCGTAAATAGAGTATTACTCTGGAAAGAATTTAGTTACAAGTGACAGTATTGAGACTGAATGCGGAGCCCAATTTTTACAATTGTTACTTTCCAATCTCTCATAAGCGGACGCGATCCACTGTAGTTTTCCTATCGTCGTTTCAATCTCATAAGCGGGCGTGAAGATCTGATAAAAGGATGCAATTTTGTATTGTTTATAGGTGCTTTTTTATTTGGTATCCTCCTGTTTTTTAGATTTGTTCGATTAATTTTTTTTTTATTAAACTTGAAATGTTATTCTTTAGTAAATGTATATCAAGCAGTCCGCTGAGTGTAAACTGATGCGACTACAAGGACAGTGATAGAGAGTACTGGAGAGAAGAAAAGTTCCCCTTACTTACGCATACTCGTCACACGGGTATCCGTTAATGGAAGCTTTCACTGTATTTACATACAAGTATACCTGTATATTTATAATTATGCACGCATACTCGTAATGTGTATGAAAAAATATATATTTTACATAATGAAGAAACTTTTGCTATACCATGAAAAATTTACTGTATGTATTAACATACCGTACACTCTTAATTAAAAATGTTTTTCGTCCACTTTGGCTTATTAAACTTGAAAGAAATAATTTGGTGCAAAAGTTTTAATGAGCAATTAAAGCAAATACCGCTGAGTTTTCTCAACAGTGTTTTTACCTGAGAAGTTCCAGTTATACTATAAAACTTTTTGCATATAAATTGGTATTCAAAGTATTGCACCAATATTTTAAAATCTTCACAAAATGCACTAAATTATGGAGAAAGGAGAATACAAATCCACTGCATACATATGTACTCGTAGTTCTTTTACTGAAACGAAAAAGATTTGGCGGTCTAACAGTTTATTTTAATATCATATGTATGTATGTATATATGTAAAGCGTACATGAGAAAAATATACTTGCTTTTTTCTTTATGCAGGTGCAGATGGCCTGCCTGCTGAATTGTTTAATACCGGAGGAGAATAATAATAATGTCAGCCTTGAGATCAAGCGGAGATTAACTCTTGCCAACAGGTGTTACTACGGGCTCAGTAGGCAATTGAGAAGTAGAGCCATCTCTCGACCGACGAAAATAACGCTCTGTAAGTCCCTCATCCCTCATTGTGGTCGCTGTGGCGTAGTGGTAGTGCGTTGGACTGCTACGCAAAGTGTCCTGGGTTCGAATCTCGGCACAGGCAAAATCAAAATGTAGAAAAAAAATGTTCTGCACGGCACCATCTCTTGGCAGGAAATGGCAAACATACAAGAGTAAAAATTGCTATGAAAAGCTTTTCCCTTCGTCGTTCGGATTCGGCATTAAACTGTAGGTCCCTTCCATTCATGTACAAATACAACACGCACAACAAAAAAAAAAAAAGCTCGGCCTAGGCCCTCCATGGGCTGTTGTGCCATTAAATGTAAGTAAAGTAAGTATCTCATCCTCCCCGTCGTAATGTATGGTGCAGAGACGTGAACATTGACAGGCATGGTTAATAACGAAAAGGAGTTTAAAAAAAGTGGTCGCTGTGGCGTAGTGGTAGTGCGTTGGACTGCTGCGCAGAGTGTCCGGGGTTCGAATCTCGGCACAGGCAAAATCAAAAAGTAGAAAAAATAATTTTTCTACACGGCACCACCTCTTGGCAGGCAATGGCAAACTTATAAGAGTAAAAATTGCTATGAAAAGCTTTTCACTTCGCCGTTCGGATTCGGCATTAAACTGTAGGTCCCTTCCATTCATGTACAAATATAACCCGCACAACATGAGTGGATGCGAAAAGCTCGGCCTAGGCCCTCCATGGGCTGTTGTGCCATTAAAAGTAAGTAAAGTAAGTTTAAAAAAATGAAACGAATTACCTAAGATAGTCAGTGCTTCAACTGTGCAAGAGATAATGAAAGGTTAATTTTCAGAAAATAAAATTTTTGGTCTTACAAGTTTTAAATAAACTCATTTAATTCAGGAGCACAAATTATAATGGTTGGATATTAATCGGGAAGAGGGGGACAATTCCCACACTCCATACATACATACATATGTATGTATTTGAATGCGTATGTATTCTAAATGTGAATTTCCACAGCTTAGAATTTCTCTGTTTCTTTAAGTAGTTGCTTCTCATTTGAATAATCACTGTCAACTTAGAGTTTCAGCAAATAAACTATTCCATTTGCATCCATGTCCGCGACCGCAAAAATGTAGAGATGCGTGCATTTTTGGGATTGACACATCATTTCACGGCCTGTCGCCTTTCAATAAACACTACGAGTACTTATCACAATACAATCTAAAATCAAATTCCCGCTGAAGCGACTCAATTTGAAATCCTTTCAGTTAAGAATGGCAAACACGAGGATAATCAGTCAAGCGTGTTGTCATCCCATATACAGCACGCATATTTACTGTAAAGAATTTCAATCTGCAGTAAGCGAGCTCAACAAAAATCTGCATATCAAAAAAAAAGAAAAAAAACAAATGAAAGGAAAAACTGAAAAACTCGCGTTGAACCCTTCCAGGACAGTAGTCAGGAAAGGGATGACAGCAACAATTGCTGCAATATCTGCACACTGACAGCATAATAGACTAAATTATCAACACATCGTTTATCAATTCGTTGTATTTGAAAATTTGTCTGCGTGGTAACGAGTTTTATTGTTCCGCTAACACAAACCTCTAGAAAACGGCCAAGGTGAGCACGATGAGGTTACAAAATGCGTTCCCACACATTGTCGTTGAAAAGGATATAACAAGCAAAATTGTGTCATTGGCAAAATCAACTCAATTACTTTATGCATTGCGAACTTGAAAAATCATTGCGAAAGGGTTTGGAAGCTCAACTCTCGTTGCGTATATTTATAAGCGATTTTAATTAATTTTTGGGGGTTGTGTTCATAAACCATGAAGAATTTGTCACTGTCTGTATCCATTTTGGTTCACAGCTTAGGTGTAGAAAAACGTGATTAGCATTGTGTTGATTTCTAACCAAGCTAATTTGTCAATAGTAATTCGTGCATAAATCTGTTAAGAATTAAAAATATAAGACATTATCTTCCATTTGGCGATATACTTAAAAATGATCCGTACTTTTATTTCGTATTGTGCACTGGGTAAAAAATGTACTAATGCAGATTCCCAGCTTTAAGCATGGAATACGTGCAAAACACAATACCCCAATATTACACGTGAAGGAATTTTATTATATAAAATGAAGGAACTTTCGTTGTAGAAATTTTAATATTAAGTATAAACATAGGGGAAAAATATTTTCCGGAATAGACACAAAATTCATATGAATTATACATATGTATGTAGTGGTACAATATAGCGGCAGAGCACACTAACGGAAATAGAGACTGATCAAAAGGACATTAACAGAAAGAGAGAGAAATCAAGAAGGTATTAACAGAAAGAGAGAGGACAGGATCGCATCAGCAGCAAGAGAGATAAATTTTGGGTAGCCGAACTCAGTTCCGTGGATGTAGACCTATGCAAACTCTAACTATAAACAATATTGAATTATTATAATAATATAAAAATAATTATTTTTTGAAATACTACTTACATGTATATCAACTTGCAAAAATTTAACAAAAATTAATTTAAATAAATAAATATATGTATATACTTACTTAGTAATGTTTAGATGTCATCGTTGAACCTAACTCATTCGTCAAATTCTTTACTTTTCTACCTGTTACAAAATTGAATAAGAAGTGTATAGAATTTGTTCTTTTACTATGCGATTTTGTTTGACATTCAAGATTTACTAAATAAATTGTTTATGTTTTTGAAGTATCAGACGGCTTTAACAATTTTAATTACCCTCCGATTTATTAAAAGCAAATTTCAATGTACATAATTATACAGTGTCCTGAACAGTTTCGATTCCATATAAAGTCCTCCACAAAAAATATTTCGTCCTCCAGAACGGATTATAAAAGTTTGCTAGCGATGCTGCCGGGTAATTTCTCATTTGCGTTTGCCTAGGTGGTGCAGTGTTAAACTTAGTAGCTGACCGATTATTGGGTATCGAAAATAAATAACTAAATTAAATTTAAACCACACTAAATTTAAATCAAATGTACTCTAAATTTTGTAGAATACTACTTATGTATTTGTAGTACCGTAGTAAGACTTGGTATGCAGGTATTATTCATCAATCGTATTCTTTGGACAAAATATGTGTAAGCTTGGAGAAGTCGGCAGAGCAGCTCCCATATAATCTGAATATTTATTATGGGATATCTCAAGCACTATTTATGTTACGATACTAAGATTTGGTATGGTAGTATTATTTATCAATACCGAAATTATAGTGGAGTTTGATTTCTTAGTGTCAAGTGGTCGTGGCACCTCCCATCATGAAGGTATATCTTAGGAACAATTTTTAGTACGTACTAAAATTTGGTTGGAAGTATTATTTGTCAATGACACTTGGATCAAAAAAATATGGTCATCGCCTTCTGTAATGTACGCGTGTATATTTGCAGTTGTACGAAGAAGACTAAATTTTATTGTTTAATGCAAACTACAATAATAAAAAATTTAAAAAATTCTAAACTTATTAAAATTTTATAATTGAACCTTCAAGTTCAAAAACGTATCTCTAGACAGTCTTTACTAAAACGGAAGTAGTTATTACCAGTACAAATCATGTTAATAGCAATCAATGTTAAACACTTTCGAAAAAAAGCAATATTAAGTAAATTGTAGTTAAAAAAATTCCATATTAATGGTATAAAAATTAGCTATAAACTGCACAGAATGTGATCTTTTAGTATAAAACGTTTAATCATTAAAATTAAATTGGTAAAAAGCAAAATATAAAATAAAATCACACCCATAAATTTGTTTAAGTTTTTGAGATCGGGTTTGAACTTATTTCACCAATATTAATCTACTCTAATTTTAATTAGATCAATCACAAAGTTTGGAACTAGAGCGACTAAGGATACCTACGTATTTTATCGAAATTAATTTTTATATGTTATTTTTAATCTCGTTACAAGTACATAAAATTCGACGATCTAAATCTCATCGGTCAATTAATCCGTTAATTCTTCATTAATGAATGACATATCGGTACAAAGAAGAAATTTTCCAATTAACTTGATTTAAACTCCAGTGAAAACAAGCAATTACGCGCTCTAATTTAATAAGTGTGACGACCTCTTCCCACATTTAAAAGTACATAGAGGTGTCATTGTTACCCCTCCTTTTTGTGTTTACCTACAACCATTAAATAGAATATCCGTTTCGAGCAATGACACGATGATACGAAATGCAAAAGGCAATCGAACGGAACCGATACGAAAGACAACATGCTGTTAGAATGTAAGTGGTGTGAGCGGTCGAGCGATTAGTGTTGAGGTGTCACACGTACATATGTTCAAACATGCCTAAGGGGGTTGTTCCTTTCATTATTATGGAACTATAACTGCAATACCTATCAGTGAATAAATTTTCACGTCAATGTAACAATACATACAATGGACATACCCCTTTTACATAAATACGTAAGTACTTTCTATTCCGTCAATGAATAAGTTTCCTCTTCGTGTATGCTCACATTCCATTTAACCTCAAATTTAACGCTTGTGTTAATTTGCTGTTTGATCAGCAAAGGTATGTACTCGTATGTTTAGAATGTTGGTCAAGCGCTATGCTGTTGTCATTTAGACAATGACAACTTATACTAATTCGTATTGCAGTTGCGATCAACTAAATTATGTACAAGTAGGTGTTGAAATCAATATCAGTCCATCACAATATATGTATGTATACATATTTGTAACATCGCTTCTATCCAAAAACCAAAACGGCTTTTAAGTGTGCCAACAATTTTTAGTTTATGTGAAGGATGTGGGACTAAATGGTTGTCATTACTAAAAAAGCTGAAATTGAGGGTGTTTTTAACTTGATCAGTAAGCCCTGTCGTTAATTTTTTAGATATAAATTTTTACGGCTTAACATTCTTAATTACTCGACGAATAATACATTATCCATTTTGTGGTTTCAAAAGCAATATTTACGATTGCTTTTGAAAGGCATATAAAATTAAATTTTTGTTCCGAAACGTGAAATTTTGCGTTCTGGAAACCTTTCGCGCAATAACTCCAAAATCGCTCGATTTTTGTAACATTTGAAAAATTGTCGTTGACAATGACAGTATATTTGACATATCAGGGATGCCATCACTACGGTTATGAAACCACAATGTGGCCAACCCACCCAAAAGAGTAAATAAGTTCCAAACTATTTGTTCTACTACATTCGAATGTATATAATTATTTAAAATCTGCCTATTCTCTTCTGCTCGAGAAACTGTTTGGTAACGCCAGTTTAAAAATATTTTAAGTTTTCTATACACATACATATACTTTACTTTAAATGGCACAACAGCCCATGGAGGGCCTAGGCCGAGCTTTTCGCATCCACTCATGTTGTGCGTGTTATATTTGTACATGAATGAAAGGGACCTACATTTTAATGCCGAATCCGAACGGCGAAGTGAAAAGCTTTTCATAGCAATTTTTACTCTTGTAGGTTTGCCATTGCCTGCCAAGAGGTGGACTTTTTGATTTTGCCTGTGCCGAGATTCGAGCCGGGGACACTCTGCGTAGCAGTCCAACGCAATACCACTACGCCACAGCGACCACTATACTAAAAAACTTCAATAAGCTGAACTTTGTAAGTGATATAAAAGTTAAGCAATAAATAGTTGGCAATAAAAGGAACCGCGAATATTAACGCAACAAAAGTCAACCCCAATCCTCTTCGCTCCGCCCATTATTCCACTTGAAAACTACAAATTCACATAAATCTGAAAATCACTTGTCGTTTTACAGGCAGATTGAGTTGAATAGGAAGAGTCCTATTAAATTTTACGCATTATTAAAAGACGCTACAAGAAAACAAAATACGGAGATAAAGGAAGTTGAACTATGCAACAGTATTAGTGAATGTTTAATGCTCGTAGAGCAACAGCCACATCATTCCACTTCATTGGAGATTTTTGTAACATTTGTTTGTGACGTTAATTTATACAATACTTGTGGTTGTGGTGGTTTGCAGGACAATATCGTAGCTTGTGTTGCATTTTGGAGGGTAGTAAAGTACGGCCACGATGATGATAGTCAACTGCCAGATGACAAGCCTAACGAATTTCCAACAATATACTGTAAATGAAAGCAAATAAATAAACACTAATTTTTTCCAATTCGTTTCTGAAATCTCAAAAAAGAAGTTAAATTAATATAGAGGAACTGTGTCTCCCATACACACACGAATGTTCCCAAAAAGTAATGTGTAAGGAGCAAATAACTCAGAGTTTTTCGATCTGGATGTAATCACATAGCTGACACAGCTTCGCATGTGCATTTACATTTCAAAACAATTTCATACATGTATTTAAATGTACACACATATGTATGTAAATACATAGATATGTACATAAGGACATACTATACATGCACACAAAGAAATGTTATTTTTAATGGAATTTTAATGAGGATTTTTTATTAAAACTGAAATGCTTATGTCCATTCAAAATTTTTGTGTGATGGCTGACGGTGACATGCAATGAAACTTTCCACGTAAAAAGTTTTTGCACACTTCATATCACTCACACATGAATATTGAAACATTTCCGAAGTCTACTGAAAATGAAATATTTAGGTATAATGTGAAAAACTTTTACGTACTATGCATGCGGTGACCATTCGTAATTTTTTAAGAGGACAGTCCTCTTTTTTAGCTCTGGGATTATTTTAACAAAAGCGGACAGTATGTTGTCATCTTTTTCCAAATTTGCTCTCTAATCGCCTTTTTTTTATCATTAAACATAATTTACCATGTACAACAGTACCATTTTGTGTGGAATATTTTTTTTTTTGACAAGTAAATCGAATAATGGCTTACTTTGCCGAATAAAGTAAAAGCATTAAAATGGACTTTGACCGCCCAATCCCCACAATGTTGGTCAGAATTCGACAGCAAATCTTGATGTTTTTTTTTTTCGTCGAATCCCAGTGTCCCTCCACCCGCCCTATACGTCCGTTGGGCATCCTTGTGCATCCTTATCGCGCGCGCAAAGATCGGTGACCGAAACAATCACAGTCCGGACTGCGATGCTTTTTACGAATCAGGTGGAAACGTCAATAGCAGCTACAGATTTGGCTTATCAACAGCTGCGTGGAACATTAGTTAGTATTAATTTAAATGAGATAACAAAGATTGTTTAAGAGTATTAACGGAGATACAAAAGCCTATTAGGATATAAAGATTATTGTTGCTTGGCAACAAAAAAAATTGATTCGCCCTAATGTACATATTATGTAAGCATATGTATATTTGCAATTTTTAATTTTTATGCGTAAACTATATGTGAACTGTTTAAATAAGTAATACAGTAAACTACGATTAAATACCTCTGCTGAAGATGTCAGGCTTTTGTGGTACTTAAACGGGCACTTAAAAGATTTCCGCTTAAGTACCTTGAGGTACTTACGAACAAGTTTACTTATTTGGACTACCGCCAATTGCCAGTGTTGAAATACACAGTCCATAATTAATGTTGATTCATTGATTTATTTTAATTTACAATATATTGTTTGAATGCATTTATATTAATACATATTTACATAGAATAAGCGTAAATTAAAATAAAAGGATATACAGAAACAAAATATAATATGGGTACTTTGGTAGATTCCACTGGCCGTGAATAGTACTGCAAGTTCACTTTCGCAAGATATGCTGTTTGTGGGTGCATTACTATTGTAAGTCTTTTTAATATAAAATCATATTAAACAGCTAGGAATTTGCAACGGTTTTTTTTATTTGCAGAAGCAAACTTATAACCAATCGAATGATAGTTTTCACAATTAGTCATGGTCGATGGTCGGGATTTAGTGTAAATAAATATACATATTCCCGCTGTAGCGGGAAATTACATACCTCCATATTGTTATTCTTGGTTAGTTGGTTGAGTAGCTATTCCGACAACATACTTCGGTCAGAACAGGCGATTGTGATACCACATGATTGGATCTACAACTTTGTGGAGAAAAAAGTTAGAGCCCATTGGAAAAAATATTAAAAAAGGCTCAAGTCAAAAAAAGTTTTACAAAAAAAAAAAAACAAAATTCCATATGCAAAAGAAAGTTAAGCAGTTATGTAATGTCTTTGAAAATAACAGTTTATTTAGCGATGACGGGCTGTTAAAAATAATGTGTTTTATAACATCTGTTTCCGTACTTTTTTGGCAAAGTCATCTAGCGTCAAGAAGGATAATCCTTAATCTTAACATCTATAACTTTTTCGTTTATTAACCTAATGAAACACTTCTTGGGCAAGAAATTAATGATTTTCTGAGAGCGTAAAAGTACGCGACCTAACTATTACTAATGACTTCGGAGTTGAATAACACCTAAGAAGAAAATGTAGCAATCGTTAGCCTTTTATAACAATATATCATTTATAAAAATCGGATATCAACTGCCAAATTTATAAACAAAAATTTATTTTGGCGGTTTTTAGGGTGGTCCAAAAAAAGGGGGAAAAAATAGTTTTGAAATACTCTCAACATAAGCTTTCAGATAGGGGTGGTTTTTTCATTCTTTTTTTTTGTATGGGGACCGACCCGCTCTACTACCCACTAGTACTCTTGTAATCAACTTGTCCTCTTTTTCTTTTCGCAAAAAATGGTTACCATATGTAACTATACATGACTATTATTGTGGAGCGCAGTCCTTTTCCCATAAATGTATGATTTAGAATCCCGGAATGATGAATACATTAACTTACCTACGTAAGTACATATGTACATATATACATATAAGGATCTTGTTGTGCATCATGTGTGATTTTAAATAAAAATTAAATTAAAAACTTCTGACATTTTTCGAAAATGTTTGGAGTAAAGGTATGAATTGCAGGTAAAGTATGTTTATGCCTCAAATAATAAAAAGCTAGTGTGTTGTGATGGTTTTGATTTCTTCCTTTATTAGAGACACTGCGAGATACATGCTTAAAGCTTATGTATTTATCAGTATCAAAAATTGCACAATGGTTAACTGTTCTAAAAATTTTGTTGTAAAAGTTTATAAATATATACCTTATATGTATGTATATAAAATATATAAATATATGAATTTATATTTTATATTATACATACATTTTAATTTTTGTGACCTATTTTAGGTGATATGGACTTAGACAACATTTGGTACCAACAGGATAGCGCGCCGTGTTACACATAAGACGTACAACAATTAATCTTTTGCGTGGGAGCTTTGAAAATCGCTATATACGTAGTTGTGATTTGACTCCGTTGTGGATGTGGATAGTCTTTAAAATAAATAAATATGTGGTCGCTGTGGCGTAGTGGTAGTGCATTGCTACGCAGAGTTCGGGGTTCGAATCTCGGCACAGGCAAAATCAAAAAGTAGAAAAAATAATTTTTCTACACGGCACCACCTCTTGGCAGGCAATGACAAACCTACAAGAGTAAAAATTGCTATGAAAAGCTTTTCACTTCGCCGTTCGGATTCGGCTTTAAACTGTAGGTCCCTTCCATTCATGTACAAATATAACACGCTCAACATGAGTGGATGCGAAAAGCTCGGCCTAGGCCCTGTTGTGCCATTAAAAGTAAAGTAAAGTAAAGTCGTTAAAATAAGTGTTAAAATACGCTAACCATCCAGCAACGATTGAGTCTCTTAAGAAGAAAATTGATGCAGCCATCGGTCAAGTACAGCTCCATACAGTCGAAAATGTACTGAAAATTTTGGTTGATCGTATGCGCTGCTGCAAGACCAGCCGAGGAAGTCATTTGAATGAAATAGTGTTCCAAAATTAACCGCAAGGTTTGTATTTTCGAATAATAAAAAACACATTGAAAAAAATTATTTGTTTCTTATTTACACCAAAATCAAATTCCGAATATATGGGTCCACTCTGTACATCAAAAAGTATCTAATCAGAAAAATATATGAGATCAAGGTTTTTGGATACAGATTTGTCATTGTCCATGATCATTAGTGGTCCCGCACTATCTTTATATACTAGTCCAAAGACTAGTTACATTAAACCATCTTGTGGCACTAGTTTTATTATTATTTTTTTATTTATTTATATTTATAGTATTAATAATTCTTTTATCTATAGCGGCGGTATGAAATAAGATTCATATGGGACTGAAATGACAATTTTTTAATTATTATTATCCATTATTTCATTCCCAAAACCTCATTATATTAACAAAAAAAACCATCATTAACTTTAGAAAATTACATATGTATATGTAAGTAAAATAATAATACAGCATGCTTTCAGATTGCAATATACACCGTATATATTTCACCGGGTGGCACGACTGTTTTACAGCCTCTTTATTTCCATACAAAGTTATAAAATAAAAAACTGCCTACTTTTAGGGTTATTTTTCTTTTGTACAATAAATCACGTGTGAATTTCTCTACGATTACAAAGAAACATAAATTTAAACATGTAAATAAATAAGAAAAAGATTTTTTTTTAATACAAGGTGGGGCAAAAGTAATGTTATAATGTGAATTGGGTTCTGTTTTCACGTAAAGTGTATTTGATTTAAAGTTAATTCTTAAATTAATGACAATAATTTTGAGTTGATGTACATTTGTGCTCATGTGCTCATAATGCGCCCCAGTTCAAATAGCCAAAACGAGATGCCTCGGAAATTGATGTTTCAAAATCGCCGTCGTTGCCCGAGGTGTTTATCGTGCTCCATTGCTTGTTGTCAACTTAATTATCTTATCTATCAGCAACATAATTGTCTAAGCACAATGAAATTTAATGCCATTTGCAAAAACTATTGCATATTCATTATTATGGTATTACTTTTTCCCACCTTGTTTACTAATTCAATGTAAGTTTATTCCACATATTTCATTTAACGAAATCAAGGGACGTAATGATACAAATGGCGGATTCAATATGGCGGACGATTTGTTAATAAACTCATCCGATCATCACAATTTTTTTAATTGTGTGATTTGTCAAGTTTGTGATCAGGAATCTGCTATCTGAATTAGCAAACCAACAAAATGGCGGATGAATAAATTTGTATGTAATGTTTAGTTGCTTTAATTTAGTTTTTACTGAAAACAAACAAAATCATATTTCATATCCATGTGCTACATGCTAAAAATAAAATTAAGAAGAAAAATTAAAAAAAAAGAGATAATAATTTTTTTTACTTGGAACGCATTACAGGTTTTTATATAGAATACATTACATGTCTTTTTTTACACAGTTTCTTTTTGCATTGCTTTTAAAGGAACGTATCTATCGTGTAAAAAGAGGATCAAGTGTATTCCAATATTTCATAACAATGACTATATAACGGTAATTATGCAAGCTGTACCAAATTTCTTTTCTTATTTCATACTCACTGCCCGGAATTACCTAACTACTTTTTTGACTTATTCCTTCATTAACTTAATTCGCATTCTTTGTTGTTACCAACAAAAAAAAATATTTTGGAACTTATAAAAAAAGACATCTTATTATCTTTTTTTCTAAAGGGGACTTATTCAACGAACAAGCGTCAGAAAACAACACCTTATACTTCGTTTTATCACATTCGGACACACCGCCACCTCTCTCTAACATGGTCATATTAATAATATGTAGATCATGTACATATATCATGATATAACCAACAACAAAAAATATGTGAGGGGGAAGTGATAGAGACAAATGAGAAAAAGGCGATTCCACGAAACAAAAAAAGATAATGCAATTTTTACTATAAAAATGCCTTTTACGCATTAAGTATTGATTGTCGAATATGCCACTGCTGAATTTTTTGTGGAAAACAATAAAATCTACAATCTTTTCATACATCATTTTAAACTATCTCATAGTTTTAGCTGTAGTTTGCTTTAAGTGTCTAAATTTTATTAAAAGCCCGACTTTGGTTTATATTGAAGAAACTATTAATAATTAAGAACTCTAAACTTAACAATAGCCTGAAAAATGTGCAAACAATTTAATTTTAAAATTTTCATTCTGACCAAATATTTACGAGTATCAAAGTTTGATTTTATATGTAAATTATGTGCACAATCAAGGTAAAATAGACCAGGGTGGTAGTGGGCCTTTTAGTATTTTTATAATTTAGTGCCAAAGAATTTTTTAAATTAGCATTAATCAATAATTAGTCAATTTATAACGTGAAATAAATATATACAAATGCAGTACATACTTACCTTCAGAATGATCCTCCATTTAGCAGAAATAATATATGTAAGATATACATACTCTAATAAAAGTTAGGAGAACTTTACTAAAAGCTTTTTAGCAGCAGAACCATGAAAACAAAAATATTTCAAAAGCACATACGTTCATACATTTCGGAATGCTTTCGGTATTACATGCAGGGAAACCTTCTTCTTTAAAATATTAGACAAAAAGATATTTTTTTAAATTGCATTACTTGGTTACTTTTTTGCTGGTTTTGTATTGTACAAGTGTACTTTTTTGTTATTTGGGGTTTTTTTGACAAAAAATAATGTCAACCCACATTAGCAAAAAAAGTTTAATATGTATTGGCATATTTAATTTTTTGTTACTCATTTTCCTTCACTTGTAGGTACTATCAAAATTATTATCTCGCAAAATATTTCGCCTCTAGCAATAACCATCCGTGGGTCCAAAAAAGCTTTGCAAATAAAAATAAAACCTAAAAATGATTTGAAATCGCATTTTTAATTGCTTTTTTATAAATAGTGACTTTTTAAGTTAAATTTGGTTACAAATGTTTTAGCAATTAGCAAACTCGACTAAATATAAGTGTCAACAAGAACCATTTTTTTTTTCAATCTGGTTATATAGTCGATGAGTATTTTGGACATCGTTATCGTTATCTCGAAAACCTGACGTGTTAGAGCAAAACGATCCTTAGATTTGAACTCAGCGCCCTCACCCCGTGTCTCGACTGGCAATAATTGTTGTCATAATTATGACTAAATTTATGACAAGAGTCCAATTCATTTTGGCAAGAGTCCACTCTTACCAGCTCTTTTGCGCAGCACAAATATTTGCTGCAGGAGAAAATTAAGGAATGAGTGACAGTGAAGAAGTTCAGATTACTCATTACTCATACACATGGTTGCATTTCACTGCATATTAAAATGTAGTAAAGTCACGTTGCAAATTTAAAAATGTGACTCTGATTATGAAATACATTTTTCTCCAACTGTGTCTACAACTTTTTTTGACATATTTTTTGACAATTCGGAATATTTTGATACTACTCTCCCTATTTAGTCTACTTGTTTATTTTTATGGTCCAAGTGAGCAAATTTTGAATTTTTCATTTCAAAAGCATTTTTGTATAAGCAACAGATTATATTAAGTTTTAATTACGACATGTCGAACAGTTGTAAAAAATATTTTAAGAAATGTTTTATTTCATTTTCTTTGAATAAAATATTTAACAGGAGCGCGTGAAATTGTTTTTGATTTATGTACAAACGTCAAACGTCAAACCTATGTATCATGGCATGTCGCACGGTAGGGAGTCACCTTGTCTGAAACCTCTTTTGATATCAAATGGCGCGAAGAGGTCTGTCCCAATGTTCACTGTGCTGGTGGTGTCGTTAAGTGTCAATTTACGCCGTACAAGTGATCCCTAATCGTGCTGTCGAAGGCGGCATTATAATCTCTTATCTTTTCCAGGATTCGGCGTAGTGTGAATATCTGGTCGATGGTGGATTTACCAGGCCTGAAGCCACACTGGTAAGGTACAATCAGTTTGTTGACGATGGACTTTATTATTTCGCACTGTACGCTCGATAGAACCTTATATGAGATATTAAGAAGGCTTATCCCATGGTGGTTGGCGCAGATCATAGATTCATCTTTCTTATCGATTGGGCAGAGTATGATGAGGTTCTAATTATTTGGCATGCTTTTTTCCGATCATATTCTGCTGCATAGAAGTTGGTGCATGCGTTTTGTGAGCTCTTCGCGTCCACTCTTAAACAACTCAGCTGGCAGCCATCTGCAGCCTTATTGTTTTTCAGCCGAGCGATGGCTGTTCAGACCTCCTCATAGTCGGGCGGCGGTACTTCAACGCCGGCAGTGACTCGTATTTCCGGCGCAGATTTCCCTATAAAGGATATATGTCGGCTGTGAACTTATTCCTAAACATTGGATACAATATTTGTTTTAAAAAATATAAAAATTTTTCAAAGCAATGGAATAAATGTTGTACAAGTTCCCAGAAAAAGAGAGTTTACTGCTTCTTCTTCTTTCTTCTTTTACTGGCACAACTAGGGGCCTAGATTGAGCTTTTATCAGGATTAAAAAAAAACACTTCTTTTGAGTAATAACGTTTTTCGATGTGTATTTAAAATGAATTGTTTTTTGTAGTAGTTTCTTCGTCCGATGTCTAGTACATAGGGTGTCCGATATATATCAGTGACTTATAAATACTCTATGCTTCAAGAAACATATATCCCCGATGGAGTAAAAACACGTAACGTACGCTAAAGATTATACTGCACATCGTCCCTCATTGGGATTTCTAGATATGAAAATTATTATTAATTTATTTTTTTAAATGCGCTGCAGAAGTTCTTTTAAGGGCTTATATTTTTTACCTTTGACGTTATGACGAAAATATAGGTAAGAGTGGCTTTCCTACGTTAGAACATATTTAGGCCATTTAGGACTTTTGTAAGGTATTACAATGTGGGATATTTTCATAGTTACCCTAATATTTACTTGAACCTTCATGCTTTACTAAACTTCTGCATTCCTGATGTCAGCAGATTTATAACGTTTCATCAGTTATTTAAGAAAATGCTTCTCCATTATATTAAATATATTCGCGATGACATCTATGCATTTATTATAATAGAAAAAATGCTTATTTTACTTCCTTGTAATTGCGATTTGGCGTATTTAATTTGCTTGAGAAACAATTTTGTTTTTATATGAAACAATAAAAGTATTCATAAATATCACACAACCACCCACTGAGTACATAAATGGCTACGACACAGTCCGGGCATAAATTAATCTGGCTCTTATGTAATATATGTATGTAGTAGTTAAGACAGTTGAAGTGCTTCCAAGTCGCTTATCTTTGTAATTGAGAATATCTGAAATTAACAGATACATGTGGAATAGTTAAAATGGTATACATAATTTGCTATTTAGTTCTCCAACAAAGATAATAAAAAGAAGGAGGTGGTATTATACATATGTACATAAATAGTAGCAGAAATACAATTAACCAGTGGAAAGTCAAAAGTTTCTAAGTATAATTTCGTGAGTTTAATAATTTTATAGTATCAACAGTGTGATACAGTTGAAAACCTAAAAAAAATATTTCTTATCGGAAGCACTTCTTGGCTGTCAATAGCAAAAAAGAAAGAAAAATTACGAGGTCTACGAGCAATGTGCAATGACGAAAAAATGTCAGTTGATAGGTGGTTGAATTGTCAAAGGAAGCGATCTTTTCCTCCGCCTGAACAGACGCAGATTGAATTTGATTCTTATACAGTTTTAAGCATGTTAAGAACAACGACTATACTAAAGCGCATTGCAATACCATATCATTAACAGGTACAGAGCTATTGAGAAACTTTCCGAAGTTAAATATGAATATGTTCCTTTATGCTCTGGGAACAATAATATTCCAAATTAGAAGTGAATTGGTTCAGCCGTTTCGGATATACTATAAAAAGTAAGGTACCGATCCTTTATGGAACTCAGCCAACCTTATTCATTTATTAAATTATTTGCGTTTTCATATTTCAGTCCATTCATAGAAAATCTAATCAATCTGTGTATTTGTTTTTGCTTTAAATCTTTTATATTATTGACACATGCAAATTTTGAAGTTTACTTTTCGGTTTAGGCTTAAATCCATGGTTAGGCGATTGAAGTGTTACCAACTTCACACCGGTATATCTGGCAACGCGATATTGCCAACTATGTCAAATTCATACCAATGACAGCTGATTATATTTTTTACAAGCTACCACAAGCATTTGCATCTAAGTTTTATAGAACAAAAGTTATTCGAAATGGAATTCAAACGTAATAGTGTGATTGCGTTATATTTTAGTGGAAAATCAAAACCAGCTATTGTTTGTGAGCTCAGGCAGAAAAAAACAGCAACATCACCTGAAATGGTTCGGAAAGTGAAGGCTCGACTTGAACGAAATCCACGTCGTAGTTTTAATCAAACGGCCAAAAAACTGAAAATATCCCAGCGAAGTATCTGACGCATATTCCAAAATGAGCTCAAGGTAAGGCCTTACAAGTTCCAAAAAGCATATGGTCTTACACCAAAGCAAAAAAAAGTTAGACTCGAAAGAGCAATGGATTTGTCACGCTTGCGCGAACGTGGCGAATTTCCAAACATTGTGTTCTCTGATGAGAAAAAATTCCCTATTGAGCAGTTCATAAACTCTCAAAATGATCGTGTTTACTTAACTGAACGCACTTACGAAAATTTGGGCCTACGAACGGCCACCCGAAGTAATTTTCATCTCAAGTAATTGTATGGGCAGCTGTGACCGCTGATGGACGCTGTCCAATCGTTTTCATCGAGCCTGGTGTCGAAGTCAATTCGACTTATTATCGGGAAAATGTTTTGGAAGCTGCTTTAAATCCGTGGGCCCGCAAGCATATTTTCCAGGTTCATAGAACATATTCATTTTGTAGCTGAATATTTTAGATTTTTTTATTGCATTATAAAACCCGTACCTTACTTATGGCCAATATCAAAAATTTTATAATGTCAAATTGCCCAAATAGAAGAACTCACAATCTGCCTGAGTGACTGTCCGTTGTACATTTATATGCGATTTCAACTTCCAAAAAATAATAAATTAAATGAAATATTTGCTGAAAAACTCATACATGTTTCTGAATTTTATATTTATCTTCGAATTTTACCTCTGCTTCATTGTCATGGTACTTAGACCCATTAGATTTTCCACCCTACAATTGCTTTTGCCGTTTTACAGACGCCATTTTTATTTGTTGTCTCCAGAATGTGAGAATACACATAATGCATCGAAAATAATAATGGTGGAGCACTTGAATGCATTCAAGTGTAGATCCTTGAGAGTTAACATAAGGATGTCATTGCTTTAGCTTCATCTGCTGTTGCTATTGCTGGAAACAATATTGTTTTTGATTACTTTTTTTGTTGCTGTTGACATCGCATCTTCGGCGAATATATACTACTTGAGCACAATTTGTAAGGAAAGGGACTCAAAAAAATATTGGAAAGTGTTTTCTCTTAGCACTACAGTGTACTTGAAATGCCTTTAATGTTTTTGCAATATTCTTTGTGCGTGCATTTGATTGTTAAACATACGTATTCATACTATTCCTTCAGATTAGCATATTCTTATATAATCAAATAGAAATAATTGTAAATATTTTGGTATGTATAATTTTCATTTAAATCTAAAGTATTGTTAAACTGTACCTTTTTAATTGTTATGAAACTAAAAATACTTTTTGCTCATTATGCATAAGTAAGTATGAGGCCATACCACACCTGCATTTCTTATATTTTAATACATCAGAGTTTGTTATTTTGTTTAATATCAATTATTATTTTCTTAAGCGTAATTTTCATAAAAATTAATGAAATTTTCAAAACTAACAATAAAATCTCTAACTTGAAGAAGACAGTTTTTATAAGTATATTAAAACTTTTTTGTGTAATACTTAAACATACATATATAACACTGTTTCGATGGATAATACATAATGTTACATTTAATCGTTTCACATAATAACTAAGAACAATCAAGCAAGATTATATCAATAAGGAGATAATGATTTCATTTCATGGCGTAGTGGTAGTGCGTTGGACTGCAAAATATAATTTTTCTACATGGCACCATCTCTTGGCAGGCAATGGCAAACCTACAAGAGTAAAAATTGCTATGAAAAGCTTTTCACTTCGTCGGCTTTAAACTGTAGGTACCTTCCATTCATGTACAAATATAACACGCACAACATGAGTGGATGCGAAAAGCTCGGCCTAGGCCCTCCATGGGCTGTTGTGCCATTAAAAGTAAAGTAAAGAAAGATTTCATTTCATCCCATTTTTCCAAAGTACAGAACTTTAGGTTGAGAAATAGCGTTACCATAACTGACGATTATAAAAAGAGATCTTCCGAAAATAAAAAAGAGGACAAGAAGCTAACATGAAGTAAATTGTTATACAAACATATGGACATTAGAGTAGTCAAACAAATTAAGTTTGTTTTATTTGGAAGTGCCTCTATAAAAATACAATATATTCTGTACATGAGGGTTTTCATGCATCCGAAATCAGATTTAAAAAAAAAACCAAATGGCGGAAAAAAAATGGCAGATGACTTTTGATGAAAATTGGTTTATGATTACAAATTCGTTATCAGATTAGGAAAAAAACAAGGCGTTCTAAAAATAGTGGGTTTTATTTGTTTTCATATGATTTACATACATAATTAGAGTTAGAGTGGAACGGCATTATACCATATACAAATATTGTAAAATTTATGCAATACGAATATTTAGAAATACTCTCCATTTCGTGGAATTGCGTAAACACTCAGATAAAGAATTTATCAAGATCACTTTTTTCTCATAATTTTTATGGTTTTAGCATTGCAGTAATAAATGACAATAAACAGGGTTGAAGCAGCAATACTGAATGATAGCGCAGTGAACTTTCCTATTTATCAACATAATATTGTGACGATATTAGGAAGAGAAGCAAAACACATTTTGAAAATTAAATATGTTCATTATTGTTTTCAAAATGTTGTGATGTAAAAAATTAAAAAAAAAACAATACATTAGTTTGTGGTGGTTATGGCACAATTAAAAGCAGAGATGAAGATGCTTAATTATAATTTAAAACATAATATATAATAATTTTATAGCATACAAATTTATGTTAGGGCTTTTGCAAATTAAGACAGCGATATCAACTTCAGTTTAGATGATATTCGCTTCTAAAGTAAAGACAATTTATTTTATGGAAAAAATTATAATTTTGAGAAATAAGTTAAAAGTGTATAGTATGTAAATCAGAAACGAGATGCTCGTGCTATTAAAAGTAAGAAAGAAAAATATATCTGAAATCGCAATTGCAAACACTTGACAATTTTTATTTGGAAAAATACTTGCTACATATGTATACTTATGTATATACTGTATAACAATGAGTAATATTTTATTGAGAAAAAAATGAGGACAAAAGATAATTTAAAGTTTAAAAAAAAGAGGAAAAAGAATTTGCCAAAAGAGGGCATATTCCCTCTTTCCCTCCTCTTTAAAAGAGATATGATGGCGATATGGATAACTATTTTGGAATCAGGTCGCTGCTAGAAATAACTTTAATTCTTGGTGCAGGTATTTTCTAATTTTCATTTGCTACTGGCATAACATTCATTTCTCATAATTAGAATTAAAGCTCTGTGGCAAGTTGTATTAAAAATTTAAATTATTTATTATTTTTTCTCTTTGAATGAACATTTACTGTGTTGATTTCTTGCGCATAAATTTTTCATTAAAAATTTATATTAGAGAATTAATTAGAAATGCGTTTTGTTTTTACTCATAGTCGAAATCTTTTATGATAAAAATGTTCATTTCGAGAAAAGCTCACTGGACAATTACTGAATTATTTGAACAAAACCCAACCTACCAGCCCACCTCCCTTCTCCATTCCACTTTCTACTCCTCCTACTGGTTCATTATGCAAATCTCAGAAAAAACAAAATGAAAATTTGTGTCTTTGTTGATGCAGAAAGAAAAATAATAACATGAAAGGATCTCCAATGGACAACATCGTCAAAATGGAGGGAAAATAACGAACAGCGAAAAACAAATGCGGTAAACAAAAAGTCAGGATTTCGTTTCGTTTCACAGGAATAAATAATAAACGAATTAAAGTGTGTCGTCAAGTCGTTAAGACAAAAACGGAGCCCGAAACGTCAGGAAACTTACGAGAAACAACAAGAATGACAGCAAACACGCCAGAAACAAATTTTAAATGAAATATGCGCGAGTTCATGAGAGAAGAAAGGAGGGAAGTCGACCACTCCACTACATGTCAGTGAAACAAAATTATTTGAGTACAGAAAAAACGCAAAAGTATTTTCAACAATTTTAATTGAATTTACGTTTGTTTTAGGCAAAATTCTACGAAAATCTTTGATTTTAATTTATCTGCGGAACGTTTTGATATTATAATGGTATAAGAACATCTGCTGGACCAAATACATATAGTATGTATGTAACATTTTGGTACAATTAGAAAATATGAAAAAGTTAAATACATGTAAACATAGGCGTATGCAGGAGGGGAGAGAGAACAGCTGCGTTTACCCCCCCACCCGAGATCTGAAACGCGCATTACAAATTTTAATATTTCGCATGAACAATTAGAAAAAACAACAACAAAACTATACAAATTTAACTTTCTTTTATAAAATCACACACAATTCTATATGATTTCTATCTAATTCATAAAAACGTCATCATCATTTACAATATTGAGTTTTTATTGTATTATTATATGTTGCTGTTACAAACATTTTAAATTTTAATTTCTCTTTTGTCACTAGTCAAATTTGCGTTTAGGGTATTTGATCCAAAAAACTGGCCATTTTCTTTGGACTTTGGTTAAAGTGTTTACTGTGCAAAATGTAAACAGCCATTAAATTTTTCTAAATCACCATTGATATTACGAAACTTATATTTATTCTTAGATCTTACATACATATCTACATAGGGGATTTGCATTTGATTTGTCAAGTTTCTCTTTACTTGAATATAAAAAAAAAATAATAATAATATTTCATGAATAACAAATTTATTTTTTACGCCAGAAATAAATTTTAAATGAAATATGCTTGAGTTCATGAGAAGAAGAAGGGAGGAAAGTCGACCACTCCACTACATGCCAGTGAAACAGAATTATTTGCTTTAATTGAATTTAAGTTTTTCTTTACTTGAATATAAAAAACAAAAAAATAATAATATTATCGGCATCGGTTTGTAATCGGGTGGGCCTGGGGCGTATGACACAAGGTAAAGTTCGTGACAGTCGCAGGTGTGTCCATGTTCGATCCTTGGGCTTCTACGTTTCAAGTCGACACACAGCCTCCTCGTGGCGTCCTCTGGATAGCGATCTGACAACCTTCAGTGAGTTAACTAATGTGTGCGGCGGGCTTCTCCATGGTCTTGAATGAATGGCTGTGCGTCGGGCTTGGAATTCACCACGTCAAAATATTTCCCCAATGAATCCTCAAACAAAGCGTCGGATATTGAACCCCCTAATGTTGACGACTCCCGCAAACGCCCAAAGGACAACGGTTTACGGATATGCACCTGGAATGTCCGAACCCTCTACAGGGAAGGTGCCTCTATCCAGCTAGTGAATGTCCTCCAATAATATAGAGCAGACATCACCGCTATACAGGAAATGTGATGGACGGGACAGGGTTGCTCCAAAAGAGCATCCTGTGATATCTACTACAGCTGTCATGAGTAGAGGTACGAATTTGGTGTTGGATTTGTGGTTGGGAAGAGACTGCGTCCTCTAGTCTCGAGGTTCACGGCCGTGAACAAGTGCGTACCTACTATCTGCATCAAGGCAAAATTTTTCAACATCAGCCTAATTTGTGTCCATGCTCCGACGGATGAGATGGATGAAGCGACAAAAGATGACTTCTACGAGCTCCTCGACAAAACTTATGAGCATTGCCCCCGCCACGATGTTAAAATCGTGTTAGGCGACTTTAATGCCAAGATGGGCAAGGAGAGTCTCTTTGGTCCTACGATCGGAAAATTCAGTCTCCACGACGAAGCCACCGATAACGGTATGAGACTGATCGACTTCGCCGCCGCACGAAACATGACAGTTAGTAGCACCAGATTCCAACATAAAGATGTCCATAAGGCCACTTGGCTGTCCCCTGATCAAAACACACGAAACCAGATTGATTACGTTGTGATCGACGGAAGGCACGCTTCCAATATACTAGACGTACGCACAATATGTGGTGCAAACATCGACTCAGACCACTACTTGGTTGCTGCGAAGGTCTGCACACGTGTATGTGTAGCAAATCACGTACGGAAAGATACAAAGAGAAAGCTGGATGTCGAAAAGCTGCAATCACAACAGACAGCCGAAGCCTTCGCCAAGCAACCCGCACTCCTTCTATCGCAAAAAACCCATCAACTTGATGATATATGCGCGTAGTGGACATTACCCGCTCTATGCGTACGACTGCCGAATAGGTGCTAGGCTACCACCGTCGATTGAGAAATATCTGGTACGACGAAGACTGTCGCGATGCTACTGAAGCGAAAAACGCTGTTTACAGAGCCACTCTGCAGTCAGTTGCAACGCGAGCTGCTAAGGAACGATACGGAGAGTTGAGGAGTGGGGAGAAACGTCTTTTAGGTGCAAAAAAAGAGATGCAGAAACACGCGAGTTCAATGATATCGAAATGTTGCGCGACAGGAACAAGGACCGAAAATTCTTTGAAAGAAAAAGAAGCATGAATGATGGTTTGAAGACCGGTGCCTCTTCTTGCAAGGATGAAGACGGAAATCTGGTGACAGATGTTCAGGGCATGACGAGATTATGGAGGAAGCACTTTTCGCAGCTGCTTAATGGCGATGACGGCAATAATCCCGCCACTGCGGAATCCACTCCGGAAACCCCAATCACTGACGGCGTTGAAGTACCGCCGCCAGACTATGAGGAGCTCTTAACAGCCATTGCTCGGCTGAAAAACAATAAGGCTGCAGGTGCAGATGGCCTGCCTGCTGAGTTGTTTAAGACTGGAGGCGAAGAGCTCAAAAAACGCACACATGAGCTTCTATGCAGAATATGGTCGGATGAAAACATGCTAAGTTATTGGAACCTCAGCGTACTCTGCCCAATCCATAAGAAAGGTGATTCCACGATCTGCGCCAACAGGTACAGGGCAATCTGACTGCACGTGGCCTTATCAACTGTCGCCAGCGCGGGCATAGCAGAGGCGACTGGCGAAGCTTTATAGAGGTGGCCAAGACCGATCATCTGTTGTATCTGTCAATGTCGATTGAAGAGGAACAGATTGGCAAAATACAAAAACAAATATATTTGTCAAAATGTCCGCCAGTGCTATTGAGCAAATTTATTGTGAATGCTTCGCACATGTTAAATGAATTGGAAAATAACACACAACTTATTTTAAGTGTACATATGTAAGTATGTATGTACATATAGTAAGCCCATAACTATATAAGTTGTTTTATACAAGAGTTACAGATCTCCGATAACAACTTAATTTAAAACTGATATCATAGATTGAGAATAGTTGACTTTAAGTCTTTTAGCTATATTGTTTTCATTAAAGTTAATTTCTAAAAAAAATCTTGCAGCACAAAGACTGAAATATGACAATTTAATAAGTTAGTAAGGTTGGCTGAGTTCCAAAGAGGATCGGATGCTTAATAGTTGCAAAGTCATAAGTTCCAAAAGTCAAATAGACAATAGACAAAGTCAACAGTTTCAAAATGCTGAGCAAACAACGCATCCAAAATGTATTTGTTGGAATTTGCTTGTTATTTCTAAATGGCGTCTTTTGATATTTTTTATACCTGTGTATACCTGGGTATATTGGTTTTGATCGAGTAACGGATATTTGTAACGTCCACAATTAGGCGTCTTATGGATTGGACAAATATACTTACATATATACTTATGTATATGTACATGTATATATCATAAGCATATGTATGTTTATAAATGAACAGCGTGCATAGTGAAGTCGAAAAAAAAGGAAGAGGTTAAGTTCTGAAAAATCGGTTAAGGTAGTGTGCTTCTTCAAAGAGTGATATTGTTGGGGAAAGAAAAAACACCTTTCCTGGTTGTCTTCCGAAGTGCAAGTGCCTATTTATTTTTTGTACATATGTATATTCACATTACTGCTTTACGGTGTTCCTTGTCGACAGGAAGTAGTTCGAAGTTTTGATCGCTACAGGGCCATGATCTAAAATTATTACGTTAAAAGTCGGGACCAGAGAACCAAATTGTATGTGAAATGTCTAATGCATTACAACCTCTCGATATTATATCTGCTGGATTACTTGCAGATGGTACATGCTTACTATATCTTACTATATCATGCTTACTATATCCTGAGTATCTTGCTGCAATTCAGCGACTCGGTTGGCCACGAAACAGTTTAATTTGGATGAGTGCATTTTGAGCCATTGAAGGACTATTTTGGAATCGGTCCAGAAATACACAGTGTTTGTGTATTTTGACAATTTGGATTTTATTTTTTCCATGTTTGGCTTAGTTTAAGTTTAAGCCTGGGCAATGATTGTGCCTTGATTGGCGCCACTTTCGATTTGGCGATGAGTAACGAAGTTTTATAAATGTTGTCATGGCTTGTACGTATGTACAAGCAGCAACCGTACGCTCGTTGAGATGCATCTGCAAACCCGTGGATTTCACTGATGCAATTTGTAGAGGTAAAAAAAAGGGACATCAATACGATTAATGTTTGCTAAATCGTCGTAGAGCTGACTCCAAAGTTCGCGTAGATCACTAGGAAGGTTTTCATCCCAATCAATGTGTCGAATCCACGTTTCCTGAAGCAATATTTTGCACCGAATGGTTACGGGACCCAGTAGTCCGAGTACATCAAATATTCTTGCGTTTACAGCAAGAACTGAACGCTTGTTGGCTGGCTGTAAATCTGGAAGTTCAAACCGAAAACAAAATATATCTTCCTTAGGTTTCCAGGCCATCCCGAGTGCTGTGATAATCTCTTCCTTTGCGATTTTCAAATGTATTTCCTCTGAGCTGTCAGCAATCATCTCAAGATGATTTCTATTCCATTTTGCCAATTCAAGGCCGGCTAACGATAATATGCGCGTTACTTCCTCTTTGATTCGTCTCAACTCATACAAATCATCAGCTCCTGTTAACAAGTCATCAACGTACATATCTTCATAGTATAAGCTGCGAATAGCGAGAAAAAGTGCGGCAGATGTGCCGTAGGTGACCGTGTTTAATTGAAAAACCTTCAATGGTTTCTCCGTGTCACTCCTCCATAGGATCAGTTGATATTTCCGATCACGCTCATCGATTAGAAATTGGCGATACATCTTACAGATGTCAGCGGTGAGTGCGTACCTGTTCAAACGAAATGACAAGACTGTTATAATGAGATCTTGTTGGATTGTTGGGCCAACCATCAATATATCATTGAGGGAACGATTTGACGAAGTGCGTGATGACGCATCAAAGACAACACGTAACTTTGTTGTTACTCTGTGTGGTTTTAAGATACAATGGTGGGGTATAAAATAATGTGATCTGGTTAAATCAGTGTTTCTTTGAGAGAGACATGTGACCTAAATCCAGGTATTCGTTCATAAACTCGATATAAATTCTTTTGAGAGATGCATTACGTTCCAATCGTCGTTCAACATAAATCTGCGGTTAGCTCTTTTAAACGACTCACCTAGACTATCAGGTGATTCTCTAAAGGGAAGTCGTGCGATTATACGACCATCTGCTGACATCGTTACATTCTTAGTGAAATGATTTTCAAAGCGTTGCTCCTCTTCGGAGATCGAAAAACAATTCAGTGCTTATGAGTAAATCTATGCGCTGGGGTTTGTAGAACAGTGGATCAGCGAGTTGAATTCCCTCTGGTAATGCCCAATCCCTGATGTTGATTTGATCTCCGGGCTGGTGGGCCGAAATTGATTTTGATACTGCGAATGTAGCTGCATATTGTTGTGAATACACTGTATTTCAAATTTGTACGAACTTCTCCAATGCCCGCGACTTCTTGATCGTTTTGATGAAAGTCGAGCTGAAGCTGTTTTGCCATTTCTTCTGTAATAAAGTTTAATTCTGAACAAGAGTCTAGGAGTGCTCGAACTGGTTCCCAAACCCAAACTTGTCCTTAATTAACACTATTGCCGTAGGTATGATGGCCCCTGTGTTTAACCTGTTAACCAACGTAATGGATGGTTTAGAATTCAGGTTTTTGGTAGTTTCAACTACAGCTGCTGTAGTAGCAGACGTAGATAGATAGTCAGGATTAGATTTCGAACTAGAGGTTGTGATAAATATGTGTAAACGAGTGTGGTGAGATGGCTGGCAGATTTTACATCGAGAAAGGGAGTGACATTTAGACACGAAATGTCCCTTTCGTAAGCAGTTAATACATAGACCTAACCGCTTTACGAAATCAAACCGTTCCGCCACTGGAAGGTCCATGAATTTGGAGCAGCTTCCGAGTGGATGCTCTGATGAATTGCAATGTTCGCAGTTTACGTTCGCGTTGAGGAATGTATGTGAAGTTCTTTTCGAGTTTTTCTTGTCTCGTTGCCCTTCGTTGTTTCTTGTAAGTTGTGGCTTTTCGATAGAATCTATTTGCCTTTTGCGTCTTTCTAAGAGCTGACACCGCCGACTTAACGTTTTATAAAATGTGTCCCATGTACACAATACTTCAAACTCCTGTTTCTCATCATACGCGCTCTTTGATTCATGATATATTTTGGATAGATTAGAATGGATTGATATGGATGATATGGATTAGAATGGCATTCATTACATCCATTTCTGTGCCAAGCGATAATAACGATGCACGAAGTGCTGATACAGAATCGACAATAGTACGTAGTCCAACTGGATTCAATCTCCCCACCCTTGTTCATGGTGGGGAGATTGAATAGTGCGGTAATATTTTCCAGAAATATCAGGACGTTGTTGTCATATCTTTCTTTCAGATGTTGCCATTCTTTTGGATAGTTGTCATCAGTAACCTGGATCGGTTCAATGACTGCCAGGGCCTGACCAGAAAGACAATTTAGTAAATAGTTAAACTTTTCAATAGGGGAAAGTGTAGACTCTTCACGAACCATTTTGTAGAATGACCCTATAAACCTTTTGTACTCTACGTATTTACCATCAAACTGTGGGAGCTTTAGATTTGGTAAACGCTTGCGATGACCAATCGATGAGGTTACATGTGTATCTACAAAACTGGTTTCAAAACTATTATTTCTACGTTTACTATTTAATAGGGTGAGTATCTTTTACTTTGCTGCAATAAATAATTCCTCTAACTCACTTCTACAATTGTCCTCTGACACTCTCTCAGTTTGTCCTTGAATATGGTTTAATTGCTTGAAGTATGATTCCAATATTTGTAAAAGGCACTCGAGAATAGTGGAGTCAATTGTGTATCCATCCCTCTCCACCTTGAGTTTCACATTGGTAATGTTCCGTTTAATGCTAGAACGTTGTTGTTTCAATGATGAAAGGCATGGTTACCTTGTAACTGTCAATAGTGTGTACCAATGATGAGCTGATGATAACGGTGCTGACGGTTGTTAGCGGTACTCTCGTGATGAACGGTTGTGTTGTAACAGCGACGCGACGTCAACGTTGACTGTTACCGTTGGCGGCGACAGAGAAGGTATGTCCACGTGTCAGGCAGCGGTGGCACCAAATGACGACTGCTGTGATGGAATGTTGTGCGATGTGATACACGCGTCGCACAGCGATTCGCGTAGTTGCTGAACGATGAAAGGTACTGCTAAACAATTTAGCAGTAGTTGCGAAATGACTTGATTTGTCAGCGATCGACAAACTGTGATGCAAACGTTGCGCTCTGTCAGCGGCAGCGCTAACACAGTAATGTGTGTATGTATGCATTCACCACTTTTGCGGTGATCTTAAGCGCCGGCAGCAGCAACAAACAAATTGCGATTCTTACGTTGCAGCGTTAATGGCAACTGCTGTAAAATCCTTGCAATTAATCTCGACTGTGTTGTACTTGACTAATGTGTTACACTTGCGTAGACCGTTATCCAATAAACTGTCCTGCCGTGGTCGCCAAAAATGTTGGGGAAAGAAAAAACACCTTTCCTGGTTGTCTTCCAAAGTGCAAGTGCCTCTCTATTTTTTGTACATATGTATATTCACATTACAAGATATATAAAATTTGAGAATAGGCAAATTGTGATAATCCGTTATAATATTCAAAGCTTTCGATAAGTATGGATAGATTAGTGTTGATGAAATTAATAATAATTGCTTAAGTATTCGGTACAATTTATGAGTCGTATGATATACTAAAGTTATAATTAAAAACAACTGTTTACAAAATTTATATTATATAGTTATTCTGCCCGAACAGATATTGCAATTCTAAAGAATTGATCAAAACTTGATACAGATCATTAAAATAGTCTCACAACTGTTCCACATTGCCAAGATTGACCAAAAACCTCGCCCACTTACAATGACGACCATACCTTGCTTTCGGTTAAGGCAGTGTGCTTCAAAGAGTGATATTGAAGGCAATTCTAAACTGAATTCAACTAAACTCTATAGAGATCATTGAAATATTCTCTCAACTGTTCCACATAGCCAAGATTGGGCAAAACCCTCGCCCAATTCATCGCCCATGTCCATACTTTGCTTTCGGGAATGTTTCTTATTTATTTTATATATTATTAACGCTATTATTATAATTTTTAGTAAAAAAAACGTAAATCTTATGCAAAGCTAACTTCAATATGTACGAGTATAGCAACGGAGTTGCATTGCAGTTACGCATTCAACGCGTATTAAGTAGATAATTAATTTTTGTATCTTTGTACTAGAGTTTCTTTCTCTATTAAATAAATAAATATTTAAAGTGATAACTTAAGTGTGATAACTTAATAACTATTCATATATTGTATAAGTTTTTGACTACATAAGATACTTTTAATTTTTTTAACCAAATTTGTTTCCTTTTTGTGACATTCTATTAATAGGAGAAATTAATATATTCTCTGATTCTTTGAAATTTTTAATTTAAAAAATGCCGTTAAAATGCTTATTTTATGATTTTACGTACTTGAACATAATCTTCATTTATATTGTTTAGGCAGAAAAACTAAATATGAAACAAGTGCAATCATATTAATGATCATTTACTGTTTTTCCACTTAATTTTAACCCTTTATTTCTAAAAAACCAATTTAATTTCTGAAATCGGCATCACATTATCCTTTTGAAAATTAATATATATTGTTTTGTTGTGTACTTCTTTTATTCAGACTTAACTTTTTACTATACGAAAGAGCAATAATCGAAAAAAACCATTGTTATGAAAAAACACAAACATCCAAAAAAAAATTTTAAATTTCCTTTTAGAAATTAATTTTTCTGCTGTGTAGGTCAACAATATTACAGCCTTTTAGAAATTAAGTTTCAGATTTGCGGCATTGTAGGCTGACAATGTAAAGCTTGGTTCTGTAGAGCGATGAATAAGCTTACAAGAAACGGTTCAGTTCAGTTCGTTACACCAATATTTATTCCGGAACAAAGTTGAGATCGATACCTTCTCTGTCGCACTGCTCGATTATGGAATAATCTGCCTGCGAACTGTTTTCTGAGAATTTTGACCTGGGCAAATTCAAAGTGAACGTTCCCAATACTCTCCGAGGTTTAAGCTATTTACGTTATTTAGGAAAAGGAAAACTCTACTCCCTAACATCATCAATCTAGTCCTAGCTAATTTCGGCAATGACAAAGAATATATTCCAAAGTTTCCTTCGATTCAAAGATATTACCGTTTCTGCATAGGACGTTTCTACCAGATCATGGTTTTTGTCGAGTAACAACGCAAATAAAGCAAACTGTATTCTTTATGAGAAAGTGAGAACAGAAACTCAGTTTTTCTACAAGTACTTTTCACGACTTTTTTCACATTTTAGTGTACAAAATTTAAAGTTTCTTCAATAACGGACGAAACCTGGAGAATTTACACAAATATGGTATTAAGAATTGAGTTGGGAACAACTTGACAATCATGGTACGTACATATGCTTATTACATATTACAATCATTAAAAAATACGAGAAACAATTGTCGCCGTGAAAATGGTATGGTACCTTTAGTTCTTCACAATGGCAGATTGCCATTATCTATTAACGACGAACTATATGTATGCATTTATGTAACTCGTACAAGTTCTGTAAACTTTGGAATCGTTTGCCACCCCTCAAACCCAATCCACACGTGCACAAACATAGAATTTGACTTTATTGAGTATCGGTGCACCCCACTTAAAATCCAACTACAATCAAGTACTGATAGTATCTCATCGATATGTGAAAGTTTTCAACACAACATTAAAAGAACGTTTTATTCAATTGCGGGAAAAACAAATAAAATTTATTTTGGCCACTTTGACCGCATAAAATACATAAAATCAAATGATTCGAGGCAAAGCCATGTGTATGCACTCTACATGGATAAGTATGTAGATAGCGAGTAGCATCGATATGGGTGGAGTTTGCCGAAAATCCTTTGTGAATTGTCAGTTCAATAGCATAACAGCGCATGGTATTAAAAATGGTTAGCGTCATTGCGAATTCAAGCAACTGGATACGCAGAAACTGAATGGAAACGAAAAAAGAAAAACGACAAAAAATGAAATAAATGGTCAAAAGAAATAAACAGTCCCATAAAGAATAATCATTCAGAATTCTGCTGAATTATGCATGAGTTAAGCTGAGCAAGGAGGCAAACAGCGACTTTTGGTCATATGTGAAGCGTTCTTCACTAAAGTATCATTTTCCTTTTTTTATATCATATGTGATGACTGTGGTAACTTTTATTCCTCTTCCTTTTATTTGTTTTGCTTTTTTTGGGCAATTTGGGTCTTTCCAAAGTCTTGGTCATCGTCACAGTGTTCGAGTGTTAGTGATGTAACATTACGATTGTCCGTCCAAGCGAACAAGTATAAGCATTGAGTGTCCAAAACCTCACTCGCCCGCATAATTCTCGTGAAGCTTTTTGGAAAATGAAATTCTAGTGCTTATAGAAAAGGAAGGAGTGAGGTGGTTGAGGGTCTAGTTACTGCCAGAAGTAGGTATTTTCATTTCACATAAAATAGCATATCATTAGTATTTGTTGTACAAGATAAAAGAATCAAATTATTTTTGTTTGAAATTGTTTCTTCATTTTTATGAAAGAATGACACTGAGAATATTTTTTTTTGCACAGTGTTGTAATCCCAATCTACTATTATATCTTTCTTTAGAGTGTATAGTATGTATGTGTATGGAAACATTTATGCCAATTTATTTTCACTCAAAGCATTTTTGTAAATGTTGTGGCTGTTTCATGTTAAAATTTCATTAAATCCTAAGGCATTTCAAGTTACAATGTCAAAATTTCACTTCATTATCAACACACATGTCCAGTAAATAGCCCTGTAATTTAATGCTTAGCTCGTGCGCCAATTTATTGCATCATGTGCACACAAGTATGGATGCACATAGTTTCAAAACTCAAAATAATTGAAACGCTGCTGGTGCATGTATATCATGTATACTTAATAATAAATAGTGAATATTTAATTTTATTTAAAAACTGTTTACAAATATTTGAGTTTATTAATATTTTCCATTATCTCTGTAAAAGCTATATTAAAATTTTTCCATTCTATTTCTTTTTGCTTATGTACATACGTAAGTACATGTAAATTATGTACATTTTAAAATAAAATAATAATACAGTGCTCTGTTTTAGATTGCAAATTGAGGTTAAATGGGGACTTAGTTCTTATTTCTAGCTCACATGAAAGTAATCAACTAGAAGGCCTCTTTCTGCTCGGAAACGTTTATTTACGTTTGAACGACATGACGCACAAGAAATAATTTGAAAAGTGCTGATTACTTTAAAAAAAAACATTTTTTTTAATTTATAGAGATATTTTAAGGAAAAATATATATACGATTTCTTACTAACTAATAAACAAGGTTAAATAACTTATGAAAAGCAGGTGCTGCAGTTTATGTAGTTTACAAGATATCTTAATGTAAATTCTATAAATTAGGAATTGCTACACCTGCTTTTCACTTATATAACCTGGTTTGTTGTAAGTTTGAAGAAAAGCGGAGCTATTCAATTTCTTTGGTCTAGTTTTAGGCAAAACCTTGTGGCAAATTTTCACCTAACGCCTCATGTATGAGTTTCATATTGCAACTCTGTCAAACTGAGCTGTTGAAAGAAAATTGGCTATAAAAATTAATGCAACAAGTCTGTTTGTTTTTGAATAGCTTCCAAAATCTTCATTTGGTGTTTACTAAATTGCGTACGTAATTCCGTGGCTATTGGGGGAGGTTTAAAGACATTTTGATGCTGCATATCTCAGGAATCATTTGTTGTACTATTGAAAGATTTGGTATGAAGATATTATTTAGCATTCGTGGGACAAATATGGGTAGGTTTGGAAAAGTGGGCGTGGCACCTACCAAAAATCTAATGCTTTTTTGGGTACCTAAAAACAAATACCTATAGTGCAGTACTGAGATTTCGTACAGGAAAAATATACGTAACTAGTATGGTAAAATAAAAAAGCATGATTAAAGGTTTCCACACAAGATGGGCACGTTATTATCAACACGGCAAAATCAATTCTATAAAAAGAATGGACATTGAATTAAGAAATTTATTTACTTCGTCTTACAGTCTACGGAATAATACATTCTTACAGACTAAAATAAACTATACATGAGTTCATTCAACTTAATTAATTAAGTAAACGATAAATAATCTGAGTCTAAAATTTTGTTTATTCACATTAAAATCTAGTGACGATTGATATTTGTTACAAAGACGAATACATCTTGCTATTGGTTCGCTATAAGCGTAGTTTGTGGCAGTTAGTTGCTCATTGAACATTCTATTAAGTCTCAAATTTTTATTTGGAATTAAAATATTGAATAAACTGGAAAATTATTGAATAACTGGATGGCTTAACTGACTTCCGACGGATTGTTACTCTGGTTTTGAAGCATTCTCCGCACATCATAAGACAAATACTGGAGACCATGCCCATTATTGCTTCGCTATGTTGAAACCGGCATCGAATTTGCACGTGAAAATACGAACACGACTTTGAAAAAGATTAGATATTTGTACCAAATAAATTTATTATTATTTTGACCAATTCGATTTTAATTTTACGGTCATGATAGATTTATCTCATTTTGAATAAATAACCGTAAAGAAAGTCAATATTTTCAAATAAATTAATTTAGCTGGATATATCTTAATGTTTAGGGAGCTTTTGCTGCAATGGAAAGCTGGAAATAGTTCTTATGAATAGTTGAATGAATTCTGCAGAATATATAAAATTTGTTTAGGAGCCATAAATGGATTTTTCAACGTAACTACGCTTCAATTTACATAAGCATTCAAGAGAAAAAAATATAGTTACAGTCACAAATATCAAAGTTTTGAGAAGGCCAGTCAGTTCTCAGCTTTAGAATCCAATAGAAGGAGATTTTTAAAATTTTTTTGTCGTTTCAGCATAGAGTATGTAAAACTTCAAACAAACCAATTTGGAAAAACATTTTACTTAAGGCCTTTCTACATTTCAGTAACGATATACCAGTACATACATAATACATACAGCGGAATACATATAATATATGAATAGTTGATTTTTTTAATTTTTTCAAAGCTTAGTGACGTCGGGGCCACCTGTTAACATACGACGAGACAAACAATATTTTGGGTCTTCGATTTTGATGTAAAACGGCAACTATGTCAACTGAGAACTGTAAAATTATTCTAAATATAATTTTTTTAATGCGGTTAATGCCTATAAAAAAAAACCTATATTGAAAAAACCAAAGTATTCTTACTTACTTACTTACTTAGCTGGCACTACAACCGATGATCGGTCTTGGCCGCCTCCACAAAGCTTCGCCAGTCACTTCTGCTATGCACGCGTTGGCGCCAGTTGATAAGGCCAAGTGCAGTCAGGTTGCCCTGCACCTGGTCTTTCCAACGGAGATTAGGACGTCCCCTTCTGCGTGTTCCTCCACCGTGGTTCGAATAAAACACCCTTCTAGCCGGAGCGCTTTCTTCCATTCGCTCAACATGACCCAGCCAGCGAAGCCGCTGGAGTTTTATACGCTTGACTATGTCAGTGTCGGCGTACAGCTCATACAGCTCATCGTTCCATCTTATTCGAAACACGTCGTCCACGAATACTGGACCGTATCTTCCTCTATACGGAGTATCTTCCTCTCGAACGCTCCTAACAGCCTCTCATCATTGATGGTCAATGTCCACGTCTCTGCGCCATACATTAGGACGGGAAGGATAAGGGACTTATAGAGCGTTATTTTCGTCGGTCGAGAGAGGGCTCTACTTCTCAATTGCCTACTGAGCCCGTAGTAACCTGTTGGCAAGAGTTAGTCTCCGCTTGATCGCAAGGCTGACATTATTGGTGGTGTTTACGCTGGATCCTAGATATACGAAATCCTTGACGACTTCAAAAGTATAGTTGTCAACAGTGACATTTTGTCCAAGACGCCGTGACTCTTTGTTTGTTGACACAAGGTATTTCGTTTTGTCCTCGTTCACCACTAGACCCACTCGACGAGACTCCCTTTCCAGGTTGGGACATTCTATTAAGTCTCAAATTTTTATTTGGAATTAAAATATTGAATAAACTGGAAAATTATTGAATAACTGGATGGCTTAACTGACTTCCGACGGATTGTTACTCTGGTTTTGAAGCATTCTCCGCACATCATAAGACAAATACTGGAGACCATGCCCATTATTGCTTCGCTATGTTGAAACTCCCTTTTCAGGTTGGAGAATGCTGCACTGACTGCTCGAGCGTTTTTGCCAATGATGTCAATATCATCAGCATACTTATGCTAGCAGCATGACACTCTAGTAGAAGATAGTGCCAGAGATGTCGATGTTCGCAGCTCGAATTATTTTCTCCAGCATAATGTTAAAGATGTAGTACGATAGGCAGTCACCTTGTCTGAAACCTCTTTTGGTACCAAATGGTGCGGAGGGGTCTGTCCCAATTTTCACTGCACTGGTGGTGTTGGTCAGTGTCATTTTGCAAAGACGAATGAGCTTTGCAGGGATACCAAAATCAGACATTGCGGCGTACAAGTGATCCCTAATCGTGCTGTCGAAGGCAACAAATAGATGATGGGTGTCGATCTGTTTTTCTCGGGTCTTTTCCAGGATTTGGCGTAGTGTGAATATCTGGTCGATGGTGGATTTACCAGACCTGAAGCCACACTGATAAGGTCCAATCAGTTTGTTGACGATGGGCTTCAGTCTTTCGCACAGTACGCTAGATAGAACCTTATATGCAATATTAAGAAGGCTTATCCCACGGTAGCTGGCGCAGATCGTGGAATCACCTTTCTTATGGATTGGGCAGAGTACGCTGAGATTCCAATCACTTGGTATGCTTTCATCTGATCATATTCTGCATAGAAGCTCATGCATGCGTTTTTTGAGCTCTTCGCCTCCGGTCTTAAACAACTCAGCAGGCAGGCCATCTGCACCTGCAGCCTTATTGTTTTTAAACCGAGCAATGGCTGTTAAGACCTCCTCATAGTCAGGCGGCGGTACTTCAACGCCGTCAGTGATTGGGGTTTCCGGAGTGGGTTCCGCAGTGGCGGGATTATTGCTGTCATCGCCATTAAGCAGCTGCGAAAAGTGCTCCCTCCATAATCTCATTATGCCCTGGATATCTGTCACCAGATTTCCGTTTTCATCCTTGCAGGAAGAGGCCACGGTCTTCAAACCAAGAGTCAGGCGTCTTATTCTTTCAAAGAAGTTTCGGACCTCGTTCCTGTCCCGCAACATTTCGATATCATTGAACTCGCGTCTTTCTTCAACTCTTTTCTTGCGCCTGAAAAGACGTTTCTCCTCCTTCATCAACTTTCTGTATCGCTCCTTAGCAGCTCGCGTTGCAACTGACTGCAGGGTGGCTCTGTAGACTGCGTTTTTTGCTTCAGTAGCATCGCGACACTCTTGGTCGTACCACATATTTCTCCTTCCCTGTAGAGGGTTCGGACATTCCAGGTGCATATCCGTAAATCGTTGTCCTTTGGGCGTTTGCGGGAGTCGTCAACATTAGATGGGTTCGTTATCCGAGGCTTATTTGGAGGATTCATTGGTGGGTATTTTAACGTGGTGGGTTCCAAGCCCGACGCACAACCATTCATTCAAGGCCATGGAGAAGCCCGCCGCATACATTAGTTAACTCACTGACGGTTGTCAGATCGCAATCCAGGGGACGCCACGAGGAGGCTGTGTGTCGACTTGAAACGTAGAAGCGCAAGGATCGAACATGGACGCACCTGCGACTGTCACGAACTTTACCTTGTGTCCTACGCCTCAGGCCCCCCACCAAAGTATTCAGCGCCTACAAAAGAATAAAAGTTATAAAAATATAATAATAATATTTTAAAGGATAGAGCCATTAGCTTTTATTTCAGTTTGCGTGCTTCTTAGAGCATCAAATTCAAATCAGTTTAATATTACCCTTTGTTTGATACTTCTTTTTTTGAGTGGCTTCAACTGTTAACGTCATTTATGGATGTGGAAGTGGAGGCTGGGTCACGAGAAAATTATTTTTTTAGATGATCTTTCTATTATAAAACATCTACACATTGTGAACGATGAAGCTGAAAGAGGCATTGCCCTTATAATGGAAACAACTCGTTAAATATATGAAGTATAATGAAGAACAAAAACAGTATCTGCTCCAGGTAGTAAGTGAGCACCGAAAAACATGCCGGCCATTAATAAGTATATGTAATAAGTTTATGTACATATACATATGTACATATTTGCCACGTAAATTTCTAAAACTATGTATGTATTATAAATGTTGAAAATCAAATAATCGACACTTTGCACTTTTCTTTTTACCAAAGAAATTTAGAAACGGTAAAAGTTAATTGGCTTGGTTGAATGAAACTCGATACACGTCATAAAAGGTAAACAAATATTTTACGCAAATTTATATTGAGCATGTAACTGAGTACCGGTCTAATATAAAAGCAAACTAAACTCTTTTAAAGTTTAAATGTAATATTTATTGAAATTAATATGAGTATTAAAGAATTTGTGGAGCTCTGCGCACCTCTTCGTTCTATTTCTTAAATTGCGTTGTTTCGCAAACTCGCTTTATATCGCCATGTATTTCGTTGCTGATTTGTATCGCTAGTAAAAGTTTGTTTTTGTAGAATGTCTCGAAATGAAAATTGGATAGTAACTCTTGGGGTTGCCTTCTTGTTGTTTTGTTCTTCATCGTGTTGATAGATCATTCGATATTTCGCAGCTGATTATCCAATCGTTTGTTTCCATTAGTTGTTGGAAGTAACATTGACAGAATTATTCGATTTGTGCGCTCGATTTCGATTTGTGTGTTCGGCGTTAACGCTTATTACTGTGTTTTGGCAATCATTTTTAGTTCATCAAAATTGTATGAAAATTAATACCATTATATTATACATACATTATATAAAATCGGTGTATTTGTTTATAACGAATCAGTCATCCGGAGTCATAAGAGCTAGCAAGCTAAGATTTACACCATAGGTTCGGTTCAAAATCTTCTGGGATGTATATTATTTTGCACCTGGTAGATGGCGTAGGAGTAAAAATAAAATTCTTATTTTCAGTGCGATTTGACTGCAATTCAGAAATTATTTATGTTTCGTCATGAGCAAATTTTGTGTGTATGAAACTACACACAGGCTGCGCTGAGATGGGTCGATCTACATTTTACTCCGATTTTAGCGCCCTTTTTATCTTCAAAATAAGTAATTAACTTCTTTTTTTTCTTAATTTCAATGAAAGAAACCCAAGCCGAAACCCCAATTTTTTTCGTCTTTTATCGACACAATGATATTTATGGTAATCCATTTGACATAAACAGTATATCTTCGGAAAGAAGAAGAACATTACATAAAAAAAGACTTATGGATGACCTCCGATGCCACTTTCGACTAGTTATTCCAATTTTTAGACTTTTTGAACCATATATAGGGAAGGGAACTTCGATTTTATTTAAAATAATATTATTGCTCTCAAAAAATTATTAAACTTTTGCTAAACAAATGGTCAGAGGTAAAACTGCAGATATAATACATATGTATGTATGTATTAATTAATACTGTTATTTGCCTTAAACTTATGTATGTATCACTATCATAAATTACCAAAAACTATCAAATAGGAAAAAAAGTTACCAAGCTAAGAGAAAAAGGTATCAATTTTGGTTGAAGCCTGGCGAAAAATTTGCATCGGAAATGACTACTCTGGTTTGTGGGTCAAAAACTTGTATAAATTTGTTATAATACATAAAAATTATTAAGATATTTATTGTTTAATTCGTTCTTTAGTATGAAATTCATTGACTTTACACTCTTGAACTGTCACTGGTTTTCCAGACAGACTAGACATACATATGAGTACATACATATGTAAATATATATCGCTATCCCATTCTTCAACCATGTGTCTCCAGTTTGGACGAAATTGAGATTTTTGCTTACATTGTATAAAATCACCTAAGAATCCAGATAGAAAAAAGTTATCAGCGAGTTTGTATCGAAAAAATGTTTGGAGCGTAAAGCTCGACCTAGGCCCCCATGGGCTGTTAGGGCATTAAAAGAAGAAGAAGAAGATATGTAAATATATTAAGCAAAAGCAATGTAATCGCATAAACTTTTTTAATTTTTGTTAAATTTTTTTTTATTGATACATTAGACACACAGGTGTACCCCTATGAATGCAGAGCATTGCAGAGCGGGAGAATGAGAGGGGGGTATGCAATCACAGCACACCGATAAAAAGATAGACAGCCATTGTGGCAGTGTTATGCCTTTACCACAATTAACTTCAGTTTATCAATGTCGACTAGGACTACTCCAAAGGCCGAGCTTTCCGCATCCACTCATGTTGTGCGTGTTATATTTGTGCATGAATCGAAGGGACCTACAGTTTTATTCCGAATCCGAACGGCGAAGTGAAAAGCTTTTCATAGGCAATTTTTACTTTTGTAGGTTAGCCATTGCCTGCAAAGAAGTGATACTGTGTAGAAAAATTGTTTTTTTCTACTTTTTGATTTTGCTTGTGACGAGATTCGAACCCCGGACACTCTGCGTAACAGTCCAAAGCACTACCACTACGCTACAGCGAAAAATTATTCATAATTTAATATGAAATTGTTTTAATTTCACTTATTTAACTTGCATATGCATAAATATTTAGCCGTATTCCGATTTTCGCCTCTTAATAAAAACAATAATATTTCTTTTGATTAAGTATCTCAATCAGCGTAAATATAAGCATTAAAAGTATTTTGAACTGATAAGAGACTTGAATATTTAATACGTCAAAACAATTGCGATAATTAAGTTTGCATTAAACATTGAGCGTAGTTTTTATTCATTGGGGTTTTATCGCCTTCCTTAGTAGCCGAAATACATAGAATAATTTATGATTATTGGAAAGTAGTATAGCACCTTTGAGGTCGCTAGGGAAGATTATGAAGAGGAAGCCAATGAAAACTTGAAAGTTTTCGTTTTCAATTCAATGTGCGTTCAAGTATACAAGTCTCTTCTAAATGATGTAAGAATTATTTAAACTAATATCAATGTCTCTAAAATCCAAGTAATTATATTTGTACTTTAACTCATTCAAAAGTATTATCAGTTTTTGTATATATTTCTATTCATGTGAAATTCGATCGCATTGAATCGCTAATAATCAGTATCAGCCTCAGCACCAGCGAGTTATTTCGGTGCATTGAAACACTCGTAGCTTTTTATGAAATGCATTCTGTGGCGACGGTCGAAAAGCGCAGTTTAGATTGAAAATCCAATACGGATTATTTAAACTATTGAATTTTTAAATTCATCATACATTTACTAAATAATGAGCACTGTCAGTTCGTGTAAATGCGACTCTAATCATTCTGTTGCTGGTAAGAAATTGTGCACTTAACTTCAGTAAAGTTATATAAACAATTTATTTTTATTATAAAGACTACGGCGACACAGTGGCATTAAGCAATGGTGACGTAAGTCAGACCTCAAAAATATTCCCCGAAAAGAAATACAAGGAACGCCAATTAACTGGAAAAGATGTGGCTGGTCTCACACATGAGTGTGGTGTCTTTGGCGCTATTGCCTGCGGCGAGTGGCCAACACAGGTGGGATTAAGCAACATTTAACTTTTTAACTTGGTGAAAAAAAAGACGCAAAAATTTGAATTTCTTTTAAAAATTTCGTTTTTCAATGTGGAATTGAGAGTAACACAGTGTTACAAATTCTGTAAAATTTAAAGGCTTGTGAAAAGACTTGCACTTAGTGAAAACAAAAAATGTGGCATACACGAGATTTCTCTAAAATGTTCAGCTCGCTCAAATCTGTGCCCAATGTGTTTTTTGTGCGCTTGATGAAGTAAATTCGGTTATCGTCGAGGAAATGTCGTGAATTCAGTTTCGATTTGCATTGCTTTCGGTTTATGACGTTTCAGTGCAATTTTAAAATAATTATTTTTCTTTTAAACTTACATTACTGATTTAATTTTCGAGTATGAAACGAGAATAAGCGAGCTTAAGTGCCTGTAATTTGCTATTTCTTCTGCAAATATCCATAGAAACTTCCTAGTTTAAGTGCCTTCCTCGCTTAAGTATTGCCATTTTCTTCACTTGTATGGGAAGTTGGTGTGGCTTTCTCGCAATTCAGTTGTTGGCAATTCAGAATAGTTCTTGAAGAGACCATTTCAATGATTTATACCAAGTTTTGTTCAATTCTCTTTATAATATCACTGTTAACATCACTGTTTGAAAATTTTGCCATTTCAGAACTTAACTTCCTGGCAATAAAAAATGTCTGTACCAAGATTGGTTGAGATTGCTTAAAATTTACTCGACGGTCAGACAACATGGCTAAATCGTCTTACTTAATCAAAACCAATAGTGTAACAGCTGATAGTTTAACACGCTTAATGTTTTTTCGAAAAGAAACAATTCCTGCTTTTTCATCGCTCTCATTTGCAAGTTTTACGAGTCAGGAAATGCTTTTGGGTAGTTTTGGGTGACCGTGTTGTCAGGCGTTGTAGTACGGGAAGTAACCTAATGTATATCATTTAATAAAATAATGAAAGTTCTTCCTCTCTACCTCCAACCCCTAATTGGTCAGAGTTTTTAAAAATTTTACAAAAGTATTTATTAATTCGTTCTGCTTTATTTCAACAATAGCTGCTGATAAAGCCGTGCAAATTTTATCATCGGTCATTGCATTCACTGAAATATCAATCACGCACATGTATGTGTGTCCATATGTCCAAACACATACATATGTACATCCATAGGCACATATTTTATAAAACAAATTCACCTGATTTTAGATTGATATTGCTCAAGTGATATGCTTAGGATTGGTTGCTCTGCAGCATCGCGGTCAAGAGTCAGCTGGAATCGTGACGAGTCTTGGAAAGAACTCAAAAAACTTTAGCGTCCACAAAGGCATGGGAATGATCAACAATTTGTTCAATGATGAAGCAATCAAAAAACTCAAAGGAAATTTGGGAATAGGGCACACACGTTATTCTACGGCAGCAGCTTCTGAAGTAGTCAACTGTCAACCCTTTGTTGTGCACACGGCACACGGGGCATTAGCCATTGCTCATAATGGTGAACTCGTCAATTGTGAGTCTTTACGTAGAGAAGTAAGTAATTCCATGTGCTGGAAATAGTGATCTTGCCTTTTTACTTTGACTTTTTTTAAAGGTTCTGGAACGTGGAGTGGGACTCTCTACGCATAGCGATAGTGAATTGATAGCACAATCACTGTGCTGTGCTCCCGAAGATGCATCTGAGCATGATGGCCCTGATTGGCCTGCGCGTATTCGACATTTCATGACTTTAGCACCGTTATCGTATTCTCTGGTCGTTATGATTTCAGCGGAAAAAATTTATGCCGTACGTGATTCATACGGCAACCGTCCATTATGTATTGGCAAAATTATTCCCATAAGTTTAGGCCATGGCAAGCCAGAAGACGCTCCTGCGGAAGGTTGGGTTGTCTCTAGTGAAAGTTGTGGTTTCTTGTCAATCGGTGCACGTTATGTGAGAGAAGTTGAACCGGGCGAAATAGTGGAACTGACTCGAAATGGTTTTCGAACCGTTGACATAGTCGAACGGCCAGACTATAAGAAAATGGCTTTCTGCATATTTGAGTACGTGTACTTTGCTCGCAGCGATTCCATTTTTGAAGGTCAAATGGTATATTCAGTTCGACTGCAATGCGGCCGTCAACTAGCCCGGGAGGCTCCAATCGATGCCGATATTGTTAGTTCGGTTCCAGAGTCGGGAACAGCTGCAGCTCACGGTTACGCCAGAGAGGTTAACTTTTGTTTCAGCCTTTGATAAATTTCTATAAGTAAGTTGTAAATCGTATTTCCAGTCAGGGCTCCACTTCGTTGAAGTGCTTTGCAAAAATCGCTACGTTGGACGAACGTTCATTCAACCATCAACTCGGCTACGTAAATTGGGTGTGGCAAAGAAATTTGGTGCGCTATCACAGAACGTTGAAGGAAAACGTGTGGTGCTCATTGATGATTCCATAGTACGTGGAAATACGATTGGACCTATCATTAAGCTTCTGCGAGACGCAGGTGCAATTGAAGTGCACATACGTATTGCAAGTCCTCCATTGCAGTATCCTTGTTACATGGGAATAAATATTCCCACACGAGAAGAACTAATTGCAAATAAGCTAAACGCAGACCAACTAGCAAAACATGTTGGTAAGGCGAAAAAATTAAAATGAAAAAAAGCTTTACATTGGATTTATTATTTAATATAATATTATACTTTAAACTTTGCAGGTGCTGATAGTTTAGCTTATCTCAGTGTTGAGGGTTTAGTTAAAGCTGTGCAGATGAATAAAGCCATTTCCAATCCTATAAAAACCGGGTATTGTACGGCCTGTCTTACTGGCGAGTATCCGGGTGGAATACCAGAGGAGCTTAGTTGGTAGCCAACATTTCCGCAATTTTTCACTCATTGTAACTGATACACACTAGTACATACGAGTACCTACACATATCTGAAATTGATTATGACTTGATTGTATTCACTTCCATATCCATATTGTATGTAGATTATTAAAATTTATAAATTAGTTTTATTATAGAGACATGTATGCATGTATGAAAATATTATTTTAGCTTCCCTTTCTTTGGGGACGCTTTTCAAATTTCTTTCGAACTTATTTACACTGCGTCCCTTTAAATGCAAATTTGTGAAACTCATGCGACATAATTATCCTGTCACACGATTACTGCAAATGCTATCATTACCATACCCTTGGAAACTAAATAACAGCTTTTTGCTGATATTCTGAAATTTATTCAGATGGTAGCAATACAATAAGAGGCTCGTGAGGCGTTAGAATCGCAAAAAATAAAAAATTGCAAGTAACATTTAAGTTGAGTGTTTCAAATGGCTTGACAGTAGATAAAGACCGCCAAACATTTAACAGGCGTTTAGCTGATCATCCCGCTGAAGACAGCGGCCGTGTGGTGCTGAGCAGCAGAAGTTTTTGGTTGTGGGAGCCACAATGTCATCATTGTTCTTGAATATTGTTTTATGTAAACAGTTTTGCTGGCATAAGCAAACACAAATACACATCCACATACATACATACGACCACATATCTAAGCACAAACACATACATATAGCACATATATATGTATAAGTATAAAATGAAAGCATGGTGGAGGAAAAAATAATATTGCAAAAAATAACACAAACTGTCATTGTTTTTGGGCTGATTAATTTTTCCGTAAATTGTCGCACTCTATATTCGACGCAACCGACTACATTACCGTCGTGTTCTTAAATTCACACACTATATACTTATACTCGTACCTATACATAGGTACATAGTAGACATACTGTGCATTTATTAATAAAAGTTTATAAAGGCTGCAATTTTAACTGGAATTAAAAGCAAGTTTAAAGCATATTCTGTAAATGGACGTAGTGAGTGATGTGATGATGGCTCGGAAAGACGCATTTTGAAATGGTAAATTTTGAATATCAAGAAGTGCATTTGAACATAGCTTTCATGCTTTGATATTTGATGAGGATAGGCAGAGTGACTGTAAGTTGTATGGTTAACTTAAAATACATTTTCTTCCGATGCATCATTTAAAGAAACTGTACCGATTATAGGATGCCCCTTCAAAACGATGGGTGTAAATCGAGCTATTTCATTGAGCATTTGCATAATCATAGCCTTTGAGAGGTGCACATGCCATATTTCTTATATGACAGAAACTGGGAAAACTTCATCTCATTTTAGTTGAATTCATTGAATAAAAAAATAAAGAACAGAGAAAACAGACACAACAGACACAATGACACACCCCACAATATGGTGAAAGGAGAGCTTCTCTCATACAAATGCTTGCTTATACACTTATACATATTGTACTAGACGAAGCGTCACAAAACATGCTTTAAATTTTTTAATATCACAGTGGTAGTGGTTTACCAAAGTGGATGTGGTGCCTTGCTTGCGAGAAAGTTATGTAAATTAATGTTTACTTAAGTTCCTTTTTATGCACTTTTTGTTTTTAGAGAACCCCACAATGTTGTGGGATGGCATAAAAAAGATGCGACTGCTGTGCCCACTTTTCTTCGCTACGTATGCAAACATCTAGAATTTTCTAATCCATCTAGAAAAGTTTGGAATGATAAAATTAAATAAAAACAAAATAAAAAACGCAATAAATTTCGCAATTCACGGTTCTCATCCTTTTCACCTCTCAACTATGCAAAAACAACAAGGATAATGACAACCTGCAATTTAATAAAAGCTTTTTCATGCACATGTAGTATTTCAAGTAAACAGTAAGTGTTCCTTTCATGGCCAGAAAATTATTGGAAATGTATGCTAATCAAATGACAGCACCTCTGTGAGAGGTGCTATCGCGTATATCATTACTTTCCTGCAAACAATTTCTGCAATCTTAAGTATATGACCAGGTCTAGCTTCATGTATCTACATATATTCCAATCATACTCGTATGTTATTGGCCACTTTATGACACAAATAAAAATGAGAAATTTTAATTTTAAACACTGACCAGGCCGAAACATACCATAAGTATTTCTTACAACAAAGAAGTTATAAATTAAAATTAGTAAAGACAAAGATTTTAATGGCTAACCTTATTTAAAATAGGGTGGCGCTTCTTAGTGTGATAGGGGTTGAAATATCATTTTTGGACCGAATTAGTTGGAAATAATAAGTGACAGTCTTGGATCTTTTTTTTCGAGTTATAATTTGTTGGTGCAAATAGAATATTTGGACCAAAAATATTGTAATGAGTGGTAGTTTTTGATTTTTGTCTTTGAATTTAAGTTATGTTAGTATTACTACCCTGTATCCATATCAATCTAGTCCACTAAATTCACTAATCTTTAGTTTAGTTTATGCAACATCTAGTTTTTAAAGTGGTTGAAAAAAATTTAAATCGCTCGGACTCTATGTATAATCATTAAATTTCTGCAGTAAGAGTTAAACAAATAAGTATTATGGAATATGGTCATTAATTTTATATATTTATTGATTCAAACGTGTTTTCCTAATTTAAATGTTGGGAAAGAATGTTTGCAATCCATTGAAGAATACTAGTTATTAAGTAATTAATCTCTTGCGCGATTGTCATGTTTTATGTTTTTTTTTTAAGTTTTTCCTTCAAAACCGTAACCGGACCGAAACCGCAACCCTAATGAATGTCAAAGAACGAAACTGGAACCGAAACACTTGACAAAGCCGAAACCAAAACCATAACGTTATATCATTCGATTTTATTCCTTCAAACAAACTTAACAAAAACTTAATCCGAAGAACCATATTCTGGTGTTATTGTGTTTTACCACAGAATAATATAAACAATTAAAAAGAAGAAGCATTTAAAAAATTAATAAAATCAAGTTGAATCAAAGTCCCCAAATATTATGAAAGATTATGTTACCGCGCCTAGTTTCAAAGATTTTGTTCTTGGGGATTATGAGCTAGTAAATTTTGATATGGAGATTTTGAGAAGATTTCGAGCCAACTTCGATTAAGAACTTTCGGACGTCACTTAGACAATATGTACACATAAATGTTTAACGAAAAGAACAAAGCTTCCAAATGGGTAACTCAAATAGTAAAGTAGCGTGAAGCATATTGCGGTAGTCCCATGCAATAAATTGCCTCTAATGTTGGTGCTGTTTATTGGTTTAACACTAATGTCCTTTTTCACAATACTACAACGGAAGGACAAGAAAGAGGAAGATAGATTTCCTGTTAAGAAATTCAGTATATGAAAAGCAAAACTATTTTACATATCTTTGATTTACCAAAACCAGGAATGTGCTCTTTGCCTTTTTCGTGTCAAATATGCTATAAATCTAGAATTCATCAAAACTTCGAAGGTAATGTCTAGTTTTTGGCTCTATAATCTTTAATTTATTTAACTAGAAAGTTTTGATTTATCTACATATATGGAATTTTGCATGGTAGTTCAAACAATGAAACCGATTTTTCCCAAAACAGAATTTGTTTACATTCCTGATTCTGGTAGCCCCTCGACGATACGTCCTACACAGAACAATTTGTGGTTGAATTGTTTGTTTACAGTTAGTTTTGCATACCAAACACGTACCACATTCATATCCGATACTTGTTGCATAAACGGTTATACAAGAGGTTTGGAGTTTGGAAATAAATGAAATCATTGGAAAGAAAAACTTATCGCGCAAAACAGTATACTAATTTACAATTTACTACAAATATAATCACATTGAACCCCTGCAATTTGGGGCTATATTTTTATTCGGTTATCCATATTTTAATGCGGACATATTTTACTTACTTATCACTTAGAATTAATTTTATATTATAATATTAAAAATTACCAAAACACATATTCGCAGTGGACTCAAATATTCAATTAAATCGGAATTTTATATACAAAAAAAATTCACAATATATCTGCTTAATAGCAGTTAACGGCTAGAGATGATTTTTCAGCACCTCAGCGCTCTCTTCTTTATCTATACCGTCGATTACGAGAAGTTTACGGCTCCGTTTTTTCCGTTTATACCCGTGCCGTTTATATTCCGTTAGTGTCCGTATAAATGGCACAGTTTTCATGCCGTAAAGACTCCGTAAAATCGTATTTTCTTGTACAAATTAATTTACATGATTTCATAATACTCAATGAATGGCTCAGGACGACTTTCATTATTCAGGTAATTTATTATGTATGATAATTTAACACAATTTTTTTCAGAATGTATAGTGAAAATAATTATAACGATTTTGAAACAAACAGAGTAGTCTTTTGTAAAACTGTAACACGGTTACTCTGCGGCCGGCAACAATGCAATTTTTTAATTAGTATTTGTCATATTTTAAAATGTTAAATTACGACTTTGATGTTATGCAATATAAGTATATATACTTAAGAACAATTAATGGCTTGTTGTGGTACCAATGTGGAACGGTGCGACTCCCCCATTTACGGAGTGGAGAACCATGAGGATTCGATTATAAATTTGGCTATGTCCTAAATATTTATGAATGATAGGACGGTAAGACTAGTGAGGAAAGGTGAGCCTTGAAGTTTTAGTCTCCTTCTATGATCGACAGTCGCACGTGAGATGAGGGACCGTTTTTCCTCTTCCTCAGAGCCACAGCCATGTCATAAGTCATTCAATGACAGTCCTAGTTTTGCATCATGTGTTCCCATTATGCAATGCCCCCTGAGCACCGAAGTCGTAATGCTGATGGAGTTTCTACTAACATTAAGTAGCTGACCAGTGCGTTTTTTGTCCACAGTGGTCCATGTCCAATCCTGGTTATACCACAGGTATCCTCTGCTATTCAGTGGAGTTGTTGGGCTCATACATATGTACTTAAAAAAAGTTAGCAGAGCTTTACTTGATTACGACATAGAAGAATTGACGTTTCGGCAACGGTAACTATAGATAACGGTAAGGATAACGGGATTATTCCCTGCGAAAAGGTACGTTCTGGAAACACTGCTTTTGACAATTCAAAAATCAAAATGGAAAAGTATGGATATTACAATTTTTTTATCCGTGTATGTAAATAGGCACTATAACCTTTTCCTCTTGAGAACAAAAATTTAATTTATCACATTCATACATATGAATATACAATTTGACTAATATTGAATAACTAGTGGTTTTAAGCTGATATGAATATATATTGAGAACTTCATACGTACTTACTTACACCTGTGTTGATGTTGTTATGCACATATGTAAACTAAAAATACTTATTAAAATTAGAAGTTATGAAACATTGTATGTAGTAGATACATACATACATTCATACTTATGTATGATACAATTTACTATAATGGAAATATGTATGTATAGATTGAAAACAAAAAACATCTTTCTTGCCCATTTTTTAGGTTTTTATACGAATAGCCGTAAAATCAACCTTTTATTAAGGTGTTTGCTACCACACTGAACTCTACAAGTATTTCCGAAAGAGTCGCAAGCATATACTCCACTTTTTCAGTATGTATTATCTTCATTCAACACGCATGTCCTTAATTTAAAGAATTGGAGGAAACTCACGGTTTGAAGTTTCTCTATTACACAATCTTAAGCGACATCTGGTGGCTCTAGCAGATTCAGAGTAAGTATAATAAATAAATATTGAACAGTTGCTGGCTTGACCACAGCTTCTCATAAGACTATAAAGGAAATGCTGCCTAAGAAAACGTTGTTTATCACGAGCAAGTAAACAAACTTATTTGGAGAGCTTTACCTTATCTCCCCGCCTAACTCCAACTTTTGGAGTGTTATATAAACTCATTACTATTAACATGTAATAGGGATGTAAACCTCGAGATCCAGGGATTGTGCCTCAAGTTAGGCTCACAATTACCAGGATTCATATAAAACGCGAACTTAAATTTTTATTTATTTTGAATGTGAAATACAACTCTATACGTGGAATCCATTGAAGCTAAAAGAAATTGTGTGTGAAAAATTTAGCACGTAGTAGAAATTTTATCCAGTTTATATTTTAGTTTTAGCTAATATTAATAATAATAGTACAATGTATAAAATATCCTTCTTCTTCTTTTAATGGCACAACAGCTCACGCATCCGAGCTTCTGCATCCATTCATGTTGTGCGTGTTATTTTTGTACACGAATGGAAGGGAACTATAGTTTTATGCCGGATTTGAACGGCGAAATAAAAAACTTTTTCTTGGCAAATGTACTTTAGTATCATCTATATTATTATATTTAACACTAATAATATAATAATATAATTATTAGACTGCCCAAGTACGATCTCTCTGGCTGGAAGTTCTTCGTTGTATGGACCACACAAAGGCAATGCAAACGTCTTCAAAACAAACAAAAAGAAACTGAATTTCTAACGGCTAGTGAAACTAGTGAAACACTTTGCCCAGTTAAGCGGTGGTTAGGGCAGGTGTGACAGGTGTGTTTATAAACATGTAAAAGGGTTAGGTTTCGTAAACTTCTAAAAACCAGAGTCTATCGCAGGTATTACAGATGGCCGAAGGATTTTTTAGCGATGTGCTGATTTATGCAAACGATAAGCCTTGAACCCCCATAATGTTGACAACTCCCGCAAACAGGATATTAAATCGTGTCAGGCGACTTGAATGCCAAGGTGGGCAAGGAGAGTCTCTTTGGTCCGACGATCGACGGAACGTACACTTCCAATGTACTAGACATACGCACAATACGTGGTGCAAACACCGTCTCAAACCACTACTTGGTTGCAGCCAAGGTCTGCACACGTGTATGTGTAGCAAATCGCGAACGGAAAGATACAAAGAAAAGCTGGATGTCGAAAAACTGCAATCACAACAGACAGCCGAAGTCTTCACCAACCAACTCGCACTCCTCCTATCGCCAAACACCCAACTTGATGATATATGCGCGCAGTGGACGCACATTTCCCTCTCTATTGGACAGACCTCTCCGCGCCATTTGATACCAAAAGAGGTTTCAGACAAGGTGACTCCCTACCGTGCGACTTCTTTAACCTTAAGTTGGAGGAAATAATTCGAGTTGCGAACATCGATATCTCTGGCACTATTTTCTACAAGAGTGTCATGCTACTAGCATACGCTGATGATATTGACATCATTAGCACCAACGTGCTAGCAGTCAGTGCAGCATTCTCCAATCTGAAAGGGAGTCTCGTCGAGTGGGTCTAGTGGTGAACGGGGACAAAACGATATATTTTGTGTCAACAAACAAAGAGTCATGGACAAAGTATTACTGTTGACAATTATACTTTTGAAGTCGTCAAGGATTTCGTTTACCTAGGATCCAGCATTAATACCAACAATAATGTCAGCCTTGAGATCCAGCGGAGATTAACTCTTGCCAACAAGAGATACACTTTTCTTGTATCTTTACGGGCTCAGTAAGCAATTGAGAAGTAGAGCCCTCTCTCGACCGACGGAAATAACGCTTTATAAGTCCCTTATCCTTCCTGTCCTAATATATGGCGCCGAAACGTGGACATTGACCTTCAATGATGAGAGGCTGTTAGGAGCGTTCGAGGAAGAAACTCCGTAAGATCTACGGTCCAGTATACGTGGACGACGTGTATCGAAAAAGATGGAACGATGAGCTGTATGAGCTGTACGCCGACACTGACATAGTCATGTCAAAATATTCCTACTCAAAGCATGCGAATTTATTTGCTGTATCATCATAAATATAATCTTACCATCATCATCATTATTATAATCATTATAATAATCCTTGAATGAATGGTTGTGCGTCGGACTTGGAATCCACCACGTTAAAATATTTCCCCAATGAATCCTCAAAATAAGCCTCGGATAAAGAACCCCTCTAATGTTGACGACTCCCGCAAACGCCCAAAGAACAACGATTTACGGATATGCACCTGGAATGTCCGAACCCTCTACAGGGAGGTGCCTCTATCCAGCTGGTGGATGTCCTCCAACAATATAGAGCTGACATCACCGCTATACAGGAAATGCGATGGACGGGACAGGGTTGCTCCAAAAGAGCATCCTGTGATATCTACTACAACTGTCATGCGTCGAGACATGAATTTGGTGTTGGATTTGTGCTTGGGAAACGACTGCGTCATCTAGTCTCGAGGTTCACGGCCGTGAACGAGCGCCTAGCCACTATCCGCATCAAGGCAAAATTCTTCAACATCAGCCTAATTTGTGTCCATGTCCCGACGGATGAGAAGGATGAAACGACCAAAGATAACTTCTACGAGCTCCTCGACAAAACTTGTGAGCATTGCCCCCGCCACGATGTTAAAATCGTGTTAGGCGACTTTAATGCCAAGGTGGGCAAGGAGAGTCTCTTTGGTCCGACGATCGGAAAATTCAGTCTCCACGACGAAGCCACCGATAACGGTATGAGTCTGATCGACTTCGCCGCGGCACGAAACATGACAGTTAGTAGCACCAGATTCCTACATAAAGATATCCATAAGGCCACTTGGCTGTCCCCTGATCAAAACACACGAAACCAGGTTGATCACGTTGTGATCGATGGAAGGCACGCTTCCAATGTACAAGACGTACGCACAATACGTGGTGCAAACATCGACTCAGACCACTACTTGGTTGCAGCCAAGGTTTGCACACGTATATGTGTAGCAAATCGCGTACGGATAGGTACAAAGAGAAAGCTGGATGTCGAAAAGCTGCAATCACAACAGATAGCCAAAATCTTTGCCAACCAACTTGCACTTCTCCTTTCGCAAAACACGCCTCAACTTGATGATATATGCGCGCAGTGGACGCACATTTCCCGCTCTATGCGTACGGCTGCCGAAGAGGTGCTAGGCTACCACCGTTGACGGAGAAATATGTGCTACGACCAAGAGTGTCGCGATGCTACTGAAGCAAAAAACGCAGTTTACAGAGCCACTGGAAAAGACCCGAGAAAAACAGATCGACACCCATCATCTATTTGTCGATTATAAAGCCGCCTTCGACAGTACGATTAGGGATCACTTGTACGCCGCAATGTCTGATTTTGGTATCCCTGCAAAGCTCATTCGTCTTTGCAAAATGACACTGACCAACACCACCAGTGCAGTGAAAATTGGGACAGACCTCTCCGCACCATTTGATACCAAAAGAGGTTCTTTCCTCCGTGGAAAGAAATCAACTGGCATCAACACAACAAAACATAGTGGTAAATGTTCAACCTGGTAAATACGACCTAAATATTTTGAAGATGATGAGGATTATTATACTTACTTACTTACTTAGCTGGCACTACAACCTATGATCGGTCTTGGTCGCCTCCACAAAGCTTCGCCAGTCACTTCTGCTATGCGCACGTTGGCGCCAGTTGATAAGTTCAAGTGCAGTCAGGTTGCCCTGCACCTGGTCTTTCCAACGGAGATTCCACTTCGCTTTCTTCCATTCGCTCAACATGACCCAGCCAGCGAAGTCGCTGGACTATGTCAGTGTCGGCGTACAGCTCATACAGCTCATCGTTCCATCTTTTTCGATACACGTCGTCCACGTATACTGGACCGTAGATCTTACGGAGTTTCTTCCTCGAACGCTCCTAACAGCCTCTCATCATTGAAGGTCAATGTCCACGTTTCGGCGCCATATATTAGGACAGGAAGGATAAGGGACTTATAGAGCGTTATTTCCTTCGGTCGAGAGAGGGCTCTACTTCTCAATTGCTTACTGAGCCCGTAGTAACACCTGTTGGCAAGAGTTAATCTCCGCTGGATCTCAAGGCTGACATTATTGTTGGTATTAATGCTGGATCCTAGGTAAACGAAATCCTTGACGACTTCAAAAGTATAATTGTCAACAGTAATACTTTGTCCATGACTCTTTGTTTGTTGACACAAAATATATCGTTTTGTCCCCGTTCACCACTAGACCCACTCGAGGGGTGTTGTGCGTTAGGAGGAGTGCGAGTTGGTTGGCGAAGACTTCGGCTGTCTATTGTGATTGCAGCTTTACGACATCCAGCTCTCTCTTTGTGCCTATCCGTACGCGATTTGCCACACTTTTTGCTGCAACCAAGTAGTGGTCTGAGTCGATGTATGCACCACGTATTGTGCGTACGTCTTGTACATTGGAAGCGTGCCTTCCGTCGATCACAACGTGATTAATCTGGTTGCGTGTGTTTTGATCAGGGGACAGCCAAGTGGCCATATGGATATCTTTATGTTGAAATCTGGTGCTAATAACTGTCATGTTTCATGAGGCGGCGAAGTTGATTAGTCTCATACCGTTATCGGTGGCTTCGTCGTGGAGACTGTATTTTCTGATCGTCAGACCAAAGATACTCTCCATGTCCACCTTGGCACTAAAGTCGCCTAACACGATTTTAATATCGTGGCGGGGCAATGCTCATAAGTTTTGTCGAGGAGCTCGTAAAAGTCATCTTTTGTCGCTTCATCCATCTCATCCGTCGGAGCATGGACACAAATTAGGCTGATGTTGAAGAATTTGGCCTTGATGCGGATAGTGGCTAGGCGCTCGTTCACGGCCGTGAACCTCGAGACTAGATGACACAGTCGTTTCCCAAGCACAAATCCAACACCAAATTCACAGGATGCTCTTTTGGAGCAACCCTGTCCCGTCCTTCGCATTTCTGTAAATCGTTGTCCTTTGGGCGTTTGCGGGAGTCGTCAGCATTAGGGGGGTTCAATATCCGAGGCTTTGTTTGAGGATTCATTGGGAAAATATTTTGACGTGGTGGGTTGCAAGCCCGACGCACAACCATTCATTCAAGGCCATGGAGAAGCCCGCCGCACACATTAGTTAACTCACTGAAGGTTGTCAGATCGCAATCCAGGGGACGCTACGAGGAGGCTGTGTGTCGACTTGAAACTTAGAAGCGCAAGGATCGAACATGGACGCACCTGCGACTGTCACAAATTTTAACTTGTGTCCTACGCCCCAGGCCCCCACTTACTTTGTATATGGTAATAAAAATGTGATTGTTCCAAGTATGTATGTAAGTGTTATGTTGAGCAGTTTTTTTAGTCCGTTTAATTTTAGTTTTGGTACATTAGAGAGTTGGAATGTTTTTCAGTGGATGACAATGCACTTTGATTAAACAGGATTTAAGAGTAAGGCATTTTTAGAAACCCAATTAATAATTTTGGACCAACCATGTTAGAGCTGATGTATAATTGAACATATGGAGTCAAGAATTACACACCCAGGTTACTGCATGTACTCTGCTACAGAGATATGATGAAATAAGTCTGACTGAGATAGGAGAAAAATTTAACTTCTTTAAAGCTTTGAACAACAGGTCGACAGAGTCCAATGCTTTAAAGAAGTCTAGTAGAGTCAGTAATGCAATACTTACTTTAAAGTTCTACACGTAATTCTTCCAAAACGATAATTAAGGCAGTTGTACAGCTTCTTTTATATTGAAAACCGGATTGTCTGCCAGCCATAAGATTTTTGTGAAAAATTTAGATGCTTATTTGCTTATGTATTAAGATTCAAAAACTTTGGAAATAAAAGGCAATATTGCGATAGGTCTGAGGTTTGTACAGCTTTTAAGGATAATTTTAGCAGTTTTCCAAGGCTAGCTGGCTCACACATGGGAAGTCAATCCCGTCAGCAGAATTGGATATTGTGCTAAAATTATCATAATGAACTTTACGTTAAGTACCATAACGTCGTCAATTTTATCGATGATGTATGATTTATTTTTGCCAATTTTTTCATAGTAAAACTTCTTTTTAGCATTTCTAACCTCGTTCAAACACAATTTTTTAAATATTTAAATTCCACTAAAAGCTACTTCATTTTATATCATTTCCTGTGATTGTACGCATTGTTTCGGTCAACTATTAAACGTATAATAGTAGAGTTAAACCAAGGTCTTCTGAAATTTCTTATTATTTTCTTTTTGATTGGAATATGATAGTCAAATAATGCATTAATATTTTTGTGAAGGTAAGATAATTGATCTTCTGCAGTGGCTAGTATTTTTCAATTGATGTTTTTAAAGTCACGATAGAAAAACGAGTGCATAATTTGAGTAGTAACAATAAATTTAAATAACTTAGGTATCACACTTAATTTAGCAATACCTCTATAATTTGAGATATTAGATTTAACACCATTTTTATGAAGAAGAACAATAAAAGTTTCTTTCCAACAAACGGGGAAATACCCCGATTTTAAACATTTGTCAAAGATTTTTGCAAGTGGGTTATGTAATGGTTCAGGACAACATCACCAAGACACATAGACGGAGGGCAATCGCTGGTCTAACGTTTTGAATTTACACAGATTTAGGAACTTGGTGAATTTTAATTTTTAAACAATTTTAATAGTTTCTATAAAATTCATCATTTAGTTACAATAATCCAAATGTTATGAGAAAAAGATTTCTGGCAGCTCTTAAAATAATTTATTTAATAATACATAAATACAGATAGAAATGGTTATAGATATAACTATGTATATTAAGTATATTATGTAAAGATACCCACAATTTTGTGGGAAAAACTAAAGGTTATTTTTTCGTGTTTCTTTGACCTAAATATATTTCAAATATTCAAAAATACGGACTACTGCAATGCTCTCTGTAAAATTTAAAATCTCTTTGTATGATGAAATATTATCGTTTATAAGCCATTTCGAATCTAATATGCATCTGTACAGACTGGCCGCAGCCCAATGCAGCCAAATCGAGGCTACACTGTACTCTAAACACAGAAATAAATTCAAGAGTTGTGTTTTAAAAAGTACCTACATATTTTCAATTTAGTTATTTAGTTAATAATATTAGAAATCTGTATCACAAAATCATTTTGAGTCATTGGATTAAATACATGTGGTGATAACATATTCAATAATGATTGAGGGTGTACTAATTGTAAAATATACCCAACTTATATTTAATTTATTTTATGTAGCAACGCAATTGCATTGGAATTCGTAATTGTAGAGCGTGTATTTGCTATAATAAGAACCACGAAGCGTAACTTGCTGAATACAACGCGATTCGTGCACGACTTTCACCCCGCTCATAGTCACTCAAGCGTCTAGGAAACAGCAAAGTCACCGCACATGCAGCAAAATAATATGCACCTTGACCAAAGTGCAACAAAGTACCCCATGCAACGCTAATTCTGTGTCTGAATTTTTCTGGTAGTGAGATCCGACAGCAAGATAGTCTCGGTCAAGTTAAGCTCAGCGTGTCATTAGCGTGTAAAACGGTGCAACCACAAAGCGAAAGAGCGGAGAAAGATAAACAAATTAAGAACTTGAAATGAGAATAATTGAAAATGTAACGGATCATAGAAAGGCTTCTCTTCCAGTTGAGTACATTGTCCTTTCATAGCAACATCAATGTGTAAGTCGTCAGAAACGAAATGGAGCCAGTTATTCAAAGATAGTTATCTCTATCTTGCATCAGTCAGCCACGGCAGCGAGCATGATGGTGGCAACAAGGGCTACACTGTTCTACACGGCTTAGTTGCAGCTACTCATATGGCATTACTTATATACAGATATTACTAAACATAAATTTAAGTGGACACAATTGCTTTTGAAACGCACATATGGGCAGGTGGCAGGTCCCGTATGCATTGCTATACAACACATACTTAAAAATATTTGAACATTATAGCGGATCTACATACATACTATGCACTTATATATGTAGTCACGGCCACATATTTTATATGACAGAATAAAATATTCGTATTTATTTTAAGTATAAACTTTAATATATTTAATATTCCTTTTAAAAACTAAAAACATTCGCAACTTCACTTTTATGCATATGAAAATAATTATGTACAGGTTTGCATTTTTTCCTTCTATTTTACATACATTTTTATTCCATTTTTGTAGAATAACTCTTTGACACCCTGATTGCTCGGCGTTGTGAGAGTGAGTAAAAGCTCTCTCTTCGTGTTTGGTGCAATCACAATTGCATGGTGTTCGCCGATCAAAATCTGAACATAACCATGACCCAAGTACCATATTAATTCTTTCTTTTTCAAACACAGCTCATTTTCAGCGAGTTAAAAAATTGTGTTGTAAAGATCACCAAAGTAGATTATATTCCGAAATTTTTTTTTAAAAGATAAGGTTCCGATAATTTGGACAGTTTTTTTTTGGAAATTATCTTAGATATTTTATTTTAGAGCTGATTAACCAGTTTTAAATTTTGTGCAAACATACTCGTCATTTCTTTAAATTGATACATGTTAAGTTTATCATAAGAGGGATAGTTAAGCAAATAATGCTAAGAGATGTCGTTACTTACATATGTCTTCTCTCCTTATTTATTATTTACTCCCGTTTAAGCAATTACTTTTACAAACCTACTCGTCAAGCTCTTTAAATTGGCACTACAACCGATGATCGGTCTTGGCCGCCTGAATAAAGCTTCGTCAATCGCGTCTGATATGCATAAGCTGACGCCAGTTCATAAGGTCAAGTGCAGTCAGGTCCCCCTGTACCTGGTCTTTCCAACGGAGATTAGGAAGCCCTCATGTGCGTGTTCCACCGACATTCTTCCATTCGCTTAAATGAACTCAGCCAGCGAAGCCGCTGGATTTTTATGCGTTTGACTATGTTAGTGTCGGTGTAAAGCTCATACAGCTTCCATCTTGTTCGATACATATCGTCCACGCATATTGGACCATAGATCTTACTGAACGCTTCTAACAACCACTCATCAAAAACTCCGCCTAGGCCCTCCATGGGCTTTTGTGCCATTTCAACTAAAGTTTTGGTCCGAAAACCATCAACAAATCCATCGGATGAATTCATAAAATCACTAATAGTTTTTGTTGGAACTGAACTATTCTGTCAATATGTTTTGAGAGCTCTTCGTTGTCATTCTTAATACCACCTAGCGAAATGTAGTATTCAGGGATGCAAAACCTTGTCTAGATATCTAGATAAAAGAAAAAATAATGTTGCAAAGAGTAATAATGGGTATATTTTTGCCATTTTAACGTTTTTACCACACAATATCTTTAATCGTTTTTTTTTAAATTTACCTTTTTTAATAAATTTTAAAAAATTGGTTCATGATAAGGCCTTGTAGAAACCGTTAAATCAATATAAGAATGTATGCAGTTCTTGAAAAAATCCAGGAACTTGTTACAAAAAAATGTCTTTTCTTTTCTAAAGGCTAGTTTCTTAATATTTGGCTATTCTAGTGACATACATGAACATACTTTATCAGTCAAGCCTTGGTTAGGACAAGAGTCACAGGTGCGCTTTTTAACTTGTATGGAAATCTGTTAAATTAAAATTCGGTCAAGTGAGTGTGGCACTTCTCAATCAAGTGAAAAGATACAAGTGAAATATTTAAAGCGCAACATTAAAGGAAATAGTGAAGCAAATTAAACTACCATAAATTCTGTGCACTCATTTGGATTAGCCTAATAAATAACTGTAAAAAGCAATTTCTATTAATTTATTTTTATATTTGGACATGAATGGAAGAGAGCAACAGTTTTATGCCGAATCCGAACGGCGAAGTGGAAAGCTTTTGTAGATTTGCCATTGATTTTGCCTGTGTCGAGATTTGAACCCCGGACAGTCTGCGTACCAGGCCAACGCACTACCAATAGCGCCACGGCGAGTACAAATTGTCAACTAACTTCATTAAAACGTATACAAAACACCATATACATATGTGAACTTGTACATTTTCTTATAATTCCCATTCACTTAATATCGATTGGAGTGTTGAAAGTTTTACGAGAAATAACAAAATTTAAAAATAGCAATAAGACAAAGGCGAGAATCGAACCCGCATCCGTCCAGGTGAGAGTCAACTAGACTATGGAGGTCAACCATACTGCTTAATAAAAAAGAAAATATCACGTATAATCATTCTAACAACGGTTGTTAGGCAAAATCAATGAATGTGGTTATTAAAGATTAACGAATTAAAATGAATTAGAAATTTTTGCGTAAGTTTGTTACGACACTATAATAATGAATCATCAATGATATTATTTCAATGCGGGTTTTATTAATTTGCGTATTTTTAATTTCATAAATGATTATAATGAACTATTTTTTCGGCGTAAGTTAAACAATTTTCTTTGCATATATGTAAGTTTCTTTTCTGAAATTCTTCCGGGGGGGCTGGCGTACATCAAGTCTCTCCCTAGCTTCGTCAATGGTGACTGTTTATTTCGCAATTATGTCTGCCCTGAAGACATGAATGCAATGAAAGGCTGATTTTATACCAAGCGACAAATTCTACCAAAAAATTCATTACGCATTTTGTCTTTTTCTTTTTGGTTTAAATATTCACAATTCGAAATATGAGGTATATGTACAAATAGCAACAAATAAATATGTAATTCCCAAGTTAACCAGTTGTCTTTATAATTTTTGGGGGCCGTGCTCCATCAGGCCCCTACCTTGCTACGCCAATGAATACTTAATTTCATTGTCACTTTGACAGTATTACAACGCACCATAACGCATTAAAACGCAATCAAATGTATCAAGTCGACGCCAATTTTCATGAAAATTCCGATGCACACACAAAAGAGTACGACTAGCAAGCAAAACTTTTATGTGAATATATAGTAAGTCTTTCTCTGCATACTTAAAAGAGCGCGTGATTCTAAAATTCTCTTTCATTGTGCACTGCGCTCATTGAAAACAATTCAATGGGCGTTAACGAAGTCTGGAATGAACAGCGTGGCTAGAGTAACTGCTACCAAGAATAGTAGGCAACAGAGCGAGAGATTTATTGTGTGGGTGAACGATGAATACAAAAGGTATTTGTTGTGCATTCATAGCATGCAGGAAAGAGATGGCAACAAACAAAATGGCTGCTGTCATTTACCCGCTACCAATAGATGGCGCTACTGTTATTATCCAAATATACAAACACATTTTTGAAACATGCGCGATTGAAAAATTTTGCCACAGAAGACATTCACTGTAGTTAGAGCTGTAGTTATTGATAGTCGGTTGTTTTTATTTTGTTGAATATCAAATTATCAATTTTTCAATTACGTATAAATACCTGACGTATAAAATTGAGCACAGCATTTTAAATACATATTTTGCTTTTGATTGTTACTGTAATCTTGTTATTTATTTCAGGACGCGCGGCACGCACAAAAGCTACTACAACAACGGACAAATTCTTATCTGTATTGTTTTTATAGCCTCAGAGCCATTTGAACTCAAAGAGTGAATTAGAGAACTGCCAAGGGTGGCAATTCATCTAAAACTAATCAGCTATAAAAAATATTCAAATATTTAGTAAAAGCCCATTGTTTTACGCTAGAATGAGTTAGTTGTCTGAAACTTCTTGTATCGAAAAACAGTTTTTAAAAAAAATCTCCTTCAAATTTTTGAAGCAATGGTATTCAGACAATGTTGTTATAGTACTACTACTACTAGAAAGTACTACTACATAGTAGGTATGCCGTTAAGTAGATAGTGGGTGATTACCAGTTGTAGATCGAGTTGATATACAATAAATATTTGATTGAAAGTTATTATCAGCTGAACTAGAAAGAGTTGTGCCATTTCAGTTAACAATAATCCCGGCAAAAACTTTATTCACAAATTGTTTGAGCAAACACAGACAACAGCAGAACGTTCCTTTTCATTATTCTCGTAAGTAGCATGCTTTGTGTTAGTGTGAGTGTATTAAGGACTAAGTGGAGGGAGTATGAAGTGAGTATTGCAAGAGATGCATACAGCTTCACTGTTAAAATTATAGAAACAGAAGCAATGGTAGAAACAACAATGAAAATAATTTAGACATTGTAACGTTAATGAAAGCCTTGCTCTTCGTTTACTCAAAATATTCTTTCAGTCTGGTCTCCTCAGTTTGTTGGCATTTCTGTTGCCCTCTTACTGTTGCTCTGTCTGGCTGAATGTCTGTCTGCCTCCGTATTCGTCTGTCCACGTAAGAGTTTGCGTAATAAAATTTGCATAATTTAGCTGTGAATAGGAACGTAGCCAAACGCTCAACATCCCTATAGCCAACGGTAGTAACTATAGTCGGCCGTAAGTGAAATACACTCAAAGAGAAGAATTGCCAGCATGACTTAGCAGTTTGTAGGTATACAGCCATCGATCTTTGGAAAAATAGTTAGCTAAGTAGATTAAGCATTGGAAAACAGCATCTTTAACTTTTTAAAATCTTTCCCCAGAAAATTATTGCCCATGTATTTTTAGGAGAACCTCCACAAATTCAAACCAATATTCAAATTTTAGCTTTGCAGTGTATAGCGAAATAAGTTAGGAAAAACTTTTCCAATATTCGCTTTGTTTTTCTTACTATTGCTTATACATCCAAACATATCATATTGATTGATGTTATGTCTTGAATCCTATCAATAATTTTTCAGTATTTGTTTTATGTTTGATGAAACTATTGATCCCAGGATTCTGGGATTAAAATTCAAGTTCCGAATCACTAAAAGTGTTTCGGAATCGACATCTCTGATACATACTCGTACGCATGTTAAAAATATATTCCCTATAGCAAATTATTGAACGCATTCCGTAGCTATGATTTTCCTTTGGAGACGTTTTGGGGAAAACCCGTCCAATTTGCCATAAAAAAGGGTCTTCGATTCTTAGGTAGTTTGCTTACAAAATTGAGTTTCTAATTTAATGTTTTTGCTATAATAATAATCGCGTGCTCCAATACACAGACACAAAAATAACAATGCAAATGTTCCCAATTTCAAGTAAGGAAGCTTGTCATATGTATTCATTAAATGAGTTATTAAGGTTACCAAGTAAAATGAGCACACAACATGTACTATATAACTAAAAGTTAATCCTATACTAAAGTTTAATGTTTTTGTATTTGACTTTTTATGTTAAATCGAAATGCGAGCTTGTTGCAAGCAAAACGAAGGAAAACCGCTTAAAATATTGCTATGATGATATTGGTATATCTGTGGGTATGTCTGCATGTGCATTAAATCAATGTCAGAGACAACCGAACTACAATATAAAAAAAGGAACAACTATAAAAAAGCCTCTTCCTTCCGCTTGCTGGTACTTGTACTTGCGTATGCACAAGAATTTGCTACATGCGAAATCAGGGAAATGTGGCAAGTTTCCTGTGCACCCTCATGGACAATAGAATACAATACGCATATGTACATACAGATGTATTTCTGCATGTGTGTATGTACATATATGTATATATGTATCTATGTTACATGTATGCATTTCATAACATAACGTCATAACATTCGCCACAATTATATTTGCCCACTGGAAATTCAAATTTGTTTTTTGTTGATCAGTGGCGGACTTACATATATGTCCTAGCGCCCGAGTGGACTCGAAACTCTGTCATTTTCATTGCCTTCAGAGATAGGGAATACATTCATATTATTTAGAAAGTTTACGTTGTCCTGATGTCTCTATTATGTCTTCTTGAATTTTATTATTTTCTTATATTGTTGCCCGATCGGTTCAGTACTTCAGGTGTAGTCGATGGAAGTACGTTGAAATTGCTTCTACTTCTCTTGCATGCCTTACACCTTTTCTATTTTTCAACAGGTGTAAATAAGTAGTATATATCCTAAAATACATTTTTTACATTCTCACTTATATTTTTCCCCGAAAAATCGTTGAAACTCAGACTGGCTATAATACAACTCTCATATTTATAAGTATATAGATATTGTAAATGAAAAGTCAACCACACTTGGTACAGACATTTGTTATTATCAGGAAAAGGAAAGGTTAAGTTCTGAAATGGGCAAAATCTGTCAAGTAATTGTGGTATCTGCCATACAAGTGAAACTTGCAAAGAATGATATTGAGGGAAATTCTGAAGCGAATTGAACAAAACTCGATACATATCATTGGAATAGTCTCTTAAACAATTGTTTTGAATATTGTCGGTGATGCCAATCTAACGAATTACGAACTTCGTAGGAAATTTAATTTACTTTTTAATACGTAATAAACTTTTTAATATGATTCTGCGGCAAGGGTGCTGTTGATCCATTTAATGTAATTTTGGTCTGCTGAATTTTATACTGGAAACCAAATTTTAAAACATTTACTTTAAAATTCTGGCTCTGTCCATGTCATTGGTAGTCTAACCGGAAGCCATTTCCGTTCTCCATGACATCAATATAGAAGTGATCCACGCAAGCTTTACAAAATTTATGTGGGGCCCAACATTTGTCTTGTTGTCCAAGTTGTTTTCCAAATATAACTTTTTTCTTTTACTTTGCTTGCTATTCTTGACAAAATTTACTGCATGTGTAGCAGAAATGGTCGGGGTGATTAACACAAGACTTGTGTGAGGAACTCATACTTTTTGTAACAATAACTCCCAATAAATTAAATAATATAATCAATTGGCATTTTTTAACACTCAACAATTATTAAAATCTCGGACAGCGAAAAGTATGTACGAGTATTTCTCACGTTATACTTCAAAAAAGACACATTAATGATCAGTACCGATTTGTAAAATACTTGTATTTTTTATATAACGGTTTCACATATGTCAATAACTAGAGTCAATGCAAACAAAATAACTTTTTGGCTGAGTACTTCATAATCATATGTATCTAAATTGACTCCATTAACTTATGCCGTATTAAATCAAATAAAAAAACTTCTTTTTACTGATATTTTAAAGTTAAGGATTTATAAGAGATGAATGTGTAATGAGTTCGTTAGGCATTTATAGTCTCTGCAAAGTAAACAAATTAAAGTGAACCGAGTCCCGGACCCTCTATCCTGTCCCGAAATATCGGGGACTTTCTTCTTTAATTTTTATCATGAAATTACAACTTCCACACTTCATTTTTATTCGTTCATAATGCAACGCTGAATTTTTATATTTCTGAATTATTATTTTCCTAAAATTTGATTTGCCATCAACAATGAATTAATGAATGTATTGAAGTACTTTTTGGAACAATGACGGTCTGGTAATCAATTCATATCTGCAGATATCCAGGTTCATATTGTTGTTCATATATGAAAAGTACGTCCTTGGGTTTTAAAGTATACTTTTTATCCGAGCTGTTCTAAGTTTAGGTACTTACTTTGCCAACCTCAGTCAAGAAGCGTTGCCATGTAAAAAAGTTTGCTTGTTTCATATGTGATATTCGGATTCCGCATAGTAGTCCACGCACTTACTTGTTACACCTCCACCATCACATAACCTTGTAGGTAAATTAATTTTAAATTATTATTTTGTTGTTATTGTATGTATTCCTTATACAAATTTGCATGCATAGCTCCAGATTGTTTGTTCGTACCCACTCTAATTTCTGCTTTTGGGGGCGTCCAGTTACTTTTTCCAAAATGGCAACGAATTGTTCTACTTCTCTTACCCCACAATTAGCTTTCGACGGGGAGGATATTCTACTTGTGTTCCGACAAAAAACGACTTGTTCGATAATGGTGCTTGTGTGCATTCAAATAGGGTTGCCACAGCAACATAAAATGGCGCATGCGTTCTGAAAGCGACTGTGGCAATGTTAGTACAATGTCTTCCGAGTGCAAACAATGTTTTTGAAAAATACCAAAAAGAAAAGCAAAAATATGCGTGTGGATAATAATTAAAGCTTTCAATGTTTTTTACTGCCTAAAGGGGAAGCAAATGAAAAGAAGGGGCACGGAAAAGGAAGTGGAAACACCCTGATTTAATTTATAGGTTATACCTACGAGTACATACAGTAAAAACAAAGATTCAGTTTTAGAGAAATATTTATGCATATCTTAAATTTATAAAAAAGTTAAATTGGTGAAACTTTACGTTAAATTCTTAGTTTTAACCGAAGAGAAAAAGTTGTGCTGGGCTGGGAGTATGTGTAAGAGACGGATGGTTGTGCGTGCCATCTACACCGCACGCACAACCATGCTGAGCGTCACAATAATGTAATTTAAATTTAAATCCTATCACTGAAACAATTGCGAAAATCCACGTTTACAAACACAGACACAGACATTGTCTGCGATAAGCTATTGTTTTTGCCATAAATTTCATTTTATGATGAATTGAACTGAAGTTTGGTGTGGTAACGGTGGACTGGTGAAATGGCAACAGCGGATGGAATCCATATGTAGTCATGTGATCGATAAGGGGAAACTCTACAGCTGAATCATGAATTCTGTTTGAACTGAAATGAAAGATTTAATTCAATTCGATACAGATAACTAATATTTTAACTCGTTGCTTTTTTTTAGCGTTAACCACAGTGATTATGTCTAAACGTTTAAACGCTTTAAAATGTCGGCAATTCTTGAAATTTGTTAAGTTTGAATATTCTGAAAAAATAAACTTCCTCAATAAATTGATACGTACATACATATACATACATAAATATATTATATCTATGTTGAATACAATTTTTGTTATGTAAATGAGCTGTGGAAAGCTTTTTATACACAATAACATAAATAACTTAATTCATTTCACCTGTTGGTTTGCAGTTTAGTGAATTCTTAATAAATAGTCATTAAAGCTTAGAAGTAATACAGTTTCGAAAAAATGTGCTATAGTCCAAGCGCCCACGTAAATCAGAAACGTAGTTAACATTTTTGAAAGATTTGTATAAAGTATTTCGCAAATCTCAGCAAATCTAGGATGCTAACTGAAGAGAAGTTATATCGAAGTTTAAGTGGCGAAGACATATAGAGGATTCTTCATTGGTGTGTACATGTGTGAATGAGGTTCATTTGCATAAATACTGTGGCGAACAAACTTGTACGAAAAGACATATTTTCTCAACTCACCAAAGAAAAGGTGTGTGCAGGGCAACAAAACTTTGTTCCTAAGGAGTCTTGAAATACCACTTTTTTTTATATATTACTTTGTTATTTGATGTCCGATCGTCGAGAACTATGAGAACAGCCTTTTGTTCAGATGATATTGACCTCAGATGCACCTTTGAACGACATGAAGCGTAACCTTGGTTTTTTAATAATGCTCTCAAAAAATCACAAACTTTTTACCAAGAAAGTTTTTTTATTCATGAAAAGAAGGTACAGTGTTTTCAATTTTCAGTACAAACTATGTGTAAATGACTGACTACACTTTTCGACAAACAATTTTTTTCATATACTTTTTTTGATTTTAGGTATTAATATTATTATATATTTATTTAAATAAATTAATTTTAAAACAAAAGAACAGGACTATTTATTTAATATAATACATAATTTGAAGTTTTTTTTCCGAAGCACACCAGAATTTTGGGCCTGGCCTGCCCAAAAACATGCGAAAAAAGGAATCTTTTATATCATTGGAACTATTAAATTTAGTAGTCCACTTATTATCAGCTGCAATGTTTCATTTACAGTGGTCGCTGTAGCGTAGCGGTAGTGCGTTGGACTGCTATGCATAGTGTCCGGGGTTCGAATCTCGGCACAGGCAAAATCAAAAAGTAGAAAAATAATTTTTCTACACGGCACCACCTCTTGGCAGGCAATGGCAAACCTACAAGAGTAAAAATTGCAATGAAAAGCTTTTCACTTCGCCGTTCGGATTCGGCATTAAACTGTAGGTCCCTTCCATTCATGCACAAATATAACACGCACAACATGAGTGGATGCGAAAAGCTCGGCCTAGGCCCTCAATGGGCTGTTGTGCCATTAAAAGTAAAGTAAAGTAAATGTTTCATTTTCATATTAAGTAAAATATACGAAACCGGGTGTTGTTAAATTTAATACGCCAATTAAATTTTAAAATTTTTGTCCACATTGCTCTATTCTTTTGCTAAAATCATAAAAGCATTTGTAGTTGCGCACTTTCTCTATTAATTTTTCACTTATTCAAAGAAATTTCGTAAAGTTTTACTAATTTCGATTTTTATGGTGTAGTAATTTCGTCGATATGTATAAGGAAATTTCTTTAATTTTAGGATGTAGAATCTACTCCTTGTGTTATCATATTGACGAAATGTCGTCGAAATTGATGAAATAGGTAACTCTACAATTTGTCTTATTTATCCCTTTACTTACTTCAATGTATACTATGTACTTATAAGACATATACAAAGTACATACTATAAATATACAAGGAATGGGAATGTCGACGACCTCGCCCGCAATTAACTCTTGAGATTTTTAGAATTACTTACTTACTTTTAATGGCACAACAGCCCATGGAGGGCCTAGGCCGAGCTTTTTCGCATCCACTCATGTTGTGCCTGTTATATTTGTACATGAATGGATTTTTAGAATTAGTTTACGTATTTATCACACTGTGCAATGTTACACAATATTTTGTTCTATCGATATGATTGTTTTATTATTCGTTCGTTTTTATTAGATACATACATATGTACATCCAAACGTAAATACGTACTAAGTATATGTACATGTAGTTACTCGTATGTAGGATGTAAGAAAATGTAATCGCAAAGATGATGAATGAAAGGAAAAATGCTAGAATACGCAGAATATACAGCTAACCCGAATTCGGCTTAAAAGAACGACCATTCATCAGGCCATGGCAACAGTGTTACCAACAGCCACAACATTATGTATACGTATTACTTATGTATATGTATGTATATCCTGTAAAGAACTTGCGCGCGCTTTTTGCATGAAAGCGATCCTCATTTGTATTCCAGACGAGTAGCGTAGCACACACGTACCAAGTGAATGCTAACGAACGCATTTTTCAGTTTGTGGGGTTCGCATCGAAAAGGCAAACAGGAAAATGAATGCGTGTGTGTGTTTTTTGTGTTTGTGAGTTTGCTTGAGTGTGAGTAAAACTTAAATACAAGCTGAAAATAATGTCAAAAATCTTGAGAAAAATTGCGTACTTTTTGGACAAAAGTTGCTTTAACACGGATTTAATTTTGCCGAGCGAGTGAAATTCAAGGGACCGGGACAAATGGTTCGTAGTAAGCGAAAAATTACTAAATACATAAACAATTAATTTATGTACCTATGACTTCCATCACGGAGACAATCACCTTGACGTGGTGTAGTGGCTTAAACTGCAATGAATCAGCAGGCTATAATGACGGGGAGCAATCGCTCCCTGGGTCACCGATGTCAGGAGACTGCTGATGATCACTTATAATTGTCTCCCTAAGGATCCCTTGGTTGCAAAGCAGAACGAGCAACGCAGGCGGGGAAATATCAACTTAACTTCCTGGCAACGTCTTGATCACAAGAAAGTCAGGGCTGGAAATAAGGTACAACTGGAATCGGGAATCACTCCCGCCGGCACCTCTGCTGAGAGCAAGCTACAGGCACCAGATATGCGAGCACTCTGAAAAGCTCTGGCTAACATGCGGGTAGTTGTGTTACCCGTCCTTATGATATCACAATTCTGGAAGAGGCGTTAATTAATGAGTTGACAAAGGGATGTACTGCTCCCCTCATTTTCAACGGAATCTACTTCCGACCGGGATATCTGCTGATAGACTGCAGTGATGAAGCCATGCTGCGGACTTCATCAGTTGATGCCTCGTCCGGAAGGCCGTAGGGGTAAGAAGGTGAAGACGTGTCTTTGGGAGGATATCCCTAGGGAGGGACCAAACTCCTTGCGCTCATTAGATCTCAAAATGTGGGATTTAATACCACATTCTGCAAAATTGTATCGCGTAGATAGTTAGATAAGGGGCAGTCGCTAATAATTGCCATTTACGAGGAATCCCTCAAAAAGATAGCGGCAGACAGCAATAGTATTAACTACAAGTTTGGGAGGGTTAAAATACACTACCACCAAAAACACGCTGTACCACACAGGGTAACAAACCCACCCCCAGCGGAAGATGCAAAAACTGCAGTAGCGGCTGCATCGATGGATACAGACGAGGCAAAGAGGGGCAAAGAAGGGGAAAACAGAGGATATGTAGGTAACTCAGCTTACTTTGCAGTGTGGAGGAAGAATAGGTTAGGGACTTTTCCTTCTCTGATGTCGAAGATTTACCAAAGAACATCTGTCGCATCGATGGTCCAGTAGCCCTACAACATCTGGTGCGGAAGCAGTGAAACGAACACTAGGGATGAGTACCTTATAGATCTTTTAATAAGTAACGACCTAGTATTTTACAATATAGGAAATACCCTTCGTAACAAAACAAAAAAAATTGAATTTTTAGATATTACTTTTATCAATTAGTAACCTATCGTCAACTGGCGGTTCACCACGTATCTGATCATAGGATTATAGTATTTGACCTCAAAGGGGACACTAATGAAGCAACCTCTTCGAGAAATCCAGGGAAAACAAACTGGGAAGATTTCACGAAATTATTAGTAAATCTACAGACTATTGAAAAGATAGGTAGGGTTAAGTACTGTTTAGTTTTAGGTAGCACAGTAGAAAATGAAAACGAAGCAGTTGTGGATGCATATCATTTAAGTTGCCAAGTTAGAAGATAGCCGCGAGAATATGCTCAGCCGATCGACAATCCTAAAAATTAGCTCCATCTTACTAGAAGATAACAACGACTTAAGTATATACTTATAAGTATATTTACAAAATTTTTGGAAATTGTTTTATAAAATAATTATAAAACACAATACATATGGGAGTATTATTATTTATTAAATGGTCAAAACTCTGTATTTTGAACATTTTGATATAGCAAAATAGGTGTAAATTAAAGTGTGCACTAATTCTCTTGGTCTGGCTCCAAAACCCAAACCTTTATCATTAGTTTAAAGAAGCCAGAAACTCTCACGACAATGCTTGTACAGAAAATTGTAATAATCATTTTATTTACTCCTCGTAAAAAAGGAACTCGTCTACTGTAAAATTAACACCGTAACAACACAACAACAATACTAAACCAAAATCAACCCTTGCCAAACGGCACTAACTATGACCCTTTCCACAACTCCTGTTGACTTTATATTGTTTTTGTTGCTTGAAATGCATTAAAGTATTAAATCCCGTGCACTTGTTCACTACAGTAAATTTAAATTTTCTGGGAGTAATTAAGTGTGTAAAGTGCGATGCTGAAGACTTAGACGTCTTCATTTAAAAGTAATTAAATCGGTACGAAATAAAATAATTTGGTGAGGCTATGAAGAGTTTTGTAGGTAAGTGACACAAATATTCTTTGAATTTTTAAATAAGACTATAACTAGCAAAAAGTTCTAGTGCGATCAAATTTTTACTCACAATTTTGGCACATAAAATAAAATGGGGGAATGGGTTCATGTGGGCGTGCCATCTCACATACTAGGAAAATATTTGAAGCTCGGGCTCGGTCGAACCTAGCTTCTCATCTTGTTGATGATGGCTTGCTTCAACAACTTCAATCCTACACATTTAACAACATTTAAAACGTTCATCTTGCCGCCACATCATGGAATGGGAAACTAAGTCTTATCTTGTTGATCCATTTTAATTTAAAAGTGTTTAAGGCAATCCATCATAACTGCGAAAAAGTACATAATGCAACTTGATATGAGCCACACAATCTGATGTGCAATCGCCATGCACCCTGCGGAGCATTATATTGGCAAGCCACAAGGGACCAATTCCAATTTCACTGCGAGATGCTTTCGATCGAAAGCATGGATATACAGGCGCTTCATTTCGCTGCCGCCACCGTTACGTCTCTGGCTACATTAGCGGCTCTCTGATGTTGATTGTGTCGCTGATTGCGTTCGAAGCGCATAACAGCGGCCTTTGCGCGAGTAACCAGGGTGTCAAAAACGGAATCTTCCGGCAAAACTACTGTTTGACTTGACGCTTGACTTCCAACACTTTGAAATTGTATTGTATGCTCGCTGAATTGAACAGAAGGCGGAACAAACGCCGAAAAGTAAAGTTCTGCCAAGGGTAACAAACAAAATGCTTGCATCGGTGCAGAGGGTGAGATGTTGCGCGTTGACAAAACAACGTTACTATTCATTTAGCAATGTTGTCGCCTGGATGAGGACGGATGTGACTGAGGATGAGGCTTCTTGATCGACCGACGTTGACGGTCTTAAAAGGATGATTAGGTTGTTATTTTAATTTGCCCATTGATATGTTGTTTCGAAGATTGCATGGTGTTTGTGCCTTTGTGTATGTTCCTTGACGTGCGGGGTTTGTTTTTGGTGCATAACAAGCTTTTTCATTGTTTCACGCTATTGTTGGTTTCTATACGTGATATTCTTACATATTGTTGTCTGTAGAAATAAAAGGGATGGTGTACAGGCAAGGGAAGAACAAACTGATTGTGAATATATTTAGCAGTTAAAGCGACGTTTGTTAAAGCGCGTTCAACTGCGTGTAACGTGTTTGCAATTTGTCATCGATTTTGTTGAGGCGTTTAGCGGCGAACGCGCAACGACCAGCTTTTCAAATACTTATGGGGGAAGAAGGTGTTTTAATGCCCAGAAACACTCTGCGTAACATGACGCTGTTGGTCTTTGTTAGCGTATGCCAGGCAATGATTCGTAACTGCTTTAATTGGCATAATTAATAAATATACCTATAAAAAACATTACATTTATGCTTTCGTTCAACTTAAAGCTTCGTAGATGGCGATAATAAATGTCCAGTTAATTTTATGCGCTAGGAAAATAAATAAATGCTAATATATGAGAAGTAGCCAAATAATTTATCGTAAGTTATTCCCTTACTAAATTTAGGGACAAGTTAGTTTCCAACCAAATGAAGTACATATGTCTGAAGTTCAATGTCTGAAATCGTTTCCAAATATTGGTCGCAAAGAGAGCTGACAGCACGTTGTAGCTTTTTAAGACGATCTCCACTACAACGCAGAAAAATTTACCAGCCAGAAAGTGCAAAAATATAGCCGAAATGGTCTTATTATTATTATAAAACAAAGCAAACATAAAATAACAAAGTAATTTTTAATTCTGGAAACCATGTTGTTGAAACAAAATTGCAATAACCAAATAAAATAAAATAAATTGTCTTTTAAAGATAAAGCTAAAAATATTTAGTTGTTTAAAATTAGTAAATGTAAGATGATGTATGTACATGTAATTTGTATAAAAATGTACTACGAGTAATAGTGTGTTCAAAAAAAATGAAAAACTCTTTCAAAAGTCCCATTTTGATATTGTACCTTAGCCAGATTAAAAAATGGTGCTATCTGAAGCAAAATAGGTCCTAATATGGTGCGTACATGACAGCCCTGGTACTGATTTAACATGCTGTCTCCTCCAGTCATAATTCAGTGCAATGTTCTATCAATGTCATGTCAAAAAAGTTTAGTTTCACTTGTTTTTGTAGTTTATCTATTCAAAAATGGCACAACTAAAATTTAATAAATGTGAAATAGTCAATTTCATATATATATGTATTCAGAGTACATACGCTATGTAAAAGCGGTCTAATTTCATGACCAAGTAAAAATATTTTTGTATTGAATGTGGCATAGTTGTGCTATAAAGTGATATATAGTTTTTGAAAATCTATATAAATCGTTATTTCAATCACTTTCATAAATTGCAGTCCCAGGTGGTTTCTTAAAATATAAAATAAAAAAGAAATATGTACACATCAGTACAATATAATAGACGACAGATATACGCACGCATTCGCGAAACGAACTGACATACACAAGACATGCTCACGAAACATCCTGGCCTGCCATTAATGCTTCTGCCATATACATATGTACATACAAAGCTATCTACTTACTTTAAGGGAAACGACACCCGCTCTCGCTTTTACTTAAAAAATGATGCAAAATTCGAAAATCCTCGTGGAAAAATTGTAAAATTGTTACAGCTGATTTGACTCGCTCGACCCTACTCTGTCCACAGCTTTAATTTTTTTGCTTCCTTGTTTGTTTGAATTGCGTATCTACAGAAGCAATATCATTCAACGAGTGGCACTCATTTGCGTGTGCTGGTCCAGCCTTGACTATTTCAATACTGCCAACGATAATGGAATAGCGTATATTCCATGTAGAACATGAGAACGAATACCATCGGAGGACGACGCCATTCGTCATTCGGAAAGGCGGGAACGATGGTAGGGTACCGAACGCAAAGCACGTTCACTGCGAAATACGTTAAAGCCTTTAATCTTTCAGAGTATCAAAATGGCACGACACACAATGAAATGGAAATTTCATATCGAATGTTGTAGTCATTGGCACTTTTGTATGTACGTTATGAAAGAATCCTTTGAAAGAGGTATATCTAAATATATAGAGAGTACTGTTCATATAAATGTGATGCATTTGTCGTTTGTTTTTCAGATTTCATATTGTGCTTGGGTACATACATACTTAGATCTATCACTGAGCTATTGCTAGTGTGATACAACAGTGCGGAACGGGATGAAACAAAAAGCAAATGAAAGTTAACAGCTTCCGCAACAAAACTCTATTCGAATTTTTCTAGATCTTGTCTCAATTTTTTGTATACCCATTTAATGTGATTAAGCTTTAGAGTACCCTGTGTAAGGATAAAATAGAGTAAAATTTTTTAAAATAATGCTTGTTGTTTAAAACTATTTGGACAACTTATGATCCACGAGGTATCCATTTTTGGTGTTTATACTTATTTACCTTAGACCTACATTAGAGGGCGCAGTCATACTATTACTGTAATTAGTATTTTACAACATATTTACAAAATTGTGTTAAATGTATCAAATGTCACAAAATCTCATTCGTTTAATAGCGACTTTTAAAGTGTAAGTAAAGTGACAACTTGTGGCAACAGAATACGATGTAAATCAAAACCATATTTAGGTAATTCACAAGACCTCATAAACTGTCCTGTAAGACATATTATTTTACAAAAGTTGTACAATACTTATTTACTTAGCTGGCACAACCACCGATGATTGCCGCCTCGTTAAAGCGGCGTACAGCTCATCTTTCCATCTAATTCGATACACGCATATTCGATCATAGAACACTCCTAATAGCCTCTCATCATTGGTGGTCAATGTGTACGTAAAATAAAGTTATATAACAGTTGTAAAAATTTTGGTGTTAATCACCATACAAAAAACGTCTGCATAGTATATTTTTTGAGTGTCCCATTAAAGCTGCTGTTTTGTTGCATGTTTTGCACACAAATTAAATTTTTCACTTTCTTTCGCCGGTTAAGTACATCAGCTGAAGACGTTAGGCTTTTGAATTATATAATCGGGGAAGGCAATTAAAAGGGGCAATTTCTTTATATATTTGCAGAAAAGTAGCAAATTACGGTTACTTAAGAGGAAGAACATAATCGGTGTTTACTATATTTACACAAGGATTCACAAGGATATGATGGCAAGGGATGTGATTTGTAAGGAGATAGACAGTCAAGCGGTAATCGGAGGTATTTCGAACGTTTATTTCCATTTTCTTCTATTAAATTTCGCTTTTTTTCATATTTGTAAGCATAAGCTTTTTCGTTGAAAAATGTTCTTAGTTGAGGTTGGTAAGTGACGATTTCTATTGGAAAATCAATTATTTCAAAAATACCAAGGTTCTAATATTTCATCATTCGGATTCGGGATAAAAATGCTGTTCCCTTCCAAACATGCCCTTTCATTCAGGTTCCTTCCTATTCCTTTCGTTGGAGCTACATGTAGTCATAGTCGACATTAATAAACTGAAGTTCATTGTGGTAAACGCATAGCACTTGCCACAATAGCTCTTTATCTCTTTATCGGTGTCCTGTGATTGCATTTCCTGCCTATTGTCTTGTTTTAATTTTGTCTTTGCTTATTTTTGCAATTTTCTTGGACTTAGATTATTAATCTCATACCAGGTATGTGATAGTGCAGATCACCAGAAGATTGGGGTCTCACGAATAGAGTTGAGTTCAATGCGCATAAGACCCAATATTGTCTGTTATCTCAGAAACGAGTTTCCCAACCCCCGGTTAACCTCCTAGATATGGCTGGCGTAGGTATTGCGGCGTCAGCCACTCTTGAAGTTCTGGGTATGTCCATCCAATTTGATGTTCCTTAAAATAAACACAGCATTCAGCAGCATTCTCCAACCTGGAAAGGGAGTCTCGTCGTGTGGGTCTAGTGGTGAATGAGGACAAAACGAAATACCTTGTGTCAACAAACAAAGAGTCACGGCGTCTTGGACAAAATGTCACTGTTGACAACTACACTTTTGAAGTCGTCAAGGATTTCGTTTATTTAGGATCCAGCATAAACACCAACAATAATGTCAGCCTTGAGATCAAGCGGAGACTAACTCTTGCCAACAGGTGTTACTACGGGCTCAGTAGGCAATTGAGAAGTAGAGCCCTCTCTCGACCGACGAAAATAACGCTCTATAAGTCCCTCATCCTTCCCGTCCTAATGTATGGCGCAGAGACGTGGACATTGACCATCAATGATGAGAGACTGTTAGGAGCGTTCGAGAGGAAGATACTCCGTAAGATCTACGGTCCAGTATGCGTGGATGACGTGTTTCGAATAAGATGGAACAATGAGCTGTATGAGCTGTACGCCGACACTGACATAGTCAAGCGTATAAAACTCCAGCGGCTTCGCTGGCTGGGTCATGTTGAGCGAATGGAAGAAAGCGCTCCGGCTAGAAACGTGTTTTATTCGAACCACGGTGGAGGATCACGCAGAAGGGGACGTCCTAATCTCCGTTGGAAAGACCAGGTGCAGGGCAACCTGACTGCACTTGGCCTTATCAACTGGCGCCAGCGCGCGCATAGCAGAAGTGACTGGCGAAGCTTTGTGGAGGCGGCCAAGACCGATCATCGGTTGTAGCGCCAGCTAAGTAAGTAAGTAAGTAAGTAAAATAAACACAAGTTTGACGTGTCGAAAGAAGGAGATAATTGTCTCGGCTTTCTTAGGCGGTGTAAAAAATATTTGACTCCGCCTGATCTCCTCATAATCTACAGCACCTATATAGGCCCTAAATTGGAGTTTAATTTGCACCAATGGGTTGGAGCTTTACGAACGCAACTGGAGCCCATGGACCATATCCAACATAGAGCGATAAAGTTAGTAGAAGAAAGTAGAGTTTCCAGTTCTATTGACTCGTCGAAACGTGGATTGCGTCTATCTGTTTTACTGTTACTTTCACGGTAGATGTTCTTCTGAGATGCGCAAGCTGATGCCGTCAGCTCGTGTGTTCGACAGAACTACGCGATCAGCAAGCGGAACTGACGCCTTCCGCGTAGACACGGTGTTCCACCGCACTACGCATTACAGAGGAATCTTGTTTATATATCGTGGCACACGTATTTGGAATAAGCTCCCTGCAAAAATTGTTCCCGATTATTATGACCCTTGCAAATTTAAATCAAACGCTCATAACTACTTCTCCCTCCTTCTTCCTCCCAACTATCAATCTTCCATCCAATCAACACAATGCTTTTCTTTTGTTCCAATAATGTGGCTCCAATAAAACACCTTTCTAGCCGGAGCGCTTTCTTCCATTCGCTCAACATGACCCAGCCAGCGAAGCCGCTGGAGTTTTATACGCTTGACTATGTCAGTGTCGGCGTACAGCTCATACAGCTCATAGTTCCATCTTATTCGGTACACGTCGTCCACGCATACCGGACCATAGATCTTACGGAGTATCTTCCTCTCGAACGCTCCTAACAGCCTCTCATCATTGATGGTCAATGTCCACGTCTCTCCATACATTAGGACGGGAAGGATGAGGGACTTATAGAGCGTTAGTTTCGTCGGTCGACAGAGGGCTCTACTTTTCAAATACCTACTGAGCCTGTAGTAACACCTGTTGGCAAGAGTTAGTCTCCGCTTGATCTCAAGGCTGACATTATTGTTGGTGTTTATGCTGGATCCTAGATATACGAATTCCTTGACGACTTCAAAAGTGTAGTTGTCAACAGTGACATTTTGTCCAAGACGCCGTGACTCTTTGTTTGTTGACACAAGGTATTTCGTTTTGTCCTCGTTCACCACTAGACCCACTCGACGAGACTTCCTTTCCAGGTTGGAGAATGCTGCACTGACTGCTCGAGCATTTTTGCCAATGATGTCAATATCATCAGCATACTTATGCTAGCAGCATGACACTCTTGTAGAAGATAGTGCCAGAGATGTCGATGTTCGCAGCTCGAATTATTTTATCCAGCATAATGTTAAAGATGTCTGAAACCTCTTTTGGTACCAAATGGTGCGGAGAGGTCTGTTCCAATTTTCACTGCACTGGTGGTGTTGGTCAGTGTCATTTTGCAAAGACGAATGAGCTTTGCAGGGATACCAAAATCAGACATTGCGGCATACAAGTGATCCCTAATCGTTCTGTCGAAGGCGGCTTCATAATCGACAAATAGATGATGGGTGTTGATCTGTTTTTCTCGGGTGTTTTCCAGGATTTGGTGTAGTGTGAATATCTGGTCGATGGTGGATTTACCAGGCCTGAAGCCACACTGATAAGGTCCAATCAGTTTGTTGACGATGGGCTTCTGTCTTTCGCACAGTACGCTCGATAGAACATTATATGCAATATTAAGAAGGCTTATCCCACGGTAGTTGGCGCAGATCGTGGAATTACCTTTCTTATGGATTGAGCAGAGTACGCTGAGGTTCCAATCACTTGGCATGCTTTCATCTGACCATATTCTGCATAGAAGCTCATGCATGCGTTTTTTGAGCTCTTCGCCTCCGGTCTTAAACAACTCAGCAGGCAGGTCATCTGCAAATGCAGCCTTATTGTTTTTTGTTAAGTCCTCCTCATAGTCAGGCGGTGGTACTTCAACGCCGTCAGTGATTGGGGTTTCCGGAGTGGATTCCGCAGTGGCGGGATTATTGCCGTCATCGCCATTAAGCAGCTGTGAAAAGTGCTCCCTCCATAATCTCATTATGCCCTGGACATCTGTCACCAGATTTCCGTCTTCATCCTTGCAGGAAGAGGCCCTGGTCTTCAAACCATCGTTCAGGCGTCTTATTCCTTCAAAGAATTTTCGGACCTCGTTCCTGTCGCGCAACATTTCGATATCATTGAACTCGCGTCTTTCTTCATTTCTTTTCTTGCGCTTGTAAAGAAGTTTCTCCTCCCTCCTCAACTTTCTGTATCGCTCCTTAGCAGTTCGCATTGCAACTGACTGCAGGGTGGCTCTGTATACTGCGTTTTTTGCTTCAGTAGCATCGCGACACTCTTGGTCGTACCACATATTTCTCCGTCGACGGTGATAGCCTAGCACCTATTCGGCAGCCGTACGCATAGAGCGGGAAATGTGCGTCCACTGCACGCATATATCATCAAGTTGAGGGGTGTTTTGCGAAAGGAGGAGTGCAAGTTGGTTGGCAAAGACTTCAGCTGTCTGTTGTGATTGCAGCTTTTCGACATCCAGCTTTCTCTTTGTATCTTTCCGTACGTGATTTGCTACACATACATGTGTGCAGACCTTCGCAGCAAACAAGTAGTGGTCTGAGTCGACATTTGCACCACGTATTGCGGGTACGTCTAGTACATTGGAAGCGTGCCTTCCGTCGATCACAACGTGATCAATCTGGTTTCGTGTGTTTTGATCAGGGGACAGCCAAGTGGCCTTATGGATGGATATCTTTATGTTGGAATCTGGTGCTACTAACTGTCATGTTTTGTGCGGCGGCGAAGTCGATCAGTCTCATACCGTTATCGGTGGCTTCGTCGTGGAGACTGAAATGTTACAAATTTTTTATTTTTTATTTCTCGTTTATAACAAAGTTGAGTCTACGACAGACCATCCCTGCTACAATATACATATACTATTCATAAATTATCACTAAATTATCATTTTTAATTCACTGGCTTCTTCTATTTTATAAAGTTTCTACCTCTTATGGATAATTAGAGGAGTTCGGGTATTGTAACATAGTGTTTTTATTTTGGAATTTGAATATAAACCCTTGTTATTTTCATTGGTGAACAGGATACTTTGCAATGAGATAAATGTCATGGCCAATCAAAAAGTTATAAGATAAAATCTGACAAAACCCAAAAATCATCTACCTTAAAAATTTGGGGGTAATGTAGTATATGGGTAGTCAAATGTGGTATACTGTACTGAGCAGCAAAAGATTTTATCAGCGATAAATCGATCAACAGTTTTATATGGATTCGGGTTCATTGATTCCGAAACGTTTCATCTTATTCCTCACAAACGAATATGAACTCCTGAAATGTAGTAATTGAATTAACAAACCCAAGAAATAAACACGTTAGCGATGTTTTACAACTTATAGAATATCTCAGCCTTGGCAAAATACATAATATACATCACCATTAATTCACATAGGGGGTAAAAATATCACAACATAGATAGTTCTTACAGAGTTTGGATGAAAATCTTCGCATTCTGCATTCCGCATATTACATATTATTATATAATTTTTAATCAAATATTACATCAAGATCTTTAATTTCGTCACTGCGATTTAAAACTAATTTTGTAAAGTGAAGTATAGATATGTAACAGTTGCTGCACACCGACTTTTATTATTTGAAAAAATGTAACATTTATTTTTATTTAAGTATAGACGGTTCACCAAACAACATTCTTCAAGTAACCTTAGGTCTTTACTTTACTTTTAATGGCACAACAGCCCATGGAGGGCCTAGGCCGAACTTTTCGCATCCACTCATGTTGTGCGTGTGATATTTGTACATGAATGGAAGGGACCCACAGTTTAATGCCGAATCCGAACGGCGAAGTGAAAAGCTTTTCATAGCAATTTTTACTCTTGTAGGTTTGCCATTGCCTGCCAAGAGGTGGTGCCGTGTAGAAAAATTATTTTTTCTACTTTTTTTGATTTTGCCTGTGCCGAGATTCGAACCCCGAACACTCTGCGTAGCAGTCCAACGCACTACCACTACACCACAGCGACCACACCTTAGGTCACTTTGTAGATTAAAGCAATCAGACATATCATGGAATCTTGAAAAAAGTTTGAAATCATCTGAAACACTAAACAGTTTAGAAATTTAAAGTTGTTTGGTAAGTCATTAATATCAATTAAGAACAAACGAGGGCATCAGTGGACGCACATTTCCCGCTCTATGCGTACGGCTGCCGAAGAGGTGCTAGGCTACCACCGTCGACGGAGAAATATGTGGTACGACCAAGAGTGTCGCGATGCTACTGAAGCAAAAAACGCAGTATACAGAGCCACCCTGCAGTCAGTTGCAACGCGAGCTGCTAAGGAGCGATACAGAAAGTTGAGGAGGGAGGAGAAACGTCTTTTCAGGCGCAAGAAAAGAGATGAAGAAAGACGCGAGTTCAATGATATCGAAATGTTGCGGGACAGGAACGAGGTCCGAAAATTCTTTGAAAGAATAAGACGCCTGACTCTTGGTTTGAAGACCGGGGCCTCTCCCTGCAAGGATGAAGATGGAAATCTGGTGACAGATATCCAGGGCATAATGAGATTATGGAGGGAGCACTTTTCGCAGCTGCTTAATGGCGAAGACGGCAATAATCCCGCCACTGCGGAACCCACTCCGGAAACCCCAATCACTGACGGCGTTGAAGTACCGCCGCCTGACTATGAGGAGGTCTTAACAGCCATTGCTCGGCTGAAAAACAATAAGGCTGCAGGTGCAGATGGCCTGCCTGCTGAGTTGTTTAAGACCGGAGGCGAAGAGCTCAAAAAACGCATGCATGAGCTTCTATGCCGAATATGGTCAGATGAAAGCATGCCAAGTGATTGGAATCTCTGCGTACTCTGCCCAATCCATAAGAAGGGTGATTCCACGATCTGCGCCAACTACCGTGGGATCAGCCTTCTTAATATTGCATATAAGGTTCTATCGAGCGTACTGTGCGAAAGACTGAAGCCCATCGTCAACAAACTGATTGGACCTTATCAGTGTGGCTTCAGGCCTGGTAAATCTACCATCGACCAGATATTCACACTACGCCAAATCCTGGAAAAGACCCGAGAAAAACAGATCGACACCCATCATCTATTTGTCGATTATAAAGCCGCCTTCGACAGCACGATTAGGGATCACTTGTACGCCGCAATGTCTGATTTTGGTATCCCTGCAAAGCTCATTCGTCTTTGCAAAATGACACTGACCAACACCACCAGCGCAGTGAAAATTGGGACAGACCTCTCCGCACCATTTGATACCAAAAGAGGTTTCAGACAAGGTGACTCCCTATCGTGCGACTTCTTTAACCTAATGCTGGATAAAATAATTCGAGCTGCGAACATCGACATCTCTGGCACTATCTTCTACAAGAGTGTCATGCTGCTGGCATACGCTGATGATATTGACATCATTGGCAAAAACGCTCGAGCAGTCAGTGCAGCATTCTCCAACCTGGAAAGGGAGTCTCGTCGTGTGGGTCTAGTGGTGAACGAGGACAAAACGAAATACCTTGTGTCAACAAACAAAGAGTCACGGCGTCTTGGACAAAATGTCACTGTTGACAACTACACTTTTGAAGTCGTCAAGGATTTCGTTTATCTAGGATCCAGCATAAACACCAACAATAATGTCAGCCTTGAGATCAAGCGGAGACTAACTCTTGCCAACAGGTGTTACTACGGGCTCAGTAGGCAATTGAGAAGTAGAGCCCTCTCTCGACCGACGAAAATAACGCTCTATAAGTCCCTCATCCTTCCCGTCCTAATGTATGGCGCAGAGACGTGGACATTGAACATCAATGATGAGAGACTGTTAGGAGCGTTCGAGAGGAAGATACTCCGTAAGATCTACGGTCCAGTATGCGTGGACGACGTGTATCGAATAAGATGGAACGATGAGCTGTATGAGCTGTACGCCGACACTGACATAGTCAAGCGTATAAAACTCCAGCGGCTTCGCTGGCTGGGTCATGTTGAGCGAATGGAAGAAAGCGCTCCGGCTAGAAAGGTGTTTTATTCGAACCACGGTGGAGGATCACGCAGAAGGGGACGTCCTAATCTCCGTTGGAAAGACCAGGTGCAGGGCAACCTGACTGCACTGCAAGAACGATCAACTTTGTCAAACGCTTTATCGAAGTCAGTGTGTATAACGTCTACATTGAGCTTGTAGCTCGAGTGCCCGTATTATTTGGTTTGTGGTAATTACTAGTTTAGAGCATGCCGACCAGGGAAAAATCCATGTTGACATTCGGAAATAGTATTATTAATCTGATTACAGTTTGATCTTCACAAGCTGATCAAATATTTTTGAAAAAGGACTTTGCTTGACAATAGGTCTGTAATTACAGACATTGTTGCGATCACCAGATTTGAATATTAGGAAAATAGGACACAACATCCAAGAATCAAGAAATTGTCCGGTCTTTATGCATGCATTAAACCGCTTAGCAATTTGATTTTCTAGCTAATATGTACTATGTAGGAAAGCATAAAAAAAAGCATATGAAGTTATTAGCAATGGAAAATCTAATTATCTAACCGGGTAGATTCTCGTACTATGAATACGAAGGTACAATACAATAAAATACAATAAAGCCCAGCACCTGCGATCATCAGTTACGTGTAACCGATCAGCCATATATTATCTATCGCCGCGCGGGTGAAGCACAACCTTATTTTTTTTAATTTCGCAGCACAATGGTATCTGCACAAGCTTATAACAACCTGAGATGTGACTCTGTATCACATTACCCTCCGATATCACAATACCCAAAGTTCCTCTGATCATACACTATAACAATGCGTTTAAAACAAATAAACATTTAATTTCTGATTTCATAATACAAAATCGATATTATACAATTTTATATCGATACTAGCCGGATCCGGAATCGTTGTTTCGCCTTCAAAAAAATTTTTATTTTGGTTAGGTCTCTATATTTTACCATAAAAATCTTTGTGCATTTTTTAATATTAATAAATCGCAGTAAATGAATAAATCGGCTTTCTTCTCGACATGGAAATATGCCACGTATAACTGACCGTGAAAGAAGCGACAGTTTTTGAGGTCCAAACCACAGATTTGCAATGATTGTCCTTGAGAATTGCTTATGGTCTTGGCTTCACATTTAAACGAAAACGTTTAGGAATCAATGATGGCCTGAACAATATTCATATTTTTTTAGTTTAAAAAAAAATATCATCAGGAAGTTCGTATTAGAATCCGACCGATTACGATTTTTTTTTGGCTGAACCGATGTAACAAATGCAAACCCCATAGATATGTAAGATATAAGAAAAATGTTAAAAAATAAATAGAGAATATGAACACGTATCATAAGAAAAGAAATATTACATAGCGAAATGAACAGTGTCTCCAAGTAAAATAAAGCCGCTAAAAAAATCATTGGTTTGGAATGCCTGCGCTAGGTCATATACTGACTGATATGTAGTATGTCGTTGTTCGTTATCTCTTCTAATCAATCTGTATTTTGTTGTTATCGCACCATTTCCAATTATGATCTAATGGTGAGGCGTTCGTTAAGTATGAATACTTTGCTCTATTGAGGGTTCTGGTCTTCCACAAATTGTACACAATTGTTAGCTGAAATTGAAATTGAGGATTCTATTCGGAAAGATTTCACTGCCTATTTTATATCAAAAGTAATTCCGTAGCACTAGAAACAAAATATACATATGTACATACATATGTGCATATTATGTCTACGAAGCTAAACTTGAGGGTGTTTTTTATTCTTATTTTTTGTCCAAGGTCTTTAATGTCATAAAAGGATTCACTTCACATTCATCATCATCAGTGTCAGTCAAGCAGTTCTAGAGTTGAATTCGTATTTCGTGGTGGTGCATTGCAATTTGATGCGTTGTATTATTTTATGAACCAATACTAATCTGATTAGTGTCAGAATACAGACAAAAATGAAAATGCATTGGAAGAATTCTGAAATATAGTAAAACTATTTGCGGTACTTGGGGTTGTCGAATTTTGCATATACGTTGCTCAACTTTGCAGTTGCTTTTTGCGGCAAAAATTAGATGTGTGCTTACCGATTTGAATTTTTATATCCTATGTAGTTAAGCTCGATCCTTTTGTCTACTTGCACTATTAATTGTTTTAATTAATTTATTTATTTAAAAAAAAATTCAAAAGTCTAGGTTGATATTGTAAAAAAATTTTTATGTAACTAAAAGAACATTCAATATAATATGTTCCTACAGTTTCATGTTACATTGTACATATGTATGTAGATTAGAGGTGTCCTTATTTTGAAAAATAAAATTCATTCAGCGCCGGTTGGTGCCATATCATGGCCTGAATCAAGAATCACTTTAATTTAAGAACTAGGTCCAACTGAACTCATGGCTTTATAAAGTTTTTGAGAAACAATTGACCTCAGAATTTCCGGAATTTTGTCTAAGTATGTACGAATTACTTTGCAATGCGTCGTAAAAGTCAACCCTATTCGACTTCGGTCAATATGAATAAAAAATCGTAAAAAGGAGTACAATACTTCTTTTGTTGGAAGTACCAAAATTTTATTCTCATTCCTGTGTCAGTCTCATGTTCAGACTTAAATAAATGCGCTGACTCTTACTGGCTAATATTAAAGAGACTGTATCCAAACAGTGAGATATTCATCAAAGCTTTTCAGTTATTTGTGGGGTATGTGAATCGGTAAAGATGGAAAGACGCTTTCAATTTAACCTTCTTGAATTATCATAGTACAGGCGAACGTCGTTCGTGGCAAGCGTTCGGAATCATAATATTATGAAGCGTGAGCTTGCTTACTCCTTTGTAAACCCTTTCATTGCTTGTTTTCATTTGAATGTCGACAGTTTAGCGAGAATATGTGGGAAGTGAATTTTACTCCACAATTTTAGTGTTTTTATTAATCGCGTGGAAAGGCGAGAAAAATCCTTTTAAGCGCAACCCGTTCAAAAGGGTTGTTTTTTAGCGGCTTCTGATACTTATCATTAATCATTAATAATGAAATGCATTTAAGTTTCAATGAGATGCGTTCCACACCAAATGCTGGTATTAAAAATACAAAAACACATTTTGGAATTCGTGTAGGTTTCAAGTCGAGAAGCGTAGATTTCATGGCGTTAAGGGGTTGGTTTTCTTACGCAAATGTCATACGAATTGTGAAGTACCTGGTAATGATGCTTGGAAATGTGTAATTCGACCCGAGGCTATAAGTTACTAACAATCATTTAATCACAGAGCCATCTATGTATGTGTTATGGAATTGATTATTTGAACGTCAAGTGTTTCATAAGTTTTATTATCCAGGGCTGGCGTTCGATTTTTACAAAACAAAAAAAGAAGCTCTCTTTTCCTTTTTTCGCTACATCATTGTGAAGCATACATATAATCTATGATCCTCCATATCGAAGCAAATGTTGTTTTTGGAGCTCAGATACTTTGAGCCTCAAATGTTTACTTTGAAATTTCTGTTTCAGACGAATTCCTCTTTTGGCAACTCTCAAATTTTGTGTAAGCGCTGCGGTAGAACATAAAATGCAAAGTTGCAATAATCGTGACTATTGATAATCGTAAACGGTGGGTGCGTCGGTGCCCTACTAGGGCTCTGTATGTAACAGTACCGCTGGTCTACGTCTGTAAGTTTTAGTTTTCAGATTAAGGAAAATTACATCATATTTCGCAAATAAAAAATAATGTGTAACTTTATTCAATTGGCTGTCATATTTTCACGACATCAATTTAAGTAACTTCAACCCTCGAGTCCACTGTTCATAGTGTCACATCATGTTAACACCATTCGTTACGTAATACTACCGCTACTCATGCCATCCAGGAGGTGCTGGACCAGAAAATTCAATTTAGCATTTTTAAGTGCGTTTGCTTTGATCAACTACAATCGAATTTCAGCAATAAAATGCGCTGAAATGAACTCGTATGGCTGCCTCTCGGCAATCCCCATAGACTCACAATGCTGCAGTGCAGAGTAGTGCATGGTGTGAGCTCATTTTATTTTCCGTTTGATCATAATGTCGACATTTGCTTGGGGCGCTTTCGAATGATTACCAACGAACTCTCTACTTAAGAGCAAAGGAATTAACACAATTCTAAATTGTTTTCGCACACTTCAGCATAGTCCTTAGTACGTACTACATACATATGTAGTTATTTCTTAAAAATTACAAAAGATTCATAATTTTAGTCAAGATAAGGAGATAACAAAATTATTTCCGACCATATTAAGCAATTATCCGGAAATTTCCCTTATCTGTACTTTATACAAGTGTAAAGCTACCAGACGTCTCGGATTGGGAGTGACGACCCGAGTTGCTTGTTTCGCAGTAGTACATAGAATCATTATCAAAATAAAGTTTCTCTTTTGCACCTACATACACAAATGAGTTAAATTGATTAAGGGACGATTTCACAGTGTCGAGTTAACTGGCCAATAACCGTAACTGAAATTTAAGAGTTAAATAGTTTTAGCTTTCACGTTGAGGAGATAACTTTGAAATGTAAACAATACAGTAATCCCCGCTTAATTGCATAGATGAAAATGTACAAGTTATGGTTCAATTAACCATATAATGCAATTAACCAATTAATTTGAGTACATTTTGAACTAGAAACGGAATATTTCTGGTACAAATAAACGAGGAAGACGCAATTAAGCGTAGTTCAATTAACCTGGGATTACTGTAATGAATCATTTTGTTGTATACGTTGGCAACTACAAGAAAAATCTCACAAAAATCACTTTTCATACACGCATCACTCTTTCATAAAACGAAATTTTAGCAATTATTAGCAACAGTATCCACTCACAATCAGCGTTGCCAGATGGACGACCGTAGCGTCATTTGGACGATTTCAAAGTCTAATGACGATTGAACGATTTAGTAACATGAAATGACGCGTAAACGCAGAGCGCATTTTTACAACAAACTCAAATAAAACAAAAGGAAATCAACTAGAAAATGAAATACTTCAAGATATTTTGTTGGCCCAAGATTGTCTGGAATTAATAACATTTCTGTTTTAACATTGATTTAATAAATGACTTGCTAAAAAATTAAATTCAAACATTTATCAGTAGGTTTTCATGACTGAAAACAATTTGTCGTTTATTTCCCTGGTAATTTTTGAAATCCCAGGACTATGCGAATAAACCACAAACAATTCCTTTCAAACAATTTCTTTCTCAAAATGTCATCCAAAATTTCATTCAAAGAGCAAGGGTCTTTGATCAGATAGTTTTGTGATGAGTTGGAGAATTCGTTTTTGACTTAAGATTTTTCCGGTCTAATTTGAAGAAATAAACTTTTATTTACGGTTGAAAATTTTTTGATATGATTATTCGGTTTTAAACGAAATAAGAACAGAACGTGCTATAAATAAGTGTGACTTGAATTTTGACCTAAATTTTTTTCTCAGTGTAGTTAAATTTAAAATATTGAAATTTTGGTACAATACTTATGATTAACAAAATATTACATAATATTGTATGTACATACTTATGTAAATAGATAGGAGTTACGTTGATTCTTCCTAGTTTAAAGTTTCAAGCCTAAGTGGCTTTACTTTAACAAACCAATATACAATTTCTTCTGTGGTGATTTGGATATCTTTATGTATTTATGTTTCCTAAAGTTAATCCATTGAGTCGATGTTTTTTAATTGTTGAACTTAAATAGGTCTTCAAATGCTTTAGAACAGTAAAACTTCTCCCGTACTAACCGCTTTCATGAGAAAAACTTATAATATCCATTATCTTGTTCTTTTCTGGGAATTCGCATCATATAACCGTAAAGCTAACCTTAAATGATCAATAATAATGCCAATATTTAGAAATACTGACAATATTAATGATCGTGTACGGCAAAGTTTACCGATTCTTACTGATTGAATTATACTTATTAATTACATTTATGCAATCATAATTATGTGGGAGTTAACGAGTAACCAGAAATTTTTATATAATTTTTTTATTACATATAAGCTCGAGCCAAGAGTTGTGCGTGTAAAACTGTGCGGTTTTTCGTTAGTTTACTCTATTGTTTGAATAACCTTTTTTTTAAATTGTTCATCAACGCTAAATAATCTGGTGCTTACTTTACTGCTGAACACTTTTAAATGCATTGAAATAAATTCATCACTGAAGCATCCTTAAACTAATTTTGGCCTGCAGCTATATATGGTATGTTTCTTTCACAGAACGATGTCAAATGCTCGATTGGTGGTTGCCATCAGTAAAAAACCAAATGCGGTATATATTTTACTGGTACTTTATTGCAAAACTAAAAGTAAATTTTCACGCAAATTGGAACACTAAAAAAGCAATTATGCCATCAGTAGAGTATATCGCCTTAGGCGTTGATGATTTGAGTTTGAGAAAATTTCATGACAGATGTGTGACAGTTTTGGCTGTAGCCCTCTCACAAACTATGCAGTGAGAGTATGCGTATCAATTCTGCTTTTTGCAGCATACGCAAACTATCCATTTGTATTATGTACATATTTATTACATATGTATGTACATACATATTTCGATGACAATGTTGATTTTTGTAATTATTTTCCAATTATTTAGGTAGAAAACGATCGATCACTATTTGGAAAACAACATCGACCGTCAATAGCTTTAACGGTGCGGGTGCACACATGGACAAAGAACGACCACCGTCACCGGTGTACCTTATGATTTTCTCATTAAGAGATTTTTATATTGCTTGCTTGATGGTGGCAATGCGACCGCGTGGCTAAAGACGATTTTAATGAAATTTCTTGCAGGAACGCGCACCAGCATTTGAATTCCATTCAGCGGAGTGTGACGTTGCGTTGACACAAATCTGCTTCTATTTTGTAGAAACGAATTAACTTCAGATTAAATTTGTTCCGTCTCCTGTCAACTGGGGTTCGTTTGGCTTATGGAGAAACAACATTCTTTAGCGGCAGTGAAATGGGAAAATGTTCGATTCAATATCGGTTTTTAATAACGCTGAGAATGTGTGGGGTTTTCGAAATTTACGCTGCGCTAGTCAATGTCCGTTAAATCCTTTTTTTGCAATATCATTGCAAAACCCTTTTCAGCATTGTTATGGAGTTTAACCAAATGACAGACTTTGCGATTGTCAAGCCTGACAGACACTTTCGTCTTATGGGACAGTAACGCCCGCACAGCAACTCTTGTCTGTTTTTTCATGTTCATCTGTTTTAGTGCAAATCCAGGGCAGTACACAACCAAATGAGCACATTTGACAGCGAACAGTCCTGCAGTGGTATTTTTCAAATATATTTTAGGGTTGCCGCTGCATTTTTTATAGTTAATCTAGCATCGTACAAATCCAGACATTTGATATGTATAGTAGTACGTTATTTATACACGTACCCTTTCTGACCTAAAACACTAGGGTTGCTAAAAATTATGGCATGTCTTGTAAAAAATTAATGAATGCAACTGCAGTTTGAAAGATTATCCAAATTAAAAAAAAAATGCGATAAATGATAGACTAGAGTGTGCAAATTTTTAATTTTGCGTGACAGAAGCAGATGTCCTAACTATAATTAATTGAGATAAGAAGAGTCTAGGAAATTCTTGTTTTAGTTCAAATGCCTTATTTTTAACCACTTCGTAAAGACAATACTCATGTGAAATGAAATTGAATAAAGTACTTATAGAATCAGGTGTCTTCCTAAGTATAATTTGGTCGATTAACAATAGATATATAACATATCAAACCCCATTAGAAGCCATTCTGACTCACATCTCGGGATGCGTTGATGATATTTGTATGTATCCTATTCTAACGCCTTGTTCATGTATTGAATTTAAAGCGGATTAGCGCACTCCAAAAGAAGAGTACTTTCTTTGTAGAAACGGAGAGAAACAAAATAAAAGGCCAAACCAAATTAATGAATTTCAATCACTCGAATTCGAAGTGCTTCTAATTTGATACATTAACTAAATAGATGCGATAATAAAATTGTTGAGGCTTAGGATTTTATGCCAAATGTAAAAAAAAATTACCAAATCAATCAAAAAAATACCCAACCATTTTTTTAGAAAAACAATTGTTTTAAATAAAAATACATATATTTATCGATTTTTAAGTAAATTTTACAGTTCCAGTTAAAAACTTTAAGTATTCAACAAAAATTATAAGTAACAGAAAAACTTCAAAGTAATAAAGTGTAAAATTGGTTACTGCAAAAAGCTGATATGTACAGGAATAAATATATGGCCAATATAATATATATACTTATATATATGTACGTATATATGTAATAGACAATATTAAATAAGTATTATTACTTATTTGTAGTACAAAAATTTAATATTTTAAGAATCTATATTTGTAAATGCAGTGTTATTGCAACTTAAGTAAGAAATTTTGTAATATCTACATCACTTTTCTTGACATAATGGTTTAAAATTAATTTTTTTATTGTTGCATTGACACAAAATCTCTTAGAAGATTTTGATATAACGGAGGAATATGGAATAGACAATAATAGTTGTGTTTCTTATGTAGCCGGTAGCCTAAATACATTTATTTTGCTTATATCGCTGCGATGTATGCGGTATAAAAAAAGTGTAGCCAGGATAAAGTTTTAATTCTAACAGTCAATGGTGTAATTATTTGTACTAAATGGACCAATTTATCTTATTGAGAGTGTGGAAGACGGCAAATAAGAAGAAGACTTACATCAAAAAGATAAACCAAAGTGTTTTTATGAGATTTTTCACTTAAATATTTAGTTGGGCTGCAACCGATTCGTCTGAAGCGGAACGGAACCCGAAGAATCCTTGTCCAATACATGCGGTACTGAATTCGTTATTTATTGTACTTGTGAATGTAAAGATCGGCAAATAAAACAAAGCCATTGCATATTTATTGCTTATGTAGATATGCCTTCCGTCTAATTCAAGTATGAAAAAGTCAATTCCAAGCGAATGTTTCTTAAATAGAGTCCTAAAAGGAAAACTAATAAGTACGCAAACATACCACCCCCTTTAGCTGCTCTTGTTTAGTTCTAAGCCACTTCATTTCACGTCATTCCTTGTCCGGAACATTTAATGCTCCAAAAAGAAAACCCCATGGGTATTCGCTTGTGCATTTGAAATCTGCCTCTCCTCGGCATACATTTTGCTTCATTTTCAGGTTTGTTAGAACAATTTTTAACTTTGACTGGGTGTGCGTAAACAAGATACCCAATGCTTCTTTGGATGTTTTGCGAAATCATCTCAGTTTGTACAGCATAAATTAAAAAAAGCAAGTAGCACAATCTGCAATAGGTGCGTACATACATACACATGTAAAAAAAACATGCTGTATCAATTTTCGACTGGTTCCTCGTTATTGTGCAGTAATAAGGATAATTGCCTTAATTCACTTTTATTGCCATAATTTAGTGATGCGCAACGCAGCAGGCATCTAAGGTCATTCGGAAATCTCTAAATCATCTTCGGCGTAATATTCGTAATTGCACAAACGGCACGCTTGCTTTGCATATTCATGTGGGAATAAGTAACAGTATGAGCTCTCGCAGGATTTTATGACATAAAAACAATTTACCAAGAATACAACATAGAATTGTATAGATACAATGATAGTAGAAAAAAAATGAAGAGAGGAAAATTGTTTTTGTTTCCCTTCCTTCCTTCCTACAAAGGCAACAGTATGTATTTATATATGTATATAAGAGAAGGGCGTACTATTCTAGCTTCTCACTAATAGAAATTAATGGCCAGCGTGGGGATGTGTGGCGCCATTCTGTTTTAACTAAGAGAGTTTATTGTTGTAGCTGTCATAATGCTACAAAATAGTTTTTGGTTTGAATATATGTAACGCCTTGAGGCTGCTCTTTTGTTTTCACAAAGCTATAAATGCTGTTCTGCTCCTTAAATTTATCTAAAACGAGGGTGGTTTGTCACTACGAGTTTCATCTATACATGGTCCTATCAATGGTTTAAAGCAAAATCGAATTTTGCGGCTAAGAACGTTCATACGATTACATATGGGTCAGTCCGCGAGAAATGTGAAATAATCATGAGAGATATAATTATTATAACAGACGTTTTTAACAGTTCCCCATTTTCAACTATTTGACACTAAGTGAACTTCAATTTATCAATGTCGACCGTGACCACATGTAGCGCCAACGAAAGGGATAGGAAGGACAAAAAAATGTACCGTTGCCTGCCAAGAAGTGGTGCCGAGTAGAATAATTATTATTATAATAATTATTAAAATAATTAGAGTCTTCAAAATAAAACTTTTGAAGGACTCTTAATTGTTAACTTCTTTCATAAAATTTTTGTCAGACTCTTAACATTATTTTCATTCATATTGCATATATAATTTGCTAAAGAGACCTAAAGTTATTATTTTCCAAAATCGAATTTTTAATAGATTATAATTTAGAGTGTCCAATGGCCTGGGGCGTAGGACACAAGGTAAAGTTCGTGACAGTCGCAGGTGCGTCCATGGTCGATCCTTGCGCTTCTACGTTTCAAGTCGACACACAGCCTCCTCGTGGCGTCCCCTGGATAGCGATCTGACAACCGTCAGTGAGTTAACTAATGTGTGCGGCGGGCTTCTCCATGGCCTTGAATGAATGGTTGTGCGTCGGGCTTGGAACCCACCACGTTAAAATACCCTCCAATGAAACCTCCAAACAAGCCTCGGATAATGAACCCCTCTAATATTGACGACTCCCGCAAACGCCCAAAGGACAACGATTTACGGATATGCACCTGGAATGTCCGAACCCTCTACAGGGAAGGTGCCTCTATCCAGCTGGTGGATGTCCTCCAAAAATATAGAGCTGACATCACCGCTGTACAGGAAATGCGATGGACGGGGCAGGGTTGCTCCAAAAGAGCATCCTGTGATATCTACTACAGCTGTCATGCGTCGAGACACGAATTTGGTGTTGGATTTGTGGTTGGGAAGAGACTGCGTCATCTAGTCTCGAGGTTCACAGCGGTGAACGAGCGCCTAGCCACTATCCGCATCAAGGCAAAATTCTTCAACATCAGCCTAATTTGTGTCCATGCCCCGACGGATGAGAAGGATGAAAGGACCAAAGATGACTTCTACGAGCTCCTCGACAAAGCTTATGAGCATTGCCCCCGCCACGATGTTAAAATCGTGTTAGGCGACTTTAATGCCAAGGTGGGCAAGGAGAGTCTCTTTGGTCCGACGATCGGAAAATTCAGTCTCCACGACGAAGCCACCGATAACGGTATGAGACTGATCGACTTCGCCGCGGCACGAAACATGACAGTTAGTAGCACCAGATTCCAACATAAGGATATCCATAAGGCCACTTGGCTGTCCCCTGATCAAAACACACGAAACCAAATTGATCACGTTGTGATCGACGGAAGGCACGCTTCCAATGTACTAGACGTACGCACAATACGTGGTGCAAACATCGACTCAGACCACTACTTGGTTGCAGCCAAGGTCTGCACACGTATATGTGTAGCAAATCGCGTACGGATAGGTACAAAGAGAAAGCTGGATGTCGAAAAGCTGCAATCACAACAGACAGCCAAAGTCTTTGCCAACCAACTTGCACTTCTCCTTTCGCAAAACACCCCTCAACTTGATGATATATGCGCACAGTGGACGCACATTTCCCGCTCTATGCGTACGGCTGCCGAAGAGGTGCTAGGCTACCACCGTCGACGGAGAAATATGTGGTACGACCAAGAGTGTCGCGATGCTACTGAAGCAAAAAACGCAGTCTATAGAGCCACCCTGCAGTCAGTTGCAACGCGAGCTGCTAAGAAGCGATACAGAAAGTTGAGGAGGGAGGAGAAACGTCTTTTCAGGCGCAAGAAAAGAGATGAAGAAAGACGCGAGTTCAATGATATCGAAATGTTGCGGGACAGGAACGAGGTCCGAAAATTCTTTGAAAGAATAAGACGCCTGACTCTTGGTTTGAAGACCGGGGCCTCTTCCTGCAAGGATGAAGATGGAAATCTGGTGACAGATATCCAGGGCATAATGAGATTATGGAGGGAGCACTTTTCGCAGCTGCTTAATGGCGAAGACGGCAATAATCCCGCCACTGCGGAACCCACTCCGGAAACCCCAATCACTGACGGCGTTGAAGTACCGCCGCCTGACTATGAGGAGGTCTTAACAGCCATTGCTCGGCTGAAAAACAATAAGGCTGCAGGTGCAGATGGCCTGCCTGCTGAGTTGTTTAAGACCGGAGGCGAAGAGCTCAAAAAACGCATGCATGAGCTTCTATGCCGAATATGGTCAGATGAAAGCATGCCAAGTGATTGGAATCTCTGCGTACTCTGCCCAATCCATAAGAAGGGTGATTCCACGATCTGCGCCAACTACCGTGGGATCAGCCTTCTTAATATTGCATATAAGGTTCTATCGAGCGTACTGTGCGAAAGACTGAAGCCCATCGTCAACAAACTGATTGGATCTTATCAGTGTGGCTTCAGGCCTGGTAAATCCACCATCGACCAGATATTCACACTACGCCAAATCCTGGAAAAGACCCGAGAAAAACAGATCGACACCCATCATCTATTTGTCGATTATAAAGCCGCCTTCGACAGCACGATTAGGGATCACTTGTACGCCGCAATGTCTGATTTTGGTATCCCTGCAAAGCTCATTCGTCTTTGCAAAATGACACTGACCAACACCACCAGCGCAGTGAAAATTGGGACAGACCTCTCCGCACCATTTGATACCAAAAGAGGTTTCAGACAAGGTGACTCCCTATCGTGCGACTTCTTTAACCTAATGCTGGAGAAAATAATTCGAGCTGCGAACATCGACATCTCTGGCACTATCTTCTACAAGAGTGTCATGCTGCTAGCATACGCTGATGATATTGACATCATTGGCAAAAACGCTCGAGCAGTCAGTGCAGCATTCTCCAACTTGGAAAGGGAGTCTCGTCGTGTGGGTCTAGTGGTGAACGAGGACAAAACGAAATACCTTGTGTCAACAAACAAAGAGTCACGGCGTCTTGGACAAAATGTCACTGTTGACAACTACACTTTTGAAGTCGTCAAGGATTTCGTTTATTTAGGATCCAGCATAAACACCAACAATAATGTCAGCCTTGAGATCAAGCGGAGACTAACTCTTGCCAACAGGTGTTACTACGGGCTCAGTAGGCAATTGAGAAGTAGAGCCCTCTCTCCTTCCCGTCCTAATGTATGGCGCAGAGACGTGGACATTGACCATCAATGATGAGAGACTGTTAGGAGCGTTCGAGAGGAAGATACTCCGTAAGATCTACGGTCCAGTATGCGTGGATGACGTGTTTCGAATAAGATGGAACAATGAGCTGTATGAGCTGTACGCCGACACTGACATAGTCAAGCGTATAAAACTCCAGCGGCTTCGCTGGCTGGGTCATGTTGAGCGAATGGAAGAAAGCGCTCCGGCTAGAAAGGTGTTTTATTCGAACCACGGTGGAGGATCACGCAGAAGGGGACGTCCTAATCTCCGTTGGAAAGACCAGGTGCAGGGCAACCTGACTGCACTTGGCCTTATCAACTGGCGCCAGCGCGCGCATAGCAGAAGTGACTGGCGAGGCTTTGTGGAGGCGGCCAAGACCGATCATCGGTTGTAGCGCCAGCTAAGTAAGTAAGTAAGTAATGGCAATAAAACAAATTTTGGAAACAATACTCCAAATAGAATAGTTTCAAAATCTTCTTTGCATTTCTGGGAAATTTTTAAAATGTCTGTTAAGATATTATCAAATTAAGGTAGTGATATAAAGAGTGGTCCATCCAACATTTGGAATTTGAACTACTCGTTATTTAGAGTGTGGCAACCCTAATGTAATTCGTATCAGTACCGAAAATTAGTTTAATATTTACAATTAATACCATAATGGTTATTATGGCTCGACTTACGCTTGACCATGGAAAATACTAAAAATTTACTTGTAAAAAAAACTGATTATTTTAGAAATTATTTATGTGCATTGACCACCACGCGGTTGATTTGACCCCGCTGGACTATTATTTGTTAAAAATAAGTTTTATGTTAACCATCCAGTAACGATTGAGGCCTTTAAGGACGAAAATGGTGCAACTATCTGTCAAGTAGAGCTCCATTTGTATGAAATCGTGTTCCATAATTAACCACCAGTATTGTAGTTTCGAATAATGAAAAGAAACTATTCCTTTCTTATTCCAAAATCAATTTCCAAATATAAATAAAATAAAAATTAGGATTATTATTAATTGCAAAGCAATAGTAGCAATCTTGTTACTGTTTATCGATTACAAAAGATGATAATATAGAATCACGCTTAGCAATATTTGTATGATCGTAACTGTTAAGTATATTTTTTGTGTAAAAATTCAATACAATTAGTAAACAAATGTACATAAGACATAATTTATTGTTAACGCCAGCTATGCAATTAAATATCATACTGTAATGCCAAGTACATTGGATCGTGAATACCTCTAAAGTATTTTTACGCTATACAACCATTAAATTCAAACATTCATATGCTCTCTTATGTACCTACACTGTACGAAAATACAGGCGATCTTAAACATCCTAATCTGTGAATGCTCCTGCAAGATCATATGCGGCAAGTTTCTTCTAAAGTCATTGATGTTGGTAACATGCGCCAGAGCGTGATTCACTCGAATTCACGAGCTTAATGAAGCTCTTTAAATCACGCAATGGCGCAACATAGTGTATAAACAGCGAACCTTAGGGATCTCATTAACACCAAGAGCTAATAATTAAAAGCAACTTGACGATGAAATCTAGATTCAGAACTGTAAGTGAGGTAGAAAATCTTGACTGAATAAAAAGCGCACGAAGTCGACGACACTATCATAAGAGAGTTAATCGCAAGCATTAAAGTGCTCTTTTAACGAATTTTTAGTCGGAAAAACAATTTACAAGTAGTCCTAAATGTTCGAAAATTTCAATCAGAAATAGGTTAATTACATATATTTTTTTGGCAAGTACTTGTATATGCAATTGAACTTTGAGGTATGTACATATTTATAAGTACATATGTATATTGTATAAACGAAAACGCATTATGTGTTTACTAAATTACATAATTACTGATTGGACAGGTAAATTTTTACAAATTAAACTTAACATATGAACTAATTTAATTTTTTTTTAATAAAAAGTTCGCTTCTTTAATTAACCAAAAAACCAGCGCAAATCACTTCCTTGCCTTCTGATTTACTGAGAGTGAGTTTATATTGCAATGGTTTTTGATCTGTGTTGATTAGGAAACCTTTAAAGAATGATTGCATTTACCAAGAAATGATCACTTTTGACGATTGTTTGTTTCTGAAGGCCACAAATTTTGGACAGCGACCAGTGACTTCTGAAGACATTTACTTGTCGCACTCGTTTGACGTATTGATTGATGGATTGCAAGACAGCCACAAATATGATAAGAAAACAACAGTCAGACAGCAGCTGAAACTCCGTTGTTGCTGTGAACTATGTACGTTTGAAAGTTATTTTGTCCACCTTAGTATATACAGTATGTATCTATATAAATTTTTATGTAAAGGGTGTTTTTTTAGAAGTGTGGTTCTCAATCAGGCAATACTTTTTTCGGAGTTGGTCTTTTTGACAGCTGTCACTTGATTTATGCTCAGTTTTGTTTGCCATTTCATAATGAATAGACTTACTCCTGAATAACGTTTGAAAATCGTGCAAATTTATTACCAAAACGAGATAGCCAACGATCCCGATTTTCATAAGAAAATTTTGCTCAGCGATGAAGCTCACTTTTGGTTAAATAGGTAAGTTAATAAGCAAAATGGTCGCCTTTGGAGTGATCATAATCCACAAGCCATTGTTGAGACGCCGTTACATCCTCAAAAAGTTACTGTTTGGTGTGCTCTATGGGCAGAGGGAATCATTGGTCCATATTTCTTCAAAGATGAAGCCGGTCATAATGTTACAGTCAATGGGGAACGCTATAGAGCAATGATTACTGACTTTTTCGTGCCTGAATTGGACAGGATGTTGATGTTGACGACCTTTGGTTCCAATAAGACGGTGTTACATGCCATACAGCCAAGGAAACAATCAATATATTGAAGGAAACTTTTGCTTAGCGCATTATCTCGCGTCGTGGGCCTGTGGCGTGGCCTTCAAGACTATTTTTTGTGGGGTTATGTGAAGTCGCTTGTCTACGCAGATAAGACCGAGCCTTGAAAGAGAATATTCGGCGCGTTATTAGTGACATTCGGCCGGCCCCAATTGTTGCAAAAAGTGGTCGAAAATTGGGCCTCTCGGCTGGAATTTATTCGAACCATCCGCGGCGGCCACTTGCCCGAAATCGTTTTTAAAACATAATGGCAAATCCTTATCTTTATAATAAAGCTAGATTCTTGGCCATAACCTTAAATTGTATGCGTTTTATTTCTTCTTGAAAACCACACTACTAAAAAAAACACCCGTATTTATATTTGCTAGTGTAGGCATACATTTATATGTACAAATATATGTAATATAAAGTAACATACAGAAGGTACGTACACTAGCGGATACAAGGGGTGTTTTTGGTGTTAACGTATTGTATATTAATTAATTTATTAATTTCTGATATTTCATTCGATAGGCTAGAACAATACCTAAACCAAGGTGGCATATACATAAATGAAACCATCAAGGGGGCAATGCTAAAGGAAATTTTGATACAAGATCAGTTTAAGAAGGCGTGTGTGGATCAACTTCACATTTCCTCGCGATGACTTATATATTAAGTATTAGGGAAGAGACACGTTATTATCTAAACGGAATTGTCCATTTTTTTCTAAACCATTTTGTTCTCCATATCTATGAATGCGCGAATTTGATATATATTCTGATAGAAACACAACAAAATTTGGTACAGTGAGTTAAAGAGGCTGATAAAAAAAATATTTCTTGTTACAGTTAAACGCAAAAGCTAATTCGCCTCGTTTTCCAAAGAGAATAACTAAATATAATATTCTTATATATTAAGTATACACATAGAACAGGAAAATCAGACGATCGGTTCGGAATCCGCCACGATTCCTCATCAGCGACCTTAGTGGTAGTTCTTGAGTTTTAAAAACCTGCGTGTAGCGGGTATTTTTTTTTTAAGGCGGAGTACTTCTAATTCAAACAAAACACAGAAAAATGTGTTTAATATACATGTTAATTTTTTGACATTAATATTTGAATATGATTTCGGATATGTGGCCGCGGCTGGCGCGTACATGGCATAATCTGGAGGTCCAATATTCACACAAGTTGAATCTTGTAAGAACGTAAACCAAGATCTTCACGCAAAATTTTCCATAAAGTAGATGGACACAAGCTTAATTGTTGAGCACGATTATACTCCACAAGCAATTCTCGAAACACCATTATATCCAGAAGAACACACCGTTTGGTGCGCTTTATGAACGGGTGAAATCATTGGTCCATATGTCTTCAGAAATGTTGATGGTCAGAACGTTACAGCGTTCCACTAGTCATGGTGGGCCATGATTAGTGGATTTTTCTTGCTAATTGTGGTTTCAGCAGAACAATGTTACATTCAATTGATTTACTGCCAGAAACATTTGACGAAAGATTAATTTCACGAATTGGACCTGTTCCTCCTCGTGCGTGATATGTGATCATTAGATTATTTTCTTTTGGGATATGTAAAGTCGCATATGTACGGGTACGGCGATAAACCAGACTACGGCTTGAGAAGGGTCAGGGAGCTGTAACACCCTAGGTTTAACCATGTTGTAAAGATTTCTGGGGAGGTTCCAAAAACTAACAGTCAACAATTCAAGGTTTAACTTGGAATCGTGCGGAGGGCTGAATGGTGCAGGGAACTGAAAAATATGTATCGAGAATAAAGTTTTTCTTTCTGATACCTAACTGTGGCCTTCTCACTGCATGGGGCGCTGCCGTGATGGACCGCGATATTTCCCTTATTTTTCATGTACTACTGAGAATGACTTCGGTTCGTCGATTATGTCAAATCTAAAAAACCCCAAAATTCGGGGAGAAGTGAGAAGCCCATCATACTTACTGGTACCCCGGAGAGATAGAGGGAGATCGAGGATAAACTCTCCAGAATCGTGCCAGACAAGTACGTGATCAGAGCTCATGGCGGCACTCTTCCTTCCTTCGAATTTGCAGGGATCCTCCGCGACTTAAGGGTGATTAAGTGCGATGACAAGATATTTCCCTTAGGAAATAGCTCGTGAACGTAGGTCTAGATAGGTTCTTAAGGAATGCGTTTTTATAAATACCTTAAATCACACAACCCGGCGGGGCTGATGGGTGACTGGACAGCCATTAAGGCAGTGGAGCCGCAAAAATTAAGTATGACCTTCATGTTACAGCTCAACGAAGTATGCTAGAAAAAGCTGACAACAAATTGAAGCTTGGCCTGAGGACAGCTAAACTCAAATTCTTTATGGTCGACGAATTCCAACTGACCGATGTTGAGAGTAATCCATATTAATTTGCAGCAATCGAGATATGCTAAAAATAATTTGTATGTTTTCCTACGTTAGGGAATCATCTACATCGGACTCATATATGTTCCATGACAACAAAACTACAATATATTTTACTCAAAAACAAATGGTAAGCTGCTGAATAATAGCTAAAAAGCACATTAAAGTCTTTCTGTGTTCAAGATCTAGCAATTCAGATCTCACAGTCGGGAAAGTGGAGGGGTACCTCGCTTCATCCTACATGCCGCACGACAAGCCTGCGCCACCTGAGGAACGAAGGTTATCATCACTCAAGAACACAGACTCACTGCTATTGGGATGTAATGCCAACTCGAGACACGACATTTGGGGAACGAATGATGATAACTTAATACTAATCTTAACATATGTAACGTCGGAACAACACCAACTTTTATGTTTCCCAGCTCGGATAACTTTGAGGGTTGGGAGGAGGTCATAGACATAAATTTTTGTTCAGACAACAACTCTCTCAGAGTCAGCAATTGGAGACAATGGGGATTGGGCGAAGGGTTCAGCTAAATCTTTAGACCTTCTAATGAACACTTATTTCCCAGGCAACTCAGCTTACATTGAGAGCAATGATTCTAGAGTTCAAACAGCTGGCATATCTCCCGTGACCATAAATTCTGTTGTATATAAAGGTAGTATTTTTTGGGCGATCAAAAATTTCAGTCCTAACAAGACAGTAGGCCCTGATGGAATATTCCATGTTATAGAACCTGCGTAAAACGGTGGTTGCTTGGCTAGAGATTTTCTTCAAGAAAGTCTGTTACTTGGATACGCAGACAACCTGCACCACGTCTAAGAAACCGTGGCCAGAATATAATACCCTCATGACAAAACAACTGATAGAGTGTTCTCGTCCCAATATATCGTGCATTACCTTTGTCCTCACAGGCCACTGCAAGGTGGGAGGACATACAGCAAGACCTAATCTTCAATTCAATACTTTCCGTTGTTGCTGCTAGGAAGAGGGAGAAACGGAAAGTCTCTTTCACTATTTATGTGGCTGCCCAGGTTTGGCAAGAGCAAGGCTTCTCTCATTCCTCCAAAATGTGTATTAATGAAATCTCAGAAATCGAGATAAAAAGCCCACTCATATACATATGTATTTGAGCATCACAAAGTGGGTATAACTCTTCGGGGTTCAGGTGCTGAGACTTACATTAACTACGACCTAACCTTTTACCAAAAGACAATTAAATAACAACAAAAGAGGAATGTGGTAGTAAAACGGTGATTTGTACTAGTTATGTTTGTCAGATGAAAACAACCACTCAAACAACAACAACCCCCCATACAAGTGAAATATTGGTGCCGCCTTGTTGCAACACCAGAGATTTTTTTTTATTTACATACACATTATTTTCAGAGGTACCCTTCATTTAGAATTTAATTTCCTCAAAATTAGAGAAAATTACAAGCAAAGGTTATCAAAAAGTTAAAATAAAAAATAAAATGGAACAGGAACTAATATTTCAATATGAATTAATATCTGGATTTAGGGCATCTAGCAAATTATTTAACATAAAAGATGAATAACAAATATTTAAATACATATAAATACAGCAACGATCCGAAAGCCCAAGTTTTTCGGCGCTGGCTCCTAAATTTTCTTTTAACATTTGTACATAAGTACAAATGACGATGGTCCATTTTGTCCATTATAAATTGCATTTTTCCGGTACCATTAGCACACACGCAGCCCCCTAACATTACATTTCCACCCCCATGTTTGACAGATAGGTATGTGCTCTTCAGATCCATTTCCGTGTTAACTTTGAGCCATACCTTATTACCACAATCGAGGCTGATTGGCTGGACGCGTGGAGTTCTTCCATTGTAACCAACAGCTCTCCGGGTTCTCCGCACACTTTTATCACTTACGTGTATTCCGTTGTATTCCGCGAGACTTCTATTAGAAATTCGCGGTTGCGCTTGATTAGCCTGTCTGCCAGAGCGTTGTCCAAATTTTAGATAATTTCTTTGTAGAATACTATGGATGGTAGAAATGCTTCTATTAGTAGATATGGCAATCTCCTTGAGTGTATTTCCATAGGTCAAATATTATTTTTCTCTCCCCGAGGGTGATTTCATTGGAATTCCTGCCATTTTTGTAAACGACTCACAAAATGCAAAAAGCAAAAATGAAAAACATCCGGCACTCTTAAAATTTTTGCCACATAACGGGGCGTTTGAAAAGGTTACTATGATTAGAAATTTCCGAATACTTTTGTGAATTGAAATTTGTTATGTTTCTGCGCTCAAAATTGTGTGTGTATAGGATACGGACAAGTTTTTTAGTCAATATTATGTGCCGGACGAAAACATATTAAATTACACTTTCTAGGAATAATTTCTAGACATTAATTAGCGAAAGTTATCGATTTCTTTTAGCTTCAAGCTTACTTATGTAGTTTACAGTCTCAACAAAAAATGTCATGCTTAAGTCATCAGTCCCCATATAGAGGATATTTTTGAATAATGTATGTAACTATTTGCACACAATATTATTTTGGGTATCTACACATGTATCACGGAGGATATTACATACAAACATAACAAATAAACAATACTTGTTTTATACTAATATGCATACACATAGATATGTTCATACATACATTATGTATATGTACTTATCCTTTGTACATATATTTTATGTTTCTACGAGTTTGTGCCAGAAGGATGTTACAGGAATTTGTAAATTCCAAAGATTTTTACAAGTACCGAGGAATGCTCTACATTTGTTCAAGGAGCACATTCTTTTTCATTGTTGTCCTACATTCGAAGCAGATATGTGTGACCTTACAAAGGTTACTGCATATACTACATAAACAAATACGTACCATAGTATATTCATATTTTAGAGTGGATCGATTTTTTAATTTAATTTCGCACATGAATTTATAAAAGAGTGGTTAATCGATATAAGTACATAGTTAGATTAAAGATCGTTTTAAGGTGATCCAGTCTATTATGTATACGACGTATGTACATACATTAAATTGTAAGTATATAACATAAAAATTTTTTTTTTGAGTAAAACATCGACAATGCTACATTTCAGAAAACTGATTAAAACAATGTAAATTCTTCTACTAATGACACCATCCAACAAATTGCTTAAAACACCACGATGTGTCACTCAAAGATCAAAAGTGTGTATGATATAAATTGCTTGTAAATGCTACGCAATAATTTTACTGCACATCAATCAACAAAATTATTATTTAAAAATTATAGTGCGATTAAACTGTACAGTTATTAAACTTATATTTCTTAGTCTTTTTTAAATCGTATTTTTTTCTCTTCAGCTTTCTGTGGGAAGCCAAAAAAAACTTTGCAAATTTGGGTCCTCTAATGTAAATACATACATGTAAAATATGTATATATATATATATATATATTTAAAGTATATTTTGCTTATATTTCAAATCGAAAATCTTGGGTTAAAATGTATAGTTTTTTTAATAATCAGTAGAAATATGTATAACTACTGACACTGTTTATGCTACTCTTACCAACTAAGCTTGAAACTTTCAAGCTTTATCACCCTGGCACATCAGACTGTGGGGGACCAAGACCGAGCTCTTCGATGCATTCATGTATTGTTCGGAAAACGAAACGAGAAAGTAAAAATTGTTTTCTTCTCTTTGATTTTTTCGATATTGCCGAGGTTTGAACTAGGCACCTTACGTAGCAATTCATCTCACTACTCACTACTCACTACTCACTACGCTACGTCGACTTACGACTTAACACTTTTTTTCAGCCTAATATGAAATTTTTATGTTTTAAAATGTAAGTTCGCTTGCAAATATTGGGTTTAGTTTAGTTCGCTCTCTAAATTCCACCTAGGGATTTGGTTTGTTTCTATATTCTATGGTGTGATAAGCGTAACTTAATTTGGACCGATTTACCTTTGTGAAAAGAATTTGGCGCATATTTTGTTGGTTTTTTAAATTAAATATTATTTAATAATTTAAAGTAATTACTTCTTATTAGCTAAATATTTAATACTTGCATAAATCAACAAACACTTTTCCAACTGATGAACAGTATATTAACGATCTGCTAAACTGGCAATCACTTGAAAAAACAGCAAGCTGTACAATTATTGGGGATTGTACTTATCTAAACGTCTAAAATAAGCTAAACATCGAACTAATAAAACATTAAAGAAACAAAACACAAAGCACAAAAGAAAACATGAGATTGTGAAAATAAGCTATTCAGCTTCTGCAAAAAAGATGACTTCGCAATTTTTGTTGGTTACACTTCACTTGTGAAGCCTTGAGAAAGTCACAAGCAAAAAATTTTATCTAGACTTTTGATGACATTTTTATAGTTTGGTATTTTAAGCCAGATCTTACATTTTCATCAAAGCCACCCTTAACTTTTTATTGGCTCCCACTTTTTTGTCCACCCCAAGTATTGTGTTATTATTTGTATGGTGTTCATTTGTACATTAGCTTAGTACCACTCCCTTTGCCTTTATGTCCGATAGCCGGTGTATTTTTTTTCCATTTTCGAATTGGTTTGTCAATTCCTTTGGGTGGACATTAACCTCCATATATGCTTGTAATGAAGATAATTTAGTAGAGATATTGGAGCTGAATGAAATAGGAAGACAAAGGTCACATATTGCAAATTGATTGTGGGAAGTTGGCGCTGATATGATGTTGATGGCTACAAGCTGTTAAAAGTCATTCTTTAGTATGTAACAAGTAACTAAACTGCAACCTGTTGTATCAAAGCATTGCGGAAGAATTGGGCAATCAGAGCGAATGTGGCAGGGGAGAGTGATGGAAAGAAAACAAACTTTTCTGCTTATGTTTCCATACACTTTCCTGAAGACGATGCATGGATAAATGCATACACGCACATGTTTCTGTGTATGAACGTTGTATATGTACAAGTATGTATGTGTATGTTCGCATTTCGAATTTCAGTCCTATCACTTGAATCGTTAACACCATACCACTTAATAAGTGCCCACCCACTGTGAACTCCTTTCGTATTTGTTTTTTTACCGAGCGTATTTCAACGTATTCATGAATCATGCCACATCATCGAATGAATCTATCATATTTAACTCATTACTATATATGTTATATTAATGTTGTTGTTATATTTGTTGTTCTTTCATTTCATTCATGCATTCTATTTTCTCTCAGTTATGTTTTTAACTTCTGCTCCAGTGTGCCGCTACATATTTCAGATACTTGACTATGAAGCTGCTGCAGTTAGACTACTTCACTTTACTTTGCCTTTTTTCACCTTATTCGTTCGTTGTTTTCGTTTTCCTCAGTAACTCCAGTGGTACTTCAAAGTTCAGAGTGCGTTTAATTTCATGTTTTAACCTCAGATCCACGATAGCTCCACGATTCCTATTGATGACTTAATATTTGTTGTTGTACGGCGCAAGTGTTTGGACAATGACTAACGCATTTTATTGTTGTACTTGACAACATCAGTATCATCCATTCCGACCTAAGAGCCTTTGAATATTTTTAAACGTATATTGTTTACACTCAATTCCTGTTTTTTGGCTGCTGTTCCTTTGAGTATTCATTTATGTATCTACATTTGTTAACTTGGAGTTAATAAAAGGACTCAAGTTTATCTGGATATACTTAAGTATCTGCCGAAGGTGACCAAGGTAATTTTGTGTTGCATTGAACATTGTATCCAACAAATAAAAGGGCATAGGCGTGCGTTCAAAACGTGATAAGCTACAAGTACGAAATATTACAAGACAACGAAACAACGTTGGCATTTCTTTATTTTTTATATCAAAACTTACCAAAACTCAGTTTTAGAAAAATTATAAAAAAGTAGTCAACATTTTTGAAATCTGCCAAGGGACAAGGGATCCGGCAAAAAATGTTTGAAGAACCAAAAAAAAACCTAACTAAAAACCAGTTCGAAAAGAGTGTTGCTTATCTCGTTTTCAGGCCTTCATATGTAATTAGGAATAGTGGGAAAGCTTCCAGAAAATCTGTAATTTCATCCCTGCTGTTCAAAATTTAATTTATCGAACGCAATTCATCCCTCATCATTGCAACTCTCGGTGAAATTGGAATTCAAAAGTACTACTTTTTTGGATTGAACCAAACCATTTTTTCGAAAAAATCTGGTTTAGTTTGGTTCAAAAAATAACAAAAACGGTTGTGTTCACGGTATGTATCCCTGACCATTATATCTCCTAAACTAAACTTAGATAGCTGAACAATAATGCAAATAAATGCTGGCACAAACTTAAAACTTGTATGACGTTATTTACAAAAATTATATAGAAATAATATGTTTAAAAATTTACGAATTTGAATAAAAAAGCTAAATTTTGTTTGTTTGGTTGCTTCTATTAATTTTTCGTATTGCATAACTACGTATTAATATATTTCCCTCTCTTTCGTACCACATGCTTGGAATACCACATAAGTTTTCGATTGAAATTACAGACGTTCTGGTTAATGTTACGTCGATACAAGTAACTACCGCGGTTGCCTTTTTGGTAGAATTCTACCAAAATTGGTAACTTGGTTACTTTTTTTAAAATTTTGTAATTCTTGGTAACTTTTGATAGTGAAACGTCAGTTCAAAGCAAATATTATGATATTATACTTATAAATTACACATAAAATTCAGTGGAAAAAACATGATAAGGATTCTAAGTTGTGCTATGATAAAAATATACAATACAATTCACTTAACTGTATCCAATTATTTTCCAGAAAATTTGATGATCTCAAGCAAAAAAATCATTTAACCGAATCGCATGGGCACACATGTGAGATGGTTTACATTTTGGTAAATAATTCCTCGATTTCTAAGAACAAATCGGAATTTTTATGTTATTTTTATCTAATGCTACAATTGTTTCTTTTGTCGTGGTATAATTGGCATCTGCAATTTTGTTTTCATTTTCAAGCTCTTTCGGACTATCATAAATATATTGATATATCGGGAGAAATGTAAAAATGTGAAGAGTTAGGTAATTAATTGAAGCATTTGCTATGAAAATTTTACTTAAGGGACCAGTTATCCAAAGTTAGTTAGGAACCTACTAAGTTAACTATCTTTTAAATAAAAATCTATTAACAAAATTTTGGTAACATTTGGTAAATTTTTGGTAGGCTAAAATTTTGGAAAGTGGCAACCGTGGTAACTACGAGTAAACATCGACACTTATTTTGAGCACAGCACTACATTTTTTACTCGATACTTTTAAATAAGAATTTACTTGAGGTCGAGTAAATGACAAGGTGCTTTGCTTGCAATTACTGATTATTGTAGAGTAGCAAAATGTTAATTTTTTTCACATGAAATATATTTTAAATACTATTATTTAGAAGATTTTTCAAGTTTCTCGAAGTAACCTAGTCATTTTTGAGTAGGTTAGATTATAAAACTTTTTTTTGGCCTATACTTATGTCATTCATCGCTTGGCCTGGTGGCTGGTAGTGGTTGTGCGTCGGGCTTGGAACCCACCACGTATTCCCCAATGAATCTTCAAATGAAGCCCCGTATAAGGAACCCGCTAATGTTGAGGACTCCCGCAAATGCCCAAAGAACAACGATTTACAGATATGCACCTGTAATTACCGAACCCTCTACAGGGAAGGTGCTTCTATTCAGCTGGAGACATCCATGGAGAAAATAATTTGATGATATTGACATCATTGGCAAAAACGCTCGAGCAGTCAGTGCAGCATTCTCCAACCTGGAAAGGGAGTCTCGTCGTGTGGGTCTAGTGGTGAACGAGGACAAAACGAAATACCTTGTCTCAACAAACAAAGAGTCACGGTATCTTGGACAAAATGTCACTGTTGACAATTACACTTTTGAACTCGTCAAAGATTTCATATATCTAGGATCCAGCATAAACACCAACAATAATGTCAGCCAAAATGACGTCCTAATCTCCGTTGGAAAGACTAGGTGCAGGGCAACCTGACTGCACTTGGCCTTATAAACTGGCGCCAGCGCGCGCATAGCAGAGGTGACAGGCGAAGCTTTGTAGAGGCGCCCAAGAACGATCATCGGTTGTAGTGAAAGCTAAGTAAGTAAGTAAGTAGAAAGCAGGTTTTTCGAGTAAGGACAAACTACATACATTGCTACTTGCTTTTGTCATTTAACTACTAACAGAACAGACAAATTGCATATAATTCAAAAGTCAATGTGATAGTAATATAATATTATGGAAAAATTAGTAGTACTCATAAAGTAGCACTTATTTTAAGCAGAAAATATCGAATGTAAAATTCAGCTGCCAATACCACTAAAACACAATTTTTTATTTTTAAAATAAAAGGACACACACATCACCCATAAGTTGTGTGCAAGCCGTGCAACAATCGATCTTTCGTGTGGGAAGTTTGAAAATCGTTATTAGCCGTTTTGTTTAAAATATGTGTTACGCTAACCATCCAGCAACGATTGAGGCTCTTGAGGACGAAACTGGTGCAGCCATCGGTCAAGTACAGCTCCATTTAGTCGAAAATGTACTGAAGAATTGGGTTAATTTTGTGGGCTATTGCAAGGCCAGCTGATGAAGTCATTTTAATGAAATAGTGTTCCACTCTCGAATAATAAAAATCGTAATGAAAATATTTAGTTATATATTTTATGTACAGTCGTTGTTCAATGAATTACGGACAAGGAGAAAATTTTACGTTTTTCAACTTCAAATAATAATAATGGTCAACAAAAGTTTCAAATGTAAGTTTTTTTAAATTTATTTGTAACAATGGTTTGATCACCTTATTTAGAAAAGTTAAAAGTTAAAGAAAACATATTTAGAAAAGTTAACTGGAATTGCTTAATATTTAGTAACCCCGCGCCTTAATTCTGTTCGACATCCTAGCTACGTTATTTGCAATTATACCATAATCCGAAAATTATGGTTGTAAGCAAGCCTTGAACGCCTAATCGAAAAGTTAATACTGATTTTAAGTGTGTCATGTTTATTCGTTGATGTGTTATTTTAAGTGAAAGTTTAAAATTTTTTTTAATGTAATATTTGAAATAGTGAGCAGAAAATAATTGAAGTTGCGACTCTCCTGCGCCTAAGAGAATATAGCTATCGGCAATAGACTTAAGAGCATAAATTTTAAATACCCATTTTTCAACATATTTGGCAGGTGATTTAAAGTGACGAATGTCGGCTGGAAGGCCTTACGGAATCAACCCGGTTTGTTAGAAAACGCCTCAGTGAAAAGAACCATGTATCCTGCATAGTTAGTCGTGTAAAACATCCTCTGGCTGTGATGGTGTTGGAATGCACTATAGCAAAAGGTCCAGTGCCCTTACAATTTGTAGAGGGAATACTTCGTAGTGCTCAATACCTGGGGATATTGTGAAGCAAGCTTTACATGTTCAGGCAAGACGTAATTCACTGAAAAAAGATTGTATACATATTTCATATATTCGTTTCTTATTTACACCAAAATTGTAAATGGTCCACCCTGTAAATATAGTTTAAGGGCTAGATTTGATGTGTGAGACAAAGATATTCCTACTGAAAAGATGAACACTTTTTGCTTTTACATAATAATTCCCCTAGTTACTTCCATATTTAGGGATTTTAGTAAATTACGCATACAAATAAATCGAAATAAAAACCATCAAGAATGGGGGTAAGAAAAGTAGTAGAGGGTTGATGGAAAAACAGGAAAGTAGTACACGACAATTGAAAGTAGTACGGACAGTACCAAATTAGTACGAACGACAGCACTGATCTTGTTCGATATTTATGTTTTTCAACGTAATTTTTATCTAAAATAAAATTAAGACTATATTTTTGGTCTGACTCCGACCTGGCTTGAGAATCCATGCACTTGCGTACGCTCGTGCACATATGTAAATATATACTCATATGTACGTGTACTTGCACGTCGTATGTGTATAATTTCAACATAAACTTTTTCGACATCCCCAAACAAATATCAGTCCAATTACTTGTTAGGTTACGAAAATGGCATCGTCATGAGAAAAGCAGCAATAGTAATGTATCCATTTAAGCAAAAACAAATAGCTTGAATATTATCATTCCAATACATAAATAAATTCATTGTTGCCAATGGCGCACATCACATTTCCCCCTACTGTGACACTAAGCGCCATGTTTGTTGACGCGCACATACCTTAGTTGTTGCCTGTATTCAAGAGCTTCATGCCAACCAATTTACACATTTACCCCAAAAATCTTTAAATGTTGTCAAGATTTTCCAGAACGAGGTGGAAAATTATGACAAACATTCCTTGGGTTTGTTAAACTTTGCACCTGCGGGGCACGGAAAGAGTTCAAACCTCACGCATAGCTGCTATTATCGGAGGCATCCGCAGCCTTGAAATCAAAATCCTTGTCAATAAACTACAGCAAATTTACGAAATTTTGTCAGGCTCATCAAAAGTATAGATACAATTCTGAAAATGGTATTCACGTGGTATTTGTGATATATGTACATGCATATTCTTGATAGACTTACTTCTCTTGAAAGTTCTTCTTCTTTCTTTCCCTGCAATTGCACACAATGCTGCAAGTTATGTAATTTGGACAAGTTTTGCAATCCTGATTCTTGCCACTTCTTGGGGTATTTAATTTGTGTGTACATATGTAAGTAGGTATATTTGATTCATAACTATGGACATACTATGTATTGTACATAGATGCTACTTGCTATTGTAGACATTTTGATGTTGTTGATGTTTCTATTGTTAATAACAAAAAAAAAAATTTTGCTGACTGAGTAAATTTATGGCAATAGCAAATTATTTGAAGCTTTTGCTATCAAAATTTAATGAAGTTATCGTAATTGGAAATTACTCATCGGAAGCAATGTATGAATGTCCATATGTATGTATTGTATGTCCATATGTATGCATATGTATGCTTATATTGTTAACAATGAACCATTTCTTCGAAACGACAACAGACAGTGCAAGTTTGTACAAATTCTGTTTTTACAGTCCTCGTCGGCAAATTGTTTTTTTTCTGCTCGCCTGCCATATTAGGCATATGCATATTGTCCGCCCAATGTGTCACAATGTCCATACAACACACAAATACTTTCACGTTTTTACTCTCTGTCATTTGTTGCATACCAAAGTTAGTTTCGAAATTATTTGTTGGTTTTTTGAATATTTTCTCTGTCGTCTCATCGCACATCCATCACTGTAACTTAATGCTGACGCCAAATATGCGAGATATGCTGACAAACGATATATTGTCGAACGTTCCTCTACAGCTCATAGTCAGCGAAGTAGGAGCTTTGCAAAGAATGCGAAGGTAGCATGCTGCAGCTACGCTGATGTTATTGCTGATGTTACCAAAATGTTGTGCTGTAATGTTCTTTTTCGCACGATGCTGCGTTTACAGAGTAGCAAGAGAAGTTTCATTTCGTAAAATCGCAAAAGAAAACAAAAATGAATGCAGCATCAATATCGGCAACAGCAGTAGTAGTGGCAGACGCAATATTATTTTAAACGCATCTCGCATGCGTGTTGCCTACGTTCCGAACAGTAACGCAAAAAATTTGCTGTGACATTCATTAATTATTTTATATGGAATAAACCGAATAGCCACGTACTAGTGGCGACATGAAACATGGAGTCCCTGCAGGCAAAAAAGATTATTTTTGCTTAATACTTATGATAAGCTCGTCGCGAATGAAGTCCACAATAGCAGGTGGCTTGAATACATACATAATCAAACGTCTTAAGACAAAACTATTTGTCTGTCTGCGAAATTGCCATGTCAATTAGCAGAGTGATTCTTAGTGGTAATATAAGTAAGTAGGTATATTTATTGTACTTGTATATTGTTTAAAGCAGAGTGAAGGAATGAAGTACCCAATAATTGTCAATTGTTATAACATGCCCTAGATTGTAGTGTGAGCAAACCTAGCATACTGAGTAGCTATGGTACACCAAAACATTTCATAAAAATAAAGGTTAGTTTCAGTGCTGCCACTTTATCTATGTGCATATCTCAATTGTGGTAAGTCTACCATTCTTTTTCTTCATTTTTGACTTTTACCACCTTCTGTAATAGGTGGAATAGGAAATAACGGGAGTTAACGTTAATCGTTCACGCGAACTTTTGTATGGAAAAAATAAATTTATTGGGTCATATAAAAAGTATTCGCGGTTGGTACCCACAAATCTTTCCTGTGGTTGATATTCAGTGCCACCACTATCTCCTGACAGCTTGCGTAACCATCTTTCTTCACCAGTGGCAAAATTTCATAGGCTTTTCCAGGGACTTTCAGTGGCACCTTTTAGTGTATTTTTCATATCGTCATTTCTGGAACGGAATTGAGCAAACCACTTCTGGGTCCTGCGATCACTCACAGCATCCTCATCGTAAACCGCACAATTTTTTCTACAAGTTTTTGCAGCGGTTTTACCTTTTCTATAGTAAATAATAAAGCATCTCATAGCCTATTTCTTCAGATATTTTAAAGCCTCAAACATGTGTTCGTTTGACAAAATCGGACTAGTGTTGCCAGATTTGTGGCAAACAACGGAATGCCTTTTTTAGCAGAAGTATATGAAAGCGTTAATGGTTTCCGAAATTAACGTAAACGTTTATCGTTAACCAAAAATTTAACGCCGTTCACGCCCAGCCCTAACTACGCTTATCATATTTTTTTTTTTGATACATTTAAAATACAGGGTGAACCTCTATGAATGCGGAGCATTGTGTTTGGAAGGACGATTGATAGGTTGGGAATGCAATCACAGGACACCCATAAAGAGATTCCACAATGAACTTCAGCTTTATCAATGTCGACTATGACCGCATGTAGCCGAGCAATTTTTACTCTTGTAGGTTTGCCATTGCCTGCCAAGAGGTGGTGCCGTTTAGAAAATTTTTTTTCGGCCAATCGCTTTGTGTTTTATTGCGTGAATATATAGTTATACGTATGAATATATTTCACTTATCGAAGTATATTTCCATTCAATTCACAGGTAGTTTGGTCAGCTAATCATACTTGGCAAAGACCGACAGATTAGTAAAGCTACTCCAACGGACTATAAATATTTCTGGTTTGCACTTAGCAGTACCAGATATACGGGTAAATAATATAAAGATTTCTGCGAGAGTTCTTTACATATTGCTTTAATTTAGTGCTGTCCTATGGCAATCCTGTACAAATATAACGAGTTTGTTTCATACAATTAAGCTAGACATAAAACAGGAGTTGGTCCAAAGCAACCTAGCACAATACTTAAACTGACAATACTTAAGTTGGTTATGGTATTGGACAGAGTTTTGCGTACTACCAAAAACATCAAATTGTACTATTTCCCATTATCTTTTCTTTTACTACACGGAAACAAAAATGCTCACAAAATCATTAAAAAATTAATGAAAATGCACATTAAAAGACTTCCCTTGATAAACTTCATAAAATTAATGAATGGGTTTTCATTGATACTTTTGTTAATGAACAGAATTAATGAAAATATAAATATTAACAAATCAGTCCGTTAAAATTTCTAAGGAATATATGATTTTGTTCATTGAAATAAGCTATTTTTTCATTGAAATTGCCTACCAAAAGATGTACATACCTAGTTGATCAGTACCCTTGCTGGAATTTTTAGGTTGGCGAAGTTAAGCGATGGTTTTACTGTTGAAGTTCACGTTTTTATTAATTATCACTTGCATAGTGTTAATGAATAATATCAATGAACGTTTTCATGCGAGTTCATAAAACTTAATAGCTCGGCCGGATCGTTGTACTTTTACTTGCTTGGGCCTACAGTTTAATGCCGGTTCAGAACGGCGGGGTGTTTTTACTTAGTGGTTTTGCCATTGCTTGCCAAGTTGTGTACTAGTACACTATCATATAATTCTCATTCAGCTCATATTGGCGGGAATGTAAGAAGGTTATTTACTTACTTTTAATGGCACAACAGCCCATGGAAGGCCTAGGCCGAGCTTTTCGCATCCACTCATGTTGTGCGTGTTATATTTGTACATGAATGGAAGGGACCTACAGTTTAATGCCAAATCCGAACGGCGAAGTGAAAAGCTTTTCATAGCAATTTTTACTCTTGTAGGTTTGCCATTGCCTGCCAAGAGGTGGTGCCGTGTAGAAAAATTATTTTTTCTACTTTTTGATTTTGCCTGTGCTGTGATTCGAACTCCGGACACTCTGCGTAGCAGCCCAACGCACTACCACTACACCACAGCGACTACAAGGTAAGAAGGTTATGAATGGGAATTAACCAATGTTAACCCATATAATTACTTTATGATCTCTAGTTGATTTAGAAATTTAGCCCATTTAATTGTTGTCATCATATTGGGTCTGCCATTTTGAATTATCCAACAGATTATGTTACTGTGTCACAAAACGCGTACGTTTGTGGGAAATGACTTAAAAAATTGAATAATAGGTGAAAAAATTCCTGTAGAAACTACTCTAGATATTAGAAAATATATGAGCAAAAAAAAGAGTTATTAAGTATTATGGTGTATTTTTTATACATACATAAATCGGACATAAGCACGAATAATGTAAGGGAATTTTAAAAATTTCAGAGTGATATACTCATGGGGAGTTCCTTAAAAATTTATTGGCAAATTTGGGAAAGGTCTGGCGTGGGCAATCTAATGTAAGCTTTAATTGTTGATCACAAGTTTTAAATTTTATAAATAGCTGAAGAATTATTATTTACTTCCTAGTTAATTTTAATATGCATTATACACACTTAGTCCTTTTTTCCACACGACAAGGTTTTTTGAAAGCAAATTAAGTTTGTAGGAGAGAGAGAAAAGACGTGAAGGACGAATACGGACTTGCTCCTACCGGCAAGCTCTTTTTCTGCTGTTCGTTATTTGACATGTCAGAGAAAGTAAAAGTATAATTGATCAAGAAATCCTGCTGTGTGGTAAAGCAAGTCGCAAGACCAATAGAGAATTGGAAACTTGCTTTCAAGAAAACTTGCCGTGTGGAAATGGGGACTTAACCGTGGTCTTTAAAATTTTTTTTAGTTAATGATTTTTTTTTTTACTCTTTCTAGCGTTACAAATTTTAGTTAATTTTGTTTTGGTTAATATTAATATAATATTATTTAATTTTTGAAGTTTAGAGTATCAAAACGCAAATTCCAATCGCAATTCATATGAGCACAGACACAAATCATGTTAGTATAGCCACAATTCATATGTGTAAGCAAGTTAAGCTTGTAATAACCCTTGGCATAAACTTGCGTCTAATGAAATAATTTGATTTTGTTAAACAGTGTTATAAATACTGTGCTTATTAGACCAATAGAGAATTGAAAACTTGCTTTCAAGAAAACTTGCCGTGTGGAAATGGGGACTTAACCGTGGTCTTTAAAATTTTTTTTAGTTAATGATTTTTTTTTTTACTCTTTCTAGCGTTACAAATTTTAGTTAATTTTGTTTTGGTTAATATTAATATAATATTATTTAATTTTTGAAGTTTAGAGTATCAAAACGCAAATTCCAATCGCAATTCATATGAGCACAGACACAAATCATGTTAGTATAGCCACAATTCATATGTGTAAGCAAGTTAAGCTTGTAATAACCCTTGGCATAAACTTGCGTCTAATGAAATAATTTGATTTTGTTAAACAGTGTTATAAATACTGTGCTTATTGATTGAATTTGTTTGTGTTGATAAAGCCTATAAGTAATGTAAAATATTATATATACATATTTCTATACAGATGATAGTGGCAACATTTTATGTGCATGCAAATATTTTTTTCCGACCTTCGTTTTGCAAACAACCCACGGAATATTTGTTGTTCTGTGCGCAAGGCAATATCTAGTTGTGTAGACTTTATGCGCAGTTTCAATCTAAGATAGGTAGAAGTTGTATGGACGAGATTACACTGGCAACAATTGCCAACAGAATTGCTGTTGTTTCCCATGTGAAATGAGAAATCGAAAGAGCGAGACAGAGAGTATAAATTTAGTCACTTGCGACAGACTTGCACTCGTTAATGGGAGTAGAACACATTTGCTTCCACGGCAACTGTTGCCAGTGTGATATAGGCCTATCGAATAACTGCTTCTAAGGCATGTGGAAGCAGAAAGCTATGCCTTACGTAAGCGACTTTTCCAAGAGGGTCCGTGTATTCAATTGCGTAGAGTAAAAGCAAACCAATCCAAAACAAGTGCAAAATATCGGCAGTTGTTGCCATAAATTTTGACACTTGATCGGCTACAACACCACAGCGCCGACAAATTGCAGCCCATTGCAATGTTGTTTGTGTTTTAATGCTCAATTGCGCGTTTCTATCAGTTAATAAATACAATTGGAGCCGTTTTGAGTTGATATCATCTCTCAAGCGATCTGTCTCATTACGGCGGCGTTGACGAAGTCGCAACTGTAAATGTCGATCTGTGAGTGCATATCTATGATAATAGCTGTTGTTGCTTTTGCTGTCGAAATTGCACATTTAAATATGCGCAACATCGGCGCATCTCTGGCATTTACATAGTAATTATGTTAATTACACCGTTTGTTGTACACCGATCGGTGTAGTACATATTTCTTCGTTGGTCTACAGTTTTCTATAAGACTATGAAAATACAGCAAGCATTTGGTCAAGATTTTATGTATGTATATTTTCTATAGGTCCTTGCCTGGCAAGGAGGTTCACTTTCAATAACTAAAACCACTAAACATATTAGTTATAATAATAATATAAATAAAATTATTATTTCACATGCATTTGCAAATATAAAGGGTGGACGAATATAAAGGGTGGTCTATCTAGCATTTGGAATTTGAAGTACTGAATATTTTGTGTGTAGCAACTCTAATGCCATTCGTATACGCTGGAACAACGTTGGGAAATACATACTAAGAAAATTACGTTCAAAATTCGGTAGAAGAGAATCGCTTTCTGCACTAAAACAAAACTTTCTCGTACTCCTACAGTGAGCACGACCGAAAAAATAGATGCTGTTGCTCAGAATGTCAGAATATTCTTAGTTGTGAATTTTGCATAAAGGCTTGGGTATGAAGCCGTAAAAGTAGCCCAAGCCACATTGATTTTAAACAATTTTTAGCCGCTCCTGTATTTATGTTAAAGTTGATTTTATTTCCATGTCGTGGTGAAATAATTTGATGTATTTGTGAGCCATTTAACTCGGTCTTAAGAATTTATTGCCTTGGGCCACTTTTACACTCAACGAGCCTTGTTCAACATAAGTATAGTTAAAGAGATATACATAAAATGTTTGTATAAATGAATTAATTTTAAATGTGTTGCTATATAAAAAATATAAATGCAACCCTAAAAAATGCAACGCCCTCTGCAAAATCATCATCTCCATCAAAATATTCCTACTCAAAGCACATCATTACAATTATAATCTTACCATTTTTATTATCATCATTATAATAAGTAATCATCATCATCATTAAAATATTCAGCTCGTATGAAAATAGGTAGAATATTTTGTAGGTGGAAAATTTGCTGATGCGAGTTTTTTGACAATATCAAATATCTATACCAAGTTTGGTTTAGATTCGTTAAGTTTTACACGAGTTATTGTCTACACAGACAGGCAGACAGACGGACAAGGATCCGCTATGCACACTGACAATTTATCTATATAAATGCACATGTTCATTACCTACAACACACAGAGTGTGTAGGGTATAAACAGCCCGATTTCTGAACTAAATACATAGATATTGTAGTGAACGCTATACAATTAATTTCACTACAAAAATATCATATTTAATTTTCTTGTGCGTTGCACAAACCCGTTTTTCAAAATATATTGATGCAATTCCTAACATTTTTTGTTGCTCTTTTGTTTCAAAGTAATTTGCAATAGGTTAAAACTAACAACAGCAAATTTTTAGCTAAAACAAATTTTTTTAGAGCATCCAGTTCACGAAGAGTGTTTGCAATCGAAGAACGGTGATAGGTTGACAGTAACCCGATAAATTAAACGCGCGGCAAAAAATTAGATTATTTCCGCCCACTTCGTACATATGTATGTTGAAGAAAGATAATCATTATAGGGAAGTTGCCTGTTGTAAATATGCATATACTTACATATACATAAGTACATATTTTACATATGTAGAATGTTCATATGTGTGCTCTCGTATTTTGGCGCATATGTATATTGTTTTTACAATTAATTTTCCAAAATTGAGATTGTTAATACTTAAAACTTATGATGGAGTACATCAGTAAAAATTGAAAAATTTCAACAGCAAATTATACAAATATTTTCAATGTACATATGTACATAGTTATGCAACTTGCATCAACTTGAAAACCAGCTTGACATAGCTTAGCTAGTAAATGCATTAGAAAAACAAATATCAGTGCTTGAGGTTAACAAGACGGGGGAAAAACAAATTCTTCTGTCTCATGGTCAACCGCTTCTGGTCGTGTTTATTATTATTATTTTTATTACTTTTTTCAACTTCCCATATGACTTTAAATTAATGTTGTCTCAAGCTGTGGAAAACATCTAAGGCGTTTTGTTAGAAATTGGTTGCGCGGTAAGTTAAAAATACTATTAATAAGCATTAAAGTGGCATTTAGCAGCGGAGCAATTGCATAAAGATGTAATTGCTGACGGAAAGCAGCGATGAGTTAAGTATTAGCAATTTACGATTCATTAGGTGTTGGGACAAATAATGAATTTGATAGGAGAAAGAAAAATACAGTCACGATTTCATTGTTTTTGATTTGATTATACCTACTTAAATAATAATTACGTGAAATAAAGAGTTTGGATGTACCTATTTTATGTACATATGCTTCTATGTATTGCTGTATACATATGCACATATGGAAACATAAATACGTACATATGTATGTACATACATAAATTCATATTCTCAATGAAATATTTTACTTTTCGATAAGATTAGCCCAACATGAATATCAGCAGAGGTTCGAAAAAAGATGCGCATATTTTTGCTTGCAAAAGAAACGACTCGTATGAAATGAGCTCGAATTGCTTCCAATGTGCTTGCAATGATTCGATTCAGATGCACAGCTAGGTGGAAGAGCATTAATATTTACCGTAGGGAAGAATACACACATACATAGTATCATACTGTGGTCAGAAGGGTGGAATTTGAGCCCGATTGCGTAACTTAGTTATTAGCATTAATCTTGAGTGTAGATTACTTCGCTTCCTCTTCGCACAATCTGCACTAACATCCCTCTCCTGTACACAAAGAAACTTAACTACATACGAACATACTACATACATAGATATCTTAGCGTTGCTTGAACCAGCTTGGATGTGCAGTACTTTTGCGCTCGCTGTTTACGACCATCTAACAGGTTCTTTTCCTGCTCGCAGCTCGGTTCAAAATAATTAATGACCTTTGGCGAATGTTAATGAAATTCGTAATTTAGGTGCGATTTCATACGTGGGGTCAATTTCACTGATTAGCTCTTGAACTTTGATTTATTTGTAAGTAAATGGAGCACCGGTGCAACATTCGCGTAGCACATATGGGCAGCGGTTGGAATACGAGTCCTATAAGTAATTAAGGCAACTCCGCGCCGAAGAATATGAAACTTATCTGAGGCAGCGGCAGTTGCAGTAACAATTTCAATTAATCATTATATTTTGTATTTCTTTTATTTCCCTCATTTTTTTACGATATGGCGGCACACTAGTTAGCACGTCGTGGCAGATAACAATGTATACTTTCATATTTCTGAACTGCTTGTAGGGATAAATTCTTAGGTACAAGTTTTGGTAAATTTTACATTCCAACAGAAACAAAATTTAAATTTTGCTCTGTTAATCTGTAGCCATTGTGATTAGAATGTGCTCAATGACTGCCAGAGTGGGTGCTACCCGATATTTAAAATAATTTTTTGTTGGCTCTAACTGTATGTATTCGCACAGCAATCTTCTTCACATTCATTTCTTTTCAGAAAATGTAACAGATTGTGATCTTCTCCGCCCACTGCCCTGCACATGAACCCAGACCGCAAAGAAGCGGTAGCTATTTTTATAATGTAGTCACCCTTGCATGTGATCAACTCAGCCCACTCCTTAGCGCACCTTCATGTCTATGTAAAGACAAAATACAAATTTTTCAAAAATTAAAGTTGACATGTGTATCTTTTTCATTAACTTTCGCCGAAGCGAAAATCTCCTGTCCACAGTTTCAATTCGAAGAGACGCAACCCAATTGAATTGTTCATTCCGAGTCGGCGATGTAGGAAACGAGCTGTCAGGACGAATCTGTTGTGTACTAACAGTAATTTTAAGTCGGTGATGAAGAATAGAGTGGGGAGTAGAGTAGAAACGCAATATTTGCAATTTGACAACCGCAAATTTGATTGCATTTCATGGTTAAACGTCATAGGCATCATAAGGTGAATTACAGTCACACCAAACCAAACCAAACCAAACCCCACCCGCTTATTCCAACATCAGCAATGCATCACACTTAAAAAAAAAGTACTCAACTGTTTTCTGTTATTAAATTTATGAAATAAAAATGGTAAGCTAAATTTGAATTGAGAGAAAAAGTTCAATTGATATAAAGTGAAACGCAAAGTTTGGGCTCGGCTGAACTATCTATACCTTACACACCCTCTGAAATAAAACACTCGAAAGCAAAGTTTGGGCGGTGCTGAACTTTCTATACCCTACACACCCTCCGAAATAAAACCTTTTTGCGAAAAATGTTTTCTTTATCAACTTAACTATCTATATATATATCTTTGTATGGGAAGTAGGCAACGCAGAGTGTCCGGGGTTCGAATATCGGCACAGGCAAAATCAAAAAGTCGAAAAAATAATTTTTCTACACGGCACCACCTCTTGGCAGGCAATGGCAAACCATATAAGAGTAAAAATTGCCTATGAAAAAGCTTTTCACTTCGACGTTCGGATTCGGCATTAAACTGTAGGTCCCTTCCATTCATGTACAAATATAACACGCACAACATGAGTGGTTGCGAAAAGCTGTTGTGCCATTAAAAGGCGGTACAGACAACCGTTACACTATCAAAACCAATATACTCTGTACACAGAGTGTGTAAGGTGTAAAAAGGCTCAACTAGTATAATTGCAGTAAAGTATTCATTCCATTACGGCCAAGCATTATTTCTGAATTTTTTTAAGTGTACTACCGAAGTCGCCACATTTATTAAACCATAATTCAAAAATTTCAGCTCGACTCTCATGCTTATTGTTGTTGTAGTTCTATGGTAATATTATACAGCAGTGAAGTGTCGAATTCAAATTCACCCTTGTTCGCGTACATCATGTTGCTGACAATACTTGATTGCCATTGATTCAGTAGTAGCAGCAACATCTTTTGTTGCCATGTTTGTTAAAATTTGATTTAAACAGTTTAAATTGGATTATCCTGTAAACAGTTTCGAAAAGTTCCTTGTTCCCTTGCAATGCAGCGTATGACTGATGATATGAATGAAGAATGTGTTCAAATTTGCGGTAGTCTACGAAAAGAAGTGTCGGGCGAATTAATTCCAGTGCATTGTTAACAAAGTTCCAGATAAAATTAGGAGTGCTGGCCTTAAAAAAATAGCAATTTTTTAAGGAATATGATTACATATTATAATTTTTCCAGTTTCTTAAGAACTTCGCCTCATAATTTCGGTTTGAATGTGTGTAATTTATGAATTTGCGCACCTCTTTTGTATTTAATTTTCAAATTATGTAATTGCAATATTGTGGTGTAGCCTAAAAGTAGATCACTGTAGTAATGACATTCTTGTCAATGAAAAAGATGAAAATCGTGGCAAAAATACGTCGCACAGTACTTAAATTTCATCAAAAAATGGATTCAAAGTCTGTCCCTAGCCAAATCCATTGTGATATTACTAACAAAATATGTGCTAAGTATCAGAAAGTGTGAGTATCCAAAGCTACTTTTAAATTTGTTAGTAGTTGAATACTACAATTACTACAAGTATGGCAAACATCGAGAGTAAGAGTAAAAATTTCCTGACAAAAGCTTCGCCTTTCGGAATCGGAATAAAACTGTGCATAAAATCGTGTACAAATATATAACGCAAAATATGAATGGATGGGCTGTTAAAAAAGAAAGATTATATCTCACAAGGAGTAAATTAATAGGCATCAACATTAAACTCTTAGCTTGAAATTTCCTACTTTGCGGAAGGGTATTAAAACTATGTATTTGTTTTTCAAAGAAAGCATGCTTGCTTAGTAGATCATGATCATTTTGGTGAAAAACATTTTTTGCGTAACAGTCCCCGTAGAAATTAATTGTCTAAATCACTTATTTCGTTCCATAAATTATTGACTTGTAAATTTTGGATATTCAGAGCATTTTATTTCTAAGTATATGTTCTATATATATTTTTGAACAGGTTTTGAACTATGTATTTTTTATTTGTCTTCAAAAGCTTTTATTTAAAATATTTCAATAATTTTCCCCAATTGTTTTAATTAATTGAAATTGTTTCTGTCGACTGGCGTAAAACACGATTATGTTCAGCTTCTTCCGATTTTGGCATACTGTGCGTCGTAATGACACTTTATATGCCATGCAATGGACAGGAAACACCGCATGTGCATAATTACCAGAAAAAGAAACGATGAACAGAAAGCGAAATTCTAAATCACATGCACAAGCAACGCTGGCACCAATAGGAAATGTTAATAAAATTTTGACTCCTTCTTATTAGCTATGCAAAATCAAGAACTCCAGAGAGGCTTACGACGACCCATATGCAGCAGTAAAACGGAAGATGTAACACGAAGCTCCCCTTATATCGCAGCACAAAAACCAACTTCAGTCAGAAGAGCGTCATAAGCAAGCATATAATCAAAGTAGCAGCAACAACGCTCGTAAAAAACAACAGCTACCCAGATGAGGTGATCAGCCCACCTGCCCTCGAAGGCTGCCGTAGTTATGTAGATATATGTATATATGTATGTACATATGCATAACTACATACATATAAGAAATAAGTACATACATATGTAGATACCTGCACTGCATATACACTGTGTGGTGTGTTCTCGTATTCGTGCAATACGAACGTAAAACCGCGTGCACATGTGTGTTTAATTGCATATTGTGTTGGTGATTATTGGTGGTGGTGTGGAGCTCCAACAAGTGGTTGGGATGCATGATAAAGGAACTCATGAAGCGATACAACATCAATAAAGGCAAGGTGGCGTACAACCCATCGTCGTCATTTTAAATTTAAAAACATAGCCTAGCACGATTTTCTGCCATTCCTCATATTTCAATACCCTTCATACTTCGGGCACAGTGTATTTGGTTTTTTTTCGAGTATCTGTTGTTTATAACGCCCGAAATTAGGCGTCCTAGGTGTGAACATGAATATACATACATAGGTATATATGTATATAAATGCATATAAGTACATAGCAAAGTCGATTTAGATAAGTCTGTCCGTCCTTCCGTCCTTCTGTTCGTGTACACGATAACTCGAGCATAACTTAAGCAATCTCAAGCACTCTTGGTACAGAGATTCCTTTAAATCAGGAAGACTTTAAGTTCTGAAATGGGTAAAATGGGTCAAAAAATTATTTGAATGTAATTCTGAAACAAATTAAAACAAATTCTATATAATGCATATTGCCAACATCGGGCAGTAGCCACGCCTATCTCTCTTACAAGTGAAATTTTAAAAGGAACTATTGGTACAAATATAGCAATATTTTGTACGAGTATAGTGAGTTATGCTCACAAATAAAATATTTTGTGCAAATACTTTCAAAATTGGATACACATACTGTTGAATGCAAATACTTATGTTTTTTACTCCAGAGAGTGTGTAAGGTATATAAAGATGCCCCCCCCCCCCCCCGCGGAACTTAGCTTCCCAACTTAATTGTTATTGGTGTTTTCATGGTATGCACATATGTGCAATGTTCATTATGGCTGAGAAAGATAAGTTTGGCTAAATGAAGATTCGAAAGACATGTGTCATTACGAGTTTAAGATGTAAAATTTTATAGGTATTTGCTGGCGAAACATAGTTTGGAATCTATGGATATTTAATGTATTAAAAATTATGTTTTTTTTATAATATTCTAAATGTGAAAGACCCTAAACGGTCCGAGTCTGTATAATTTCCAAGTGATAACCGCATTCTTAACCAATATTCGTACAAAACTTTAGAAAGAAGCACATAACTTTAAAGTGGTGCAGGTCACCTTTTATTAGTGGATGGAAAAAAGTTAAAATTTGTGTGTCACTCGCAGTTATTTGGAGTCAATTGGGATTTGAAGTCAATTGCAGTTACTTTAAGTGACTCCAATTGACTTGAAAACCTCAAGTGATTTACAGTGACACCAAAATATTTCACGCAAAAAAATTAAAATTGAACCCACCTTTGAATGCAAAAATGTGTTTTACTCAGAGGATGTGTAGGGTATATAAAGTTCGGCCGCGACCGAACTTTGCTTTCCGGATTTTTTAAGCTGGTGTTAAAATTTTGATTACTTCTTTATTTGTTATAAATACAATTATATATGGTATATATATAATATTATTGTACATTATTTATAATATTTAATTGCCAGAAATGCTTGCACTGCTTTGTTTTTCACATTTTTATTTTTCTACTGTAGTTACTGTTTTCTCTCTTAAATCGCATAGCCAAATCGAAAAGGAGGATACCGTGGTCGACAGCTGACAGATGACATTGTTGTTATATTTTATAGTAAATAATAAATTATTGACAGATAGTCAGTCTTACTTTCCTAATCTACACATAAAATTATCCCTTTCATTAACATACGTACATTCAAGTATTGGCGGCTTGGCTCAAAGTACACTGAGATGTTAGGAATGTAAGAAGAAGTTAATTATTGTTTTATAGTATTTAATAATATTTTAAATATATATTTTATATAGTATATAATTATTGTTTTATTTACTTAATAAATATTTTACGTTAGGACTCTGTTACGTCAAAAATTTTAACACTGTCACGACTAGTTTGAACATTTTTAATTTGTTCATCAATAAACTTATTTTATGACTCCGGCGCTTTAATTGAACGTGCGAGGATTAAAGGGTTTTGAGATGTTAAACGAGCCATGACAATTAGGAAAGAAATGTGTTGCGGCAACACCATGACCAATTCTACAAGTGTAAAAGGGTGCACACAATTGTACTCAAGAATGTATACGTGCCCGCGCAATAAACGTAATAAACGTGAAAGGGTTAAATTGAGTCGAACGCCACAGTTTGGCTACTGAAATTACTTAAGTATACAACAGACAATACGCTAGCTAAAACTGAAAAGGTGACAAGTCCACTTTTTAAAATTTTACAGGAAAATCAAAAATTCTTTTATATACATATATTAAATAAATCTGCGAATCATAATAAAGCAATGCAAGTACAGAATTTGATTGAAATAAACAATTGGTTCTCTTTTATGTGCCTTAGTGAGCAATTTTGGACAACAGCGGACTTAGCACTTTTACATCTCAGTGTCTAACAACAAAATAAAACAAATCAAGTTCATAATTTTTTTTAACGATATTCGATTTTTAAAAAGATATTTTTCATTCTGAATTTAAGTTTTCATCAAAAGTGGACTTAGCGCCTTGTCACTCTGAGCTAGCGAATTATTTTTAGTTTCGGAATAATTTCCGAATGTTTAATAATGCCAGACTGTAAATGAACAACCAAGGTTAGTCACTTATTCGAGGACGATTTTATGGACATTTTTGTGAAACATAAAAAACCAAACAGAAATAAACAAACAAAAATAGATATCCCAAATGAATGAATTAATCTTGATTTTTTGCTTTTTAATGCACAAAAGGAAAATTTAAATGACCTAAAGGATACAATCCTGTTTTATATGAAGTTCCTGGTTTGCACCTGATCTGCTCCACTACCGAAGTGAAATTATGGAAACAATAGGTCCGTTCCCGTACTTTAAATCAAGAAATAGCCAATAGTTTCTGGAAAAACAAGTTGTAAATAATTAGGAAGGTAAAAGTTAAAAAAATTCTTGAAAATGCAAGTTTTTGCACATTTGTAAATTTTTTGATTACAATTGGATCATTCTCTACAAGTTTTTGCTTTCACAATTTTACGCTTTTTTTCGGGAAAGAAATGTTGCTTTTGCAACATTCTTGTACAAATATAACACGCACAACATGAGTGGATGCGAAAAGCTCGGCCTAGGCCCTCCATGGGCTGTTGTGCCATTAAAAGTAAAGTAAATGTTGCTTTTGCTTAAGGTTAATGAATTTATCTCTAGAATATAAATTAATTCACGGAGCTTTCTATGCATAATAACGTTAGTATCACTGCTGAAGAAGTTGTGGGTGAAAGTTCCAAAAAGGTTTTTATTTAAAATACTTTTAATAATTTTTATTTTTTCAAATCAATATGGTATTGACACATGTACATATTTCATATCGATCGATATCTTGATTTATGTGGTGAAAATGAACAGTTTAAGTGACTTGAGATGTAACATATTTTATCACATATTTTTGACTATAAATAACAAACTGGATTGAATTTTCAAATACTTAATTTTTGGGGTTACGTATTATTGTATCTGAAGAATGGTCTTTGACCTGAATGTTGAGAATCTAAAATATTGCTATAGTTTCTATGATACTTTTTTGTTTCTATGATACTATATCGTACTTTAATATTAAATAACTACGTGTTTATGTATTGCTTTTTGTATTTCAAAACAAAGAAATAAATTTCGCTGCCAATAAAAATAGGATTTCGAAGGAATTTTTCTTTCCGAAATACGTGTATGTATGCAGTATTAAAAGTCGACATTTGTTTCGCCGTTTTACGTGGTACGTAAATATGTATCCAACGTATGGTTTGCGTTCGGGGTTTATTAATGTTTAAATGCAAGTGTTTTTTTTTGCTTCTGATTTGCTTGGAAGTGCTCAATGCCGGAATTCCCCTTTGTGTACGTGATCAAATCAACTTGAAAGGATATTTTTTTAGCTGATATGAGGAGCAGAAACTGACATTGCGTTTGTGTTTAATGCACAGAATTTATTCATATGTAATCAGTTTTACGCAAAATATTTATCTTTGTAAGGATTAGTTATAAGTATACTAGATGGGCACTACAGTTTTCAGGTCGATGTTCATTATTCTATCACTCTGATTTGTGCCCTCTGTCTTCTTCGTCATCAAATTGTATCCTTTCAGGTTGTGTGTGTTATATTTATACACGAATGAAAGGGACCTATTCTTGGAGGCTTGTCAGTGCCTGTCAAGAGGTGATTCCGTGTAGAAAAATATTTTTTTCTACTTTTTGAGAGATTTTAGCTCCGGACACTCTGCGTAACAGGCCTGCGCACTACTAACTACATGGCACCTACTTGGTTCCATCTTCCTACCTAAATTTTTAATCAAAAAACCGTATTCTGCAGGTTTTATGTACCAGGTACAAAATTATAGGCGTGCCTTCGTGATGTTTAGATTAGTTTAGGTTTTTTTATACATAAGATTTATGTTCATCTTTTTAGCCATCAGAAGTTGATAGGTACGCTAGTCATACATACGAGTATGTATGCATACTTTCTTTAGGGTTTTAAAGTAATACGAGTCATAGAGAATTCTTAAATTAATAAAATCAAATTTTTTAACAATACTAGTTTATGCAGTTCATCTCGTATTGGTTTTATTCTGAACTTATACAGATTTTATTATTAAAAATATTTTGACAGCATTACATTAAAAATCAAACACGGCCTACGTTAAATAAGTGAGCGAGCGTTAATCAAATAAAGTGTCCGTATTCGAAAAGTCCCACGTAGAGTACTACAATGCGGCAATTTAATGCTGCATCATGTGCCCGTGAGCAACTTGGAAGCTATCAATGCGCCACATTAGACAAAGGCGGACGTCCGCTGCAAATCAAAACACACGTGGCAGCAATTGTGAGCGAATAAGGGGGTGCATTCGTAGCGTCCGCGGCGTAAGTGTGGCAGGATTCGCAACTGACTTTTTCGCCTTTGCCGTTGTTAGCGAAAAGGAATATGTATCTATGAGTGAAGTAGCAAAAATGTTGCAAGTCAAGAGCACAACAAAATTTGTACAGTAAAAAGGCCGATACTGAGGGTTTTGAAATTTTCCAAAGAGAGGGTTCGAATTGTATGAATTGGCCCTGATGATGTAAGCGTTCTATGGTGGTGTGATGCGGCTGATGGCGAGACGCGGTTGCTCATATTTACACAAGAGCTTAAGCGAAATCTTGAAATTAAAATAAATGCCTTCTACACATAGCTTTCGTTGCATTGCGAAGGGAAAGGGAATCATGAGAAAATTACCTCACGTATTTTGACGGGGAGGGAGTGCGGCTGATGCGGTGCGGCAGTTTAAACGCCTTGCAGTGGTATGAAGCGCGCATTGATTTATCATGATCTGTGAGGCAATAAAACTTTAAATTGTTGCCTGTTTTCTTTTTCCATTCGGCTGAACGTTTTTTTAAGTCAAACCCTTAAAGTAAAAAGCACCACCCTTCTACAAAAGATACCAAAGAACAACAAAATAAACAAGTGAATTGGGGTAACTATGCCGCTCTTAAAAAAATTGCGCTTGCCCCATGCAGCATTGCAATTTGATGATTAAATTTATACGAATCCGATTGTGAATACAACTGCAGTCAATCCAGCTACATGGATAAAGTTGCTAGAATAAGCGAAGACGAATACTTGACGAACTAAATGCGAAAGTACCCTGCAGGCAGCTTCCGTTTCATTACTTTAAATTTCTCCAAACCGACATCCTTACACACGCAAGTACACACAAATACATACTCATACATATTTCCCAGTTTTCATATTCGCGCAGTACCTTCCGTAGTTGATTCTGCCAAATACTGCCATGGGCATAGTCTACGCTTCACTTGCTCCTTTATTTTTGCATTTTCCCACTTTTCTACTAAAAGCAGTCCCCCACTCACTCGTACATATCTACTGGCATTGTGCGGCGAACGTGATCTTATTTGCGGTTCGATTTCGTTTCTTATCGTTGTGAGTTTTTTGTGCTCCTGTCGTGAATTAAAAGGATTTAAAGTCGACGCCTGCTCATCTTAAAAAAAGTAAACTAATATTTTTGTGCTTTATGGTTCAACGGAGTGTGTGTTTTGTTTTTTTTTATTTTGGGTTTATTACTTTTCAATATTGTCATTTCGGATTAGAACAGCATACGCCTTGAGGTTTAGTGAGTGCAAAAATTTAAAGAACAACACAACGTTTGCCTAAAGCGTTGGATGGGTGAAATGAATGCAGGTATGTCCTTTGGTTTTGTGTAAAAGTGTTTCTTTAGGGAAAGAAGCGCCGCATGCAAAAGCAGACCGTACGCAACCTTACCAGATCAATACATAGTTATTCATAGTTATATATATAGTTAGGTACAATCACTAATATTTCATCTAATTTGTCTTTTCTTAATAGAGAATTTATCTGTTCAAAGACACAAATCATATGTAAATAAACCATGTATTCAACTTTGTAAAGCTCGGTCTAGGCTATCAATGGCATATTATGTTATGAAGTTGTTATTATTCCTTGGCCTGCCAGACGTTAGTAATCTTAGTTTGTCACGTCATGTGCAGTATAAAATTCAAAATGACCAGAAGCCTTTTTTTTTGTTTTCATCATGCCAGGTGGCAAAAAATTATAAAAAACGGTTTTAATAAAATTCAAATAGCGTAACTCTTGTAAAATTTAGTACTCCTCCATTCTGATTCCATTGAATGAGTTTTGTCTACTGTTGCAATTGTTTGGATGAAACTACGCAATAAATTAGGACACGGCTCGATTCATTCATTCGATTTTTTAGAAATTGTCGGTTTGAACAATTTTTGGTGCTCAGAGGTATCCGGTTTCCTAATTACGGTGTTTCAAGATTCATTAAAAATCTTTATGTTTGTGATGGCACATCAAAAGCGCAATCATCTGATCTGTTGATATATGTACATAGATATGTATATATGTACATACATATGTATATATGTACGCGTGTACTCTGTGTGTACTCTGTGTGTACATCTGTGGTATCAGGGTATATTGATTCTGATCGAGTAACGATTGTTTGTAACGTCCACAATTGGGCGTTGTAGGTGTTAACATACATATATGTCAGTCTGTCCGTGTATCCGATAACTCATGTCAAACTTACGCATTCTCAACCAAACTTTAAAATAAAGCTAATTTCATAGATATTACAAACATTGTACTGTGTTTTATTTCTACATCAACAGACTATAAGGAGCATTTTTAAACGCACACAAGTCAATTGCAAAATAGTTAGCTATCAAAATGATCATAAAACTAAACAAATTTAGGTAAATGCAAAAATTTTGTATGCAAGCAATTTACCAAATATATGCAAAAAACATGCATTTGTTGTAAAATATGAGAAAATATGCAATAACGGTTGAATGTTATTTTAAAGAAAATTTCATAATTCGTAAAGAAAACTTAACCATTTCACTATAGGGATGCATGGAATTCCTTGCCCTATTTATTATAATTTTGTATGTATTATGAATAGTTGTTACTCATGAGTACTTGCATTTGGCTTCACATTGTTCCCCCTTTTTTTTTTTTATCTATATATTCTTATTTAAAGGCATTTAAATGACTGTTTTCGTTCAAACAATACTTTTAGTAATAAGTTGTTCACAATTATTAAATTTATATGCTTATTTCCTGTACTTAGCAAGATTAATATCTCAGACTTACATATGGTATTTTTGTTGTACACAGGAGGTCCGGAAGTTGGTGTTTCAAAATCTCCATTGCTTGTTGTAAACTAATTCCCTATCTGTGTACACTATAAATGAGCAGTGACATTTGACGCCATTTGAAAATCTTATGGACCATTCATATTACTTTTGCCCCACCTTGTATTTTGTAATAACCTAAAAATAATTAATAATTAGATTATAAAGATTATAAATAAAACGATTCAATATAATCGAAGAAGAGATTCCTACTTACTTACTTAGCTGGCAGAGATTCCTAGTGATAGGAAAATCCACATTGTATTGTTTTGAGACTTTGTTAAATTCAAGCAAGGCCCTTGTGATTGGCGCATTCATTAGATAGTTAGTTTTCAAAGTGGATACATAAAAAGGAACGTGGTAGTGCAGATGACGTGAAGGTACATTAAATCTAATCTTTTCAAGTAAAAATGGGGAATCAATATTTCAATATATATATCAATATATATATCAAATAGAACATCCAAGTCTAGGAACTCCTCAACCGACTTCAACGCATTGTTAGATATAGTATACTATAGGGCGGAAAGTACTGACTAGATGATCTTACAAATCTCTTTTGAAAACAATTTTTTATTTTAAGAGTCAATTTGTTTCGTTGACACCAATCAACTAATCCGATTGTAACAGAGTAGTATATGTCAAATTTTTGATTCTGCAAAAGAGTTTTAAATCATCAGCATACAATAGATAATGCCATTAATAAATAATAGTGGTCCTAGGATGCTACCTTGCGGAACGCCAAAAGAGGCCACAAAAACTGCGATTTAACATTTTCAATTTCAACTTGGCATACCCTATTATGAAGGTAGGGCTTCAGCCACTCAAGGAAAGTAAAGTGAAAATCTAAGCATACAAGTTTTGCAGTTAATATATTATGAGCAATAGTGTCAAAAGCTTTCGAGAAATCTCTATAAATAGAGTCAACCTGATAACCCATTTCGAAATGCCGACATACAGAATTCAGTGAAATCTGAAAGATAAGTAACAGTTGATCTCCCTTCAATAAATCCATGTTGGTAAGGAATTATAATTTGTTTCACTGCAAAATATACAAGCTTTGAATTTGTAGAGAGTTTAGAGATTGACCTGTAATTAAGAATGCCACTTTTGTTCCCTGATTTTAAGATTGGAGTAATGTGAGTAATCTTCCATTTATCATAAAAATTTTGCTGAGCTTAAAGAACTATTAAATATTGCACACAGGGGCAAACAAAGAGTTGTCATGCATTTCTTGAGTAGAAAAGGAGACAGCCCATCGATATATTTCTTTAGCGAAGATTTCAAGCTCAAAATACCATTCATAACATCATCTTCCGTTGTCAACAGGGCACCGAAGTCAATTGAGGATTTTATATAATTAAGAGACTATGGATCAAAATTGTTATTAACTTCAACAAAATTTGATTTGAAATAGTTAGCAAAAAGATTTTTAGTATCAGAAACTTTATCAGAGGATACACCATTGTACATAACATAATTCCAAAAAGATTTGGGATTTAACTTTAAATCATGCTCAACCCGTTGTATGTATCGATTGTAAAGAAATTTATCTAGGACATTAAATTCCTTCATATAATGCTCATATTGAAATTTATATTCAGTTCTATTATTTGATTTATAGAGCTTGTGAAATATATTTTTTTGATTTTTAAGCTTTTTCAGGTCATTTGTATACCATGGCAATTTATGAACTCTAGCAGGTAGCGATGGTATATTATTAAGGCATATATCAGAAATTTTACAAAGAAAAGTTTCAAAACAATCCGATGTAGATTACCTGTATATTCTATATATAATCATTTCCATGAAACACATTATCAGCCTGGCTCACTATATAAAATTTTGCATGGGAAATAGGCGTGGTTATTGTCCAATGATGACAATTTTCACATCCGTTATTTTTGAAGTTATTTTAATTGTGTATACAAACACGGACAGACGTATATACAAAAACGGGCAGAGTGACATGGCTGAATCGACTGCGCTATGCAAGCTGATTATTTATATGTACAAATATGTATATTATATATGTTCCTACCTACGTCGCCCTATTGTGGCTTTATATATAATCGATATTCGATCAGAACCAATACACCCTACCCTGTACACAAAGTGTGTAGGGTATAAAAACGTTGCGATATACATATGTGTCCTCCCTTGGACACTATATAAATATATGTATATACTATGTTCATTTAGGTACTCATCTTCAATGCATATTGTAGGTGATACTGTTGCACAGCTAAAATTAAATTTCGTTTAGTTTAATTTGTTACCTACATTGTTACGTTCTCGAACAAACTATGTGTATGCGTATGCAATAAACATGATAAATTAATATTTATCTACTTACAAACTTTTCTCTGCACGATATTGCAGTATTACCATTGATATGTACTAGGTACCTCATTCGGCGATGAACGTTACATTGAGTCAAAGTGGAGAAACGCGTGAGGAAATTCAAATTAAAATTTATTAATTTTAAATGCGTGCCACATCAAGCGGCGACGCATTGCGCTGACAATTACACTACGGTGCATAAACATTTGACCACTTTAAGTATTCATTTATTCATTTAAATTAATTCAATTATTCGCTGGTACACGTCGCGGTAGTCATTTGCGTTTAATGTTCGTTATTGCTGATGCATAAAGGTGCTTAACTTGAAAATACAGCTCTCTTGTTGTAATCACTCTCGCTCTCGCTTTCTTCGTATGAAATTTGACTGACTTAAAGTTAATTAATTCAAGTTCAAGTTCATCATAACATAATAAATGCCCCACAATTTCGTCTTACTTCTTATGGCAATGGCATTGCACTGCACTCCACCGCACCACACCGGATCATAAGCTTCGTAAGTATGTATACTACGAGTATCAGCACAAAAATTATAATTAATTATTATTCCTCTTAGCATTATGCAGATTGGATTGGAACAGTGAGCTGATGTTGTTGTTTTTGTAGTTTATTTATTCATTGTGACTGAGAAGTGCTTTTTCAGACTTTGTTGTTATTGCGTCGGAATTGACGAATTAATTTGTTAAGTTTATATGCTGATTTAAAGTTTCTGAAAGTGTTAACAATTTTAAGGATTATTCAAGAATTTTAAAAAAAGTTTCGTTCGTTCGAGCCTATTTTGGTACCATATCTTTAAATTTTCACTTGTTAATTTTTATCTAGAACCAGTCTTTAAGAAGTAGGACAGCTTCTTAATTATGAAAATCTCGGAAGGATTTGCCGAAAGTGATAAGTCTGGTACTTGCAAAAAGGTAGGATGTTTTCCATCCTTGTCCGAATTTTTGTGTGAAATTTTCCACTATGACAATTGTTTATTATTTTCATATATGTAGATAAAAGGAAGAACTATTTGCGGCAAAGGTTTTCAAATACATTCATTTTGTGTGAGTTATATTTGTACACGAATGGAAGGAACCTAAAGTTGTATGCCGAATCCGAAGGGCGAAGCTTTTCTTAACAATTTTTACTCTTCTAGGTTTACCATTGCTTGTTGATATTGCCTGTGCGCTGGTCTGCTACGCAGACAGAACCAACTACCACACGACGACCATTACTATAGTTCGCATCGATATGATTAAATATCTTGAAATTCAACCAGTGATTTGTAGGCTTTTCTGATTTCATGAGAAAACCAATGTCCGAAGTTTAAATGAGTCGTTACATATAGGCAACTATGGAAATAGTTTACATAATAATTCAGCTTTATTTTCTAAAAAAGGAGTCGAATTTAATTAACAAATTACACAAAATATATTCATTTTGATGCAAGCAATGAAAAACATACAAGTTTTCAGTAAATGGCCTTTTATCAGAGCATACGTCAACAATCTGATGGAGCTCCTCCATTTGGTAGGCATTCATGTTTTGTTAGTGTAACCTACAGCGACGGCCGTCATCATATCGCATTGGAACTTTAGCTTAACAAGTTAAAATCTCAGCAAGTGTTTGTTCAACGGATGCTGTCGTCGAAGCAACAAAGTTGGTAGCCTTTAAAGATTTGTTTGCGATACCTTAAACAACAGAGTACACCAGACAAAAATCGGGATCGTGTACAAATCTGCGAGTTATAACACTACAGTCTGCTAAGCATAAAGTGAACTAACTCCATTCAAGGAAGTATGCCGCATTGCGACCATGAAGCACGAAAATGCCCAGTAGCACTCGTATTGTCCGTATCCGTTCGAATCTACAATAAATTTGGCAATGGTCAAACAAACTCCTGGACAGACATGCATGTATATATTAATCGATCGAGACCTTTATATTACAATACATACGAGCCCTAACTACTATTAATTCTTACAGACAAAGATATGACTTTTCAGTTTAAAAGTTTTGAAAGTTACTGTAATAGAAAAGAATACTTATAAAATTAATTGTAGATGTCGATACGATACTCTTCATGATAGATGACGCTTCTGCTATAAAATTATAGTATTACCCGTGTGGTCACTGCCAGGTTAGGGTATGAGCGTTGGAAATATTTTTAATATACACTTTTCGTGAATAAAAACTTACTATTGTGACATACGTTATGAAATAATATTGGCTAACGAGAATTTGGTACTTTTTGCGAGAAAAATGTTTGTATAATAATACGGGAATATCATGTCATACAAACCAAATCGGCTATTACACACTTGAAATTAAAATTTTAAATATTTCAATCTTATAAAATATAAAATAAGTGAGAACTCGATATCTGTATGCAGATATGTATGTGCAACTACTTTTCGTTCTCTAATCAATTAAGATGGACAGCGAAACTTTGTTATCTAGACTAAGTTCACATTTTTTTCCAAGTAGCCAGTACATTATTTTAGATTTAATATTAAGTTGTTTTCATTCTGATGTAATGTGAAGTTGTCATGTAAGTCTTTTGCCCAGATGCATTCCCTAGATATTCAACACTGTTTCGACAGAAAAGCGCTTTAATTTTCAATATATTATATGTGTACATATTTTATGTAGATACACATGTACCTGCAATAAATATTTTAGTTGAATTAAAACATTCTATTTATTCCATTTTGACATAAGACATAAAACTAGATTTCAAAAGGTAGAAACATTGATTGAAAAAGCGGACTGTTATCAAAAAGTTCGATTTAATGGTGGTTAGGGCTTTATGTTCAGCAACCGAACAAGGAGTGTAAAAACTGCGAACGAAATTCGAAATACTTCCTTTGTTGACGTCAGTTGCTGTGCTTTGCCCCCAACCAGAATGAATCGACTTGGGCTGCATATCTTATTGTGGTTATCATATCAATGTTGCTGCAATTGTAGCCACTGCTGTGACTGCTGCTCTACTGGTGCTCTTCCATGGTGTCTACCGAACCGAATGCTGTTGCTGCATATTAGCGGACATTTTATTCCTTCAGCTCATTGTTTGTCGAAACGTGTTATTGTATTTGGCTGTTTCTACTTTGAGCCTCTTCTCTGCATTGCCATCCGTCCGTTCGATAGTCAACACCAGTCTCACCATACAACCCCAAGGGAATGAGCAGCAAAAATTTTATGTATTGTTGTGCATTTTTTCATTTTGTTTTACATAAAGTTCTTTTTTCTCGGAGTCGTTCGGCGGTCGTGAATTTAAGGTCGTAGCGTGCCTAATATGTTTCCAATAAAACAGTAGGTAATCGACAGCTCCACACGATATCTTCATGACACTGAGTGTGCAACTGCACCTTCTGAGTTAGCTCAGTGGCAGGAGTAGGTACAATGCATGATCGCTACGCCGACTGTGATTATGACGACAATATGCACTCCGTTTCGACAAACATGATACACTGACACCGGAGGGCTTTATTGGCCAAAATGCATTTTTCTTGTTACCTCTACATGCGTCTAAGTAGCCGAGTACCAAGATTTTAACAGACAGCATAGGAAATTTATACACCGACGATTTTTATTCTCACCGCGTTAAAAACACAATGCATTTGGCAAAGGAAATAAATTTGGTGCAATGAAATATCAGGAAAATTGAATTGGTACTCAGGCCGTGTTAGAGTTAATATGCTAAATTTCTACTGAAATTTTCCTACACTGCAAACAAAAGTAGCCCTACTGACTCTCTGGGTGAAAACATTTCCTACTGATCCTTTCCGATTGTCAGACTGTAAAAAGACATTAAAAGCAAACTTTGCAATCCTACTTGCCAGCCATAAATAATAAAAAAATACATTGGGCGTACACTTGATCAAATTGAAATTCATTACAGCTTGAATTGAGAGAATATAGGTACCTACTAACTCTACTCAATTCTCTGCCACAGGCCAAAAGAGTCACGCATAAGCATACATTTCCCCAAAACGAGATAAAAATTAAAATGACAGTTGCAAAGAGTTTCATTGTTGGAATTGCAATGAAAACAATCTAAAATAATATCTAAAATAATAACAAGCTCTCAAAAAGCTGTTTTAGCATATGTTTCAATATGCTGTTTTCTCTTTTTTCTTTTCAAAGTAATTTTTGTTTGCATGCCTCAATTTTACCTTTCACCCACTAGCTTGCTTACAGCTCCGCTTAATTTAACAGGCGCCAGCAATGTTTAGGCACGAGGCGTTGCAAGAACTAAATCTGTATCATTAAATTAAAATAGTCGTATGGCAATTGTTTTCGTTTTCCCCCATTTTCTTGTTTAATATTTTTTTATTGTTCCCATTAAATTTTTTCTTACGGTTTATTAAAAATATCCTCTTGTTAAATGGTCTCGCTACAAGCTGCCTCGTGACAATATCATCAACATTTTTTTATTGCAGAATAATTCCTTTAATTGTTGATTTTGTTATATTTTTAAATAGCCAGCGCGAGCCACTTTACTGAAGTTCGAATAAAAGTATTCTGTATTTCCGTGGGGACGGTTGGGACATGGCTTATAGTCGACCGAACTGTGTGGCAGTCCAATGTTGATAACTGTTGTGCATTTTTCCCCCTTTATAGACTGAATTCAACATATTTACAACGACTTCTTATCCTAAATGAAGAGCATTTATAATAATTTAAAAATCTCTCTTGATTACGACCATTTTTCGCGGATTGACCCATTCGTTTTTTTTTACATTTGTTTTACAAGCAATGAATAGAATATTATATATTTTACGTATATACATACCGGGGAGGCAAACCGAATTTGAACCGAACCATCCGTAGTTTGAGTTATTTAAACGAAACCTGAAACAAAATCCGTTTAATTTTATTTGCGTTCGAAAAAATGGTTTGGTTCAATCCAAACGGTTGTCCCATTACTTTATATATATAATTTTTCGATATAGAAAATATTTTAGTTTTTGGTGCTGAAAATCGCAGGTTGTCTGATCAATATGTTAAGAACATATGTATTTATGTAATACCAGACCTAAAAACATTTTTAACTTATGTTGTTGTATTCCACTAAATTAGTAAGTTATTATTATTATTATAATTTTAAAAGCTGACTGTGAAGTTTAACCCTTCATAACCAATCTAGCTGAAAATGTTGATCATTTTGAGAACAGCTCTTCAAAAGACTATTTTAATTATGTGTATTGAGTTTTATTAAATTCGCGGCATAATTTCCTTAAATCAGTTGGATGGGAGGTACCACGAACTTAACATCTTCCTGACAATGTCAAATATCTGTACCAAGTTACATTTATCTTCCTGGCACTCTCTTAGATAAACAAAACACTAAAATAGTTAATGACCTTGTTACCAAGGTTTCAATTTCACAAATTTAATTTAAATTTTTCAAATTGTGGCAAGACTTCAAATCTCAGACTCAGATTTATTTATCAAAAACACTCATATTATGACTATTTTACCTTCCAATTTTACTACTGACTAACAAATAATTTCATAATTGTGTACATGCATCAAAAGAAACATATGTAGTTTCTTATTTCATTTTTATTACCTTCGATAGTGGAGCTTAGCTTAGCCTAAAATTATAAAAATGCCTCTGCCAGTAAGAAAAATGCCCCAAAAATCACCTATTCGATATTTACTTTTCTTTCTTTGAACATGAGCAAATTTTATGCTTTACTTATTTGTAAAAATCGTTGTGTCATCTACAACATGTAAAGGCGGTAAGAAAAAATGTCAGTAAAATTGTTAACTTTGGTTTTCATGTGAATTCGCCTCTAAATTGTGTTAACCATGTGAATAGTGTTGTAATAAAGGTTTTTCTAACCTTAAGGCTAGGAGTTGTATGTACTTGCCTAAACTTATTGTGACAAATTACATCAGTCATTCCGCTAGAATTAGTTGCCTGTTTCCCACAAAATTTAAATATATCAACTAATTAGGGTTTTTTTTCATTGGCATCTTTGGGCTTTGTAATTCATAGCCTAAAAGTTTACGTTGTTTCTCTAATAGAAGCAGTTTCAAAACTATTAATTTTCAATCATTTTTTTAATCATTTATAAGTATAAACATATGAACAAAATCAGTAATCTACATATTTAAAATACAATTCAATATACTTATGTCTTAGTGCTAGGTTATGCTTTTTTTAATTTTATTATATTTTCATGATCTTTAAAATTAAGTTATACTTACTTATGAAAAAGATTTATTCTTATGTAAATAAATAAATATTAATTAATACGCAAAATTCACTAACTGACAAAAACGTACCGGGAATCAGTCAATAAAACACAAACTAACCTCTTGTTTTTTCCTGCGCCTTCAAAGTAGACGAGTTTTCTCTCTCGAACGCCACATAACCAGATGATATTCATTATTTACCGTCTGGCCTTCTGGCAAGAATTCCGAGTGCACAACACGGCGATAATCAAAGAAAACATTAACGACCAGAGCGAGGCAAATCTTCCACCATATCTCGACTGCTTTTGAATGCACTGTACCACTTATAGACACGAGTTGTTAAAGTCGATTCACTATAAGCCTTCTGCAACATTTTCAGCGATTCGGCACACAAAACTCCATTTGCAATACAAAATTTTAGACAAATTCTTTCTTGGATATTTTTGCCAACTGCCAAAATCGTGAAATGTAAACAAGCGAAATAACAAATCAGTATATATCAATGTAGTTTCGACTCTATGTATGTACATACATAGCGGCAGTAGGGGAGGGTGTGTCTCAAAAGAACACAATACCCAATGAAGATCTGTTGCGAGCAGGCACCGTCCTTGGTGTAGGTGCCCCCACCCTAGGGTGTCATCGTGGGACAACGTTACAGAATTCAAGCATGTGTATCGCATCACTAACATACCTTATGACTCTGTCAATAGGGTGTGGGTAATGTTTTTGGCCGGTACACCACATCAGAAGATAGTACTAAAAATTTATGCACCACTGTATGCTGTTCGGCTTCCACCGCTAGGTCGAAGGGCTCGATTTGGTGTGGGCGGTGTGACTATATGATCGATACTATGTATGAGAACAATGGACGTCAGAACCTGACGTCCTGCGGAAATCGCTGACCTGCTAATGTGTCAGCTGCCGCCGTCCAGTAAAACCTTGGCAGGCCTTGATGGTACAGGACCTGGCTCTGAACGCAGGTACTCATAAGGTCTTGCGTCAATCCTGGCGTGGCCTTACTGCATGCATAGACAACCACGGAGTTACTAAGGCGACTGTACTTTCGGGACGAAATAGCGGCAATGAGCGGGACCCAATTACCATGAATATAAATATAAACAACGCAACAACAGATGTAAATGAAAACGAGACGATAAACCCTTTAAAAGTGTGAACGTTAGAGTTAATTTCACCCAAAGAATCACATAAATAATTTCCTTGCGGCTCTCTTTTCGAAATGTAATAATGTAGTTCCTAATATTATTTGATACAATTTTAAACCAACTTGCAATGGTGTAAAATTAGCAACAACAAACTTTTCCTCTCTTGACAGGCAAAGAAAACCTAAAAGAGTAAAAATTGCATATGATAAGCTTTTCATTCGGCATTAAACTGTAGGTCCCCAAAATTCATCTTCAAATATATGACGCACAACATGAGTTTATGCGAAAAGCTCGGCCTAGGTCCCCCATGGGCTTTAGAGCCTCTTGAAGACGAGGACTTTGCAGATGGTGCCGGGTGTTTCTTTGACAATAGCAGTGGTAAGTTCCAATTTAGCTTTTGAAACAATTAAAATTTAAATCTAGTGTCATGCTAAAAATTTTGTCTTACAAAGTGTCACACTTGCCTTATGATCGACCAGAGTTTAAATTTATTGTTTTTATTTTTATCACTTCATAGAATGAGTTTATTCCCAGAATCCGACATTATCTGATGAGAGGTTTTTTTAACGGCAAAAACTTAATTTAATTATTCTGGGTTTTCAAAAACAGTTGCTGATTTGAATAACACGTGATATCGGTAATCGATTTAACAATTTACAAACGGTAATCAAAATATTTTCTTAAATTTTCAATATAATGGTCAGTAATCTACAGACATACTTACATGTCTATTGTTCGAGTATTTATGTACATATATATACATATGTAAATGTAGGTATGATGGTACGTTATATATAAGTTTCTAATAATTGTATTGTAGTGGTTCGTCTCTAGAGTACAATATTAAAAATTTCTTATTTCTTATTTGCTCCAAATTGCTCCTAAGTACGTTCGTAGATACATATTTGGTGTGCCTCTACCCGGAACTAAAATTCGTATTTTTTATGGGGGTTGCTTTTGGCTTTGGTGTTTATTTTTACATTCTGCTGCGTGAAAAACGCAATATCGATTAAATACTAAGTTGAATATCTTCTTTCTTGAAATTGAAGTTATTGTTGGATAAAAAAGGAGCAAAGAGAATAGAAAAAAGCGAAACGCCAATTTCAGGCTGACATTGCACCCTTAGTGCGGTTGGTCACGTACAAGATTTCCTCGTTTATTACATTTCCCTTTAGGTTTATTGCTTTCCTACTCCAGTTATTCGGTTGTACCTCCAACCACTTTATCCATGAATGCGTGCAACGCAAAAAACGCTCACAAGCCAAACCATATAAACAGCATTGGTGGCGGCAGCTCCGTTCGTCATGCCACATTACAACGTACTATTGCCGTCAGTCCAAAAACTCTTACGTACAAGTAGTTTCCCAAATTTTTCATGCTTTTCTAAGCTGTCAGAAATTCGTCCATTTGGAAATTCAATTTTTACTTCACGAGTTTTCTAGTTGATTTTAAATTTAAATCATGTTCATAATTGAAGATGTTGGCTAGGGATGAAAAAGTGGCTGCATGCACTGGCATTTTGGTATCTTCGCACATGAGTATACACACTTAAAAACATGTACTGACACATACATATACATTCACATTTCGTTGGCAATGGTGTGGCCTCACCTTTTTGACGAAAATAATGAAAAGAATCGACAGTTTTTGAGTCCAGCATTATCAAAAATGTTATTTTTCATGTACAACGAAAATAGTTTCAATATTGCACTTTGGTCTAGAAGAACACCCTTTTGGCTTTAAAATATTGCACAGCGGATACTAAATTGGACTAGCGGGCGTGCCAACTCCCATACAAAAAAAAAAAAACATTTAAAATGGCATAACTTGAAAACTATTCAACTTCAAACAATGAAATGTGTGATGACATGAAATTTTGGTCAATTTCCACACACACCGACTACAATATTGGTCAATACTATAACAACTTATAAATACGTATTTGATACATATAAAAATTTTCATATAATTACTTACATGAACATGAAGTTCGATGATAGTTTTACCAACAATCATCTACAAAACGGAAACACTACGGAACAAATGGAGAGAAATTAGTATAAAAGAACCTTGATTACATAGAGGGAAGTACTGAGACTTAGATAGTGGTCAAAGGCAGTGGCTTGCTGTTAAATCGTTTCGGTATTAATTGATTCATGGCGTAAGTTCTTACGTGAAGAATAGACTTCACTGAGGTATTATTAAGGCATCTGGGTGTTGTAACCACATACCCCGGTGCATCAACGTATTTAGCCAATCGCCGAACGATATCTTGTAGCCTCACCGATTGGCATCGTGTCACGACGACACGCATCGAAGCATACGGTACCTAATACGAGGAATACGACGTGCAAACAGTAACCACTACATTATAAATTACTTTAAACTCAATAAACTTTGTGAAGATCAGAACAAATCTCGTGAGTGTGAATATTCTTTGATCGATGGCTGCATTAATTTCGTCCTTTAGGGCGTAACACTTATCTTTAATGGCGCACCACAATGCACAACGCCAAAACGGCTAATAACGCGATTTTTAACCTTCCCACGCAAAAGATGGACTGTTGCACGGCTTCATACCGAGGTCTTCGTGCAAAATTCGCAACCAACAAAAAAGTGCAGAAATGTGAATTGTTCAATTCCTGAGAACGATGGCGAGTTGATGTAGTTGGTTCTTCTTGCACATTCTGAGCAACAGCAGCAATTTCGGTTGTGTGCACTGTAGTAGTGTTCTCGTATGTTGTTTTACCCAATAGAGATCCAGTTTCTCTCACTCTTTTCACAAATTGATCCACAAATTGCGTGGAAGGCGCTTCTCTTCTACCGAATTTCCGAATTTCGAAATTAATTTTCTTACACTTTCGGTAGCAGATTCACCATTTTGCAAGTAAATTTTTCCCAAAGCTGTTCAAGCGCATAGCGACTCATTTCGTTGGCCGCAAATGTAAACCTAATTTCCCGTCATAATACGAATGGCATTAGAGTGGCCACACTCAAAGTAACCAGTTGTTAATTTTCCAAAAGTTAGATGACCCTATATATGTAAGTATTCAGGTCTATGCAGTGTGCAGAAGTAAACAAACACACTTAGATATTGACAATTAATTGTAATCATTGTCAACCGACAAGTTCACCAGCAAATTGAAATATACTTACTATGAAGGTCGCTCAGGCCACACTTCAACCGGTTCACCGCGGTGTTTAATTTGTTTACCCTAACCACATTGTGTACTGGGCATATTGGTTTTGATTGAGCAGCGGTTGTTTTTAACGCCCACAATTTGAGAATACCATAAAATAAATCGGGGTGGGGTTAATTTTTAAGGATACACAGAAAAACACATTTTTTATGTAAAAATCACTGTTCCATGTAGAAAAGTGATCAAATCTCGTAATTTTTACATTTCAACGATTTGTAACTCAAGTATACTTTCTGGTGTTTATTTTTTAATATATTGACAGTTCTGTCCTGTCAGCGAAAACTAGCGGAATACACATCAACAAAATAGAACCAACAAAAAAAGTGCAAAAGAAAACGACGAGTTCAAAATTCAAGTACAACAATGCTCTGGGGTGCTGTAAAATGACAGCAATGGAAAGGATAACACATATCAAAATGCACAGCGAAATAAAAAAAGGAAGAAAAATCGCTGACGAGTCTTTTTAACTCTACTCAACTTTTTTATTGGTTCAAAAACTGATGACAACAAAACAAAAACAGAAAAGGGGTTGTGTGTGTGTGCGTGTGCTTAAAGAGCATAACAGAGCACCAAGAACAACAAACACCAAAATATAAAGTACATATACTAAGAAACGTTGTTCAGGGCAACAACAACAACAATAATAATAACAACAGCCTTTACTACAAGAAGAACACGCTGGCTCTTGTCAGCATGTGCAAGTATTTGTAAATCCTTTGAATTCCAGTAAAAATTTTAAACACACAAAAATCAGAATGAAGTGAGAAGGTATACTGTGCATAAGTGTCAGCAGAATATCCTGTAGAGCGGTAGAGGGCTGACTGAACGTACAAGAATATATACGAGCGAAAGGAGTGAAATGAAAAAAAGAATAGATAAAATGTAGATTTCCTACTGCTAGCAACAGCGCCACCTTCTGTACTTAGGCAGCAATTGAATTATGAAAATGCAATTGAAAGAATTTTTGACAAACATCGAAATAACTGACATAAAAAGCTGATCATGAACGAAATATTAGTTAATTCGCGGTTTAACATAATCAAAAATATAATGCCTACATATTTAACAAACATACTTACAAATACAATATATGCATTTATATCTGCACATACGAGTATATAAGGCAGTGAAAAATAGTGACAAAAGTTCAGCGATCATAAGATAATTCAAAAACATTTCGCAAAGAATAAAATGTAAAGCTCATCGTTACAAGAAAATTACTACGACTGTCCCTTGAAATCCTAGCCATATCCGCTTACTTTCCGCCCGCTTGGATTGCCTTTATGATTTACTAACTGCTCTGTGGAAATTTTTCAAAATAAAACGTTTGTATCTACATTTGAGAAGATCTCTAAATTGTATGGCCGCCATTGGTCATTGCGACTGCCATTGCCAAAGTCCTTTCGTGAAGCTAAAATCACCGGAAGTTATTATATCTTCATATATTATAGTGAATTGTCTGCAACAAATGTTATTTCATTGCTTTGGTATGCTAGGTCGACTGTATGTACGAGTACATAAGGATGTAGTACTCATCATATGATGAGTGTGTATGTACTTGCACATAGTGACTACCCAACAGCAAAATTTGGTAAGCTTTCAAACTGCTGTGCATCTAGTCTGACTGTGTCATATATGTATGTACATATATAACTATGTAAAAGTTAGTATTTAAGAATTTTATTTGTGTATTTGTATTTACATATTGAATTTCTTCAAATGGAACTCAATTGCTTTAAATTGATATACGAGTATGCATTTTATTTTCAAATTGACTGTCGGCAATATCAAGAAGGACGTGAAATATTCTCCCGTGTAAAGAACACTGATTGGACCTTATCAGTTTGACTGCAGTCCTAGTATTCACACTACTCCAAATCCTGGAAAAGACCCGAGAAAAACAGATCAACACCCATCATCTATTCGTCGATTATACATAAAGCCCTTTTCGACAGCACAATTAGGGATCATTGTACGCCGCAATGTCTAATTTTGTTATCCCTGAAAAGCTCATTCGTCTTTGCAAAATGACACTGATCTCTCCGCGCGATTTGATACCAAAAGATGTTTCAGACAAGGTGGCTCCCTATCGTGTGACTTCTTTACGTTATGCTGGAGAAAATAATTCGAGCTGCGAACATCGAAATCTCTGGCACTATCTTCTACTAGAGCGTCATGCTGCTAGCATAAGTATGCTGATGATATTGACATCATTGGCAAAAACGCTCGAGCAGTCCCTGGAAAGGGAGTCTCGTCGAGTGGGTCTAGTGGTGAACGAGGACAAAACGAAATACCTTGTGTCAACAAACAAAGAGTCACGGCGTCTTGGACAAAATGTCACTGTTGACAACTATACTTTTGAAGTCGTCAAAGATTTCGTATATCTAGGATCCAGCATAAACACCAACAATAATGTCAGCCTTGAGATCAAGCGGAGACTAACTCTTGCCAACAGGTGTTACTACGGGCTCAGTAGGCAATTGAGAAGTAGAGCCCTCTCTCGACCGACGAAAATAACGCTCTATAAGTCCCTCATCCTTCCCGTCCTAATGTATGGCGCAGAGACGTGGACAGTGACCATCAATGATGAGAGGCTGTTAGGAGGAAGATATTCCGTAAGATCTACTGTCCGGTATGCGTGGACGACGTGTATCGTATGAGCTGTACGCCGACACTGACAAGCGTATAAAAATCCAGCGGTTTCGCTGGCTGGGCCATATTAAGCGAATGGAAAAAAGCGCTCCGGTTAGAAGGGAGTTTTATTCGAACCATGGTGGAGGAACACGCAGAAAATGACGTCCTAATCTCCGTTGGAAAACCAGGTGCAGGGCAACCTGACTGCACTTGGCCTTATCAACTGGCGCCAGCGCGCGCATAGCAGAGGCGACTGGCGAAACTTTATAGATGCGGCCAAGACCGATCATCGGTTGTAGTGCCAGTTAAGTAAGTAAGTAAGATAAGAACACTTTATTTTTTCCATTTTTGTAACCATTCAAAATAAAACTATAGCTGACACTTTTTCACATTGTCAATATATAGTCTTCCTAATAATTGTTCATAGATTTTGTTATTGAGTGGTGGCTGTGGCGTAGTGGTAGTGCGTTGGACTGCTACGCAGATTGTCCGGGGTTCGAATCTCGGCACAGGTAAAATCAAAAAGTAGAAAAAATAGTTTTTCTAGACGGCACCACCTCTTGGCAGGCAATGGCAAACCTACAAGAGTAAAAGAGAGTATCAAAGTATCAAATTTGTTTTACCTATTATATGCAAGAAGGAACGCTATTTGCGTATAGAGCAGTGTTAGTTAAATGAAGTTACAAGAATTGCCGTTCGGTCCATCCTCATCAATTCATTGCTTGAGGAGCCAAAAACCATTTATTTTACTTAATTTATAACATATTTAAAATATGTACATTGAAACTCTTTACTCATATCAATAAACTAAATCAAAATTATACATGAAGAAATTTGTCAAAGTCTGAGATCACCCAGGTGGGTATTGGTAAACGACGTATATCAAAAGACAAAATTGAAAGTATGCGAATATATTTTTTTCGAAAGATACTTTTTCTATATCCAGAAACAAATCGATAATTTATTTAGTGAGTCGATATCGTTTTAAGATTGTATTAAAACTTACCAAGATATTAACAAATGAATTTCAAAAAGATCACCCGGAAGTTTGTGGGTAAGCGGAAGGTTAACCCTATGCTACCGCTGATATAATATAATATATATCCATAATTAAATATATTTATAATTAGTTAGATATATTTATTTAATACAATATGTACATTACTATAATTAAAATGAACAGATAAGATTGTAACTGGTCGCTGTAGCGTAGTGGTAGTGCGTTGGACTGCTACGCAGAGTGTCCGGGGTTCGAATCTCGGCACAGGCAAAATCAAAAAGTAAAAAAAATAATTTTTCTACACGGCACCACCTCTTGTCAGGCAATGGCAAACCTACAAGAGTAAAAATTGCTATGAAAAGCTTTTCACTTCGCCGTTCGGATTCGGCTTTAAACTGTAGGTCCCTTCCATTCATGTATAAATATAACACGCACAACATGAGTGGATGCGAAAAGCTCGGCCTAGGCCCTCCATGGGCTGTTGTGCCATCAAAAGTAAAGTAAAGTAAGATAAGATTGTAACTCCTGAGTACTTCAAAAAGCATTCAAAATGCTTCCATCGCAAGTTCTAAATTTTAAAAATGTTTTATTTCGGTGGAATGGCTTCAATAAAATTTGTATATTTTTGATGGCAATAGAGTGTCTCGTATCAAATTTCATCGAAAATTACACTAAGTTTACTATATGTGTGTGTATTACTTACTTTGGTCTTTCCAATGGAGATTAGGACGGTCTACGCGTTCCTCTACCGGCGGCTTTATAATTGACGAATAGATGGTGTCGATCTGTTTTTCTCGGGTCTTTTCCAGGATTTTCCTTAGTGTGAATATCTGGTCGATGGTGGATTTACCAGGCCTGAAGCCACACTGATAAGGTTAAATCAGTTTATTGGCTAGGGGTTCAGTCTTTAAGACCTCCTCATAGTCGGCCGGCGGGTTTTCAACGTCGTCAGTGATTGTGGTTTCCGGAACAGATTCTCCACTGGCGGGATTATTGCCATCATCGCCATAAAGCACCTGCGAGAAGTGCTCCCTCCATAACCTCATATCACCCTGGACATCTGTCACCAGATTTAGTCTTCGTCCTTGCCCCGGTGTTCAAACCTTTAGTCAGGCGTTTTCATTCCTCGAAGAATTTTCGGACCTCGTTCCTGTGTACAAACATCTCAATATCATTAAACTCACGTCTTTCGGCTTTTCTTTTCTTGCGCTTGAATTTCTCCTCCCTCCTCAGGTCTCAGTATCGCAGTCACATTCAAAATTTCAATTTCACCGTTCACCATTAATGTGCACTAAGCCTTCGAACAAAAGGATCGTAAAACTCTTGCTCATTGCATCGGTAGTGCTTCCGATACGCTGACCTTGGTCGCTGGGTATGAATGTATGAACATATATAAGCTCGAATATGTATGAATATGTCTGTATGTATGTATATGTTGTTACCGGTTTTCATTGCGGATGCTTTTGTTTTTGTTTCTACCATTTCTGGTTACTGTTCTTGCTATTGTTGCCGTATCCTGTAACGTTTAAGTTTAATTTTGAGCTTTTCCGCATCAAATAATTTCATTGTCCTCTAGCGTACACTGGACGATTTTCCTTTTTGATGGATGCACGGATGAATTCTTGAGATAGTGTGCAGGTACACAAATGAGAGAGCGAGTATGTGGTTATATTCAAATATGTATGTGTGTATGTATGATCATATGTATGATTAAGTATGTGTATTAGTTGTGACCACACTTCTAACAATGCTTAATATACCGAAATATTTTTGTAAATATTTCCTGAACGAAAAATTTATCATAATTGCTTGAAATGTAATGAAACATGTATGTTTACATACATAGTACATGGGCGTACGCAGAATATAGGACAGGAGGGGCAACCCAAACAATATATTTATATACTTAACAATAACGTTGACCCGAACATTTGGTTTTGTTTAAGGACCTGCCCCTAGTATTTTAATATGTTGAGTCTTCTGTAATATCATTAGAAGTATGAAGGGTGTAACCTTATCATTATTATTGATGGGCAGTGCACTGCGAACTTTAAAATCTGGTTGCAAAATTTGAGTTACGATTATATTTATCAACTTACTAAATGAGTTTATATTTACAGAAAGCTTGGTAAACGTACCTTTAATCCTGAACAATGAAAACTCGTGTTTAAAATTTCATATCTGCCAAATGGATCAACTTTACTTCGCATAAAGTACTTAGCATACTCTTCTGCCATGTAAAATGAATGTTTTACATACAAGTTATTAAAGGAAATTTCAATACTTTTATATATTTTGGCAATCATATGTTAAAAACAAACGTATATAAATACTTAGATGCGCTATTGAAAAATATAAAATGCTCAATATTTCAGCTCTTTCCATATGTCAGACGAATAACTTATGTTAAGTACGGCAGCACAATATTTCCATAAGTTTCTGCGAGTGTGCATAAGTGCAGGACACTGTTCCGTCCAGTAGCCCCTGTTATTGTCAATATTCCAATATTTCGCTACCTTGCCGCAATAAAAATCATTGGCTGTAAGCGGAGTTCTCTGGTTTACTGGGTCAAGAATCGAGTTTATTAAAATTAAAATTAATTCCAGTGCGCATAATAATTAATCCAACCGAATAGCTAATAATAATATGTGACGTATAACTGTCAACACAGATGGCAACTGTGCAGAGATGATATCGAGCGAAGTACGTATGTATGTACATATTTATGTATATGTGCACATATTTATATAGGGTATCCAACACTCCATATACGAATTTAATCAGTGACAAAAGTGCTAACGAGACTCAGCCATCCTTACCAAAAATGTAAACAAATCTAAAAACAACATCAACAGAAATATGCACAGCATCAGAAGCGAAAAGCTAAACGATCAACCGGAGCAGGCAAAAGGCAAGTATATACTACAAATTAACATAATATTAGAATTGGTAATTATGGCGCTTCGCTCACCAGTGCGCAGTAGTGTTGCGGACGGATATTATATATGTATAGTCGCAGCTCGCGAGTTGCGCATGCGCCGAGCTTAATTAGTATTCAGAGAAGGGGAGCGCGAGCATGAGCGAGGCTTCCAAAGGACATAATACATAACACTTGCACAAAACAGCAACAAAAACAACAACCAAGAGATCAACATAATTTCAGGTATAAAGCTTGGTCTAGTTGGCACGCAGTTACGCCGGTGTATCAGAGGAGGGTGCGCAGAATTTCCGAGTTTCAAATAATTTTCGTTCTTTTTTGTTTTCAGGATTGTACATTCTGTTGAATTATTCAAATGCGCTGCGAGTTGTGGCCGCTGAATTAAGTAATGAAATGCAACAAAGCTGCAGAAAAGGCAAACAACTCACTCGATTATAGTCGTCGCTATTGCAGTTGATTCTGAAGAGACACAAAAAGGCTTTTCCATGTTCTCTTGTATTTTCCACCTTGATTATGCGCATAATTTTTAAATCCAATGCAGAGCTTGGATACTCGCCTTATGTTTATTTACTTGCTTTACTTGGTGACTTGAATAAAAGAAGGTGTGGCTTTAAGCGATTTAGTGATGATAACAAATTCTGATCATTATGGAAACCATGCACGATATCATAGCTACTCAATGACCTTGACAGCATTTCAAATATGGATGAACATTAACGTATTGACATGGAAAAGTTTTATTTGTAGCTCTTGCTGAGGATTATATTTTTTGTTACATGTATTTTGGCTCTCTTTGTCTTTATTTTGTGTTGTTGTTACAAGCTGAAAACCATAAACTTCTATGGTAGAGACCAGAAACTAACTTCCATTCAAAAAGAGTTTCTAGCTGTAAACTCTTGTAAGAATGGCAAAGTAGAAGAAGTGAAGAGTAGTCATACAAATCGCTTTGAACGCCATCCTTGCACACATTAATAGTTATGTATTGTGTGTATGCTAGACCGTATTTAGAGGCGGGCTTTGGTGTCCCGCCCCTTCCCGCAGAAATGTGGTGAATTTCTTTCAGCTCTCGATATTAATTACATAAATTAATAAAAATAAACAATTTACTGAAGCAATTTGTATTATAATTTTTTATGTAAATTGGCCCTTAAGGATTAAATCGTACTTACACACAATATATTTCTATTGCTTACTGACTTAACTGGCACTGCAACCGATGATCGGTCTTGGCCGCCTCTACAAAGCTTGTTGCCTCTGCTATGCACGCGCTGGCGCCAGTGGATAAGGCCAAGTGCACTCCATTTCCAATGGAGATTAGGACGTCCCCTTCTTCGTGTTCCTCCACCGTGGTTCGAATAAAACACCCTTCTAGCTGGAGCGCTTTCTTCCATTCGCTCAACATGACCCAGCCAGCGAATCCGCTGGAGTTTTATACGTTTGACTATGTCAGTGTCGGCGTACAGTTCATATAGCTCATTGTTCCATCTTATTTGATACACGTCGTCCACGCATACTGGACCGTAGATCTTACGAAATATCTTCCTCTCGAACGCTCCTAACAGCCTCTCATCATTGATGGTCAATGTCCACGTCTCTGCGCCATACATTAGGACGGGAAGGATGAGGGACTTATAGAGCGTTATTTTCGTCGGTCGAGAGAGGGCTCTACTTCTCAATTGCCTACTGAGCCTGTAGTAACACCTGTTGGCAAGAGTAAGTCTCCGCTTGATCTCAAGGCTGACATTATTGTTGGTGTTTATGCTGGATCCTAGATATACGAAATACTTGATGACTTCAAAAGTATAGTTGTCAACAGTGACATTTTGTCCAAGACGCCGTGACTCTTTGTTTGTTGACACAAGGTATTTCGTTTTGTCCTCGTTCACCACTAGACCCACTCGACGAGACTCCCTTTCCAGGTTGGAGAATGCTGCACTGACTGCTCGAGCGTTTTTGCCAATGACAATATCATCAGCATACTTATGCTAGCAGCATGACACTCTTGTAGAAGATAGTGCCAGAGATTTCGATCTTCGCAGCTCGAATTATTTTCTCCAGCATAAGGTTAAAGAAGTCACACGATAGGGAGTCACCTTGTCTGAAACGTCTTCTGGTATCAAATGACACGGAGAGGTCTGTCCCAATTTTCACTGCGCTGGTGGTGTCGGTCAGTGTCATTTTGCAAAGACTTTGAACAGGTGACAGGGGTACCAAAATCTGACATTGCGGCGTACAAGTGATCCCTAATCGTGCTGTCAAAGGCGGCTTTATAATCGAATAATAGATGATCGGTGTCGATCTGTTTTTCTCGGGTCTTTTCCAGGATTTGGCGTAGTGTGAATATCTGGTCGATGGTAGATTTACGAGGCCGAAGCCACACTGATAAGGTCCAATCAGTTTGTTGACGATGGACTTCAGTCTTTCGCACAGTACGCTCGATAGAACCTTATATGCAATATTAAGAAGGCTTATCCCATGGTAGTTGGCGCAGATTGTGGAATGACCTTTCTTATGGATTGGGCAGAGTACGCTGAGGTTCCAATCACTTGGCATGCTTTCATCTGACCATATTCTGCATAGAAGCTCATGCATGCGTTTTTTGAGCTCTTCGCCTCCGGTCTTAAACAACTCAGCAGGCAGGTCATCTGCAAATGCAGCCTTATTGTTTTTTGTTAAGTCCTCCTCATAGTCAGGCGGTGGTACTTCAACGCCATCAGTGATTGGGGTTTCCGGAGTGGATTCCGCAGTGGCGAGATTATTGCCATCGTCGCCATTAAGCAGCTGCGAAAAGTGCTCCCTCCATAATCTCATTATGCCCTGGACATCTATCACCAGATTTCCGTCTTCATCCTTGCAGCAAGAGGCCCTGGTCTTCAAACCATCGTTCAGGCGTCTTATTCTTTCAAAGAATATTCGGACCTCGTTCCTGTCCTGCAACATTTCGATATCAGTGACCTCGCGTCTTTCTTCATTTTTTTTCTTGCGCCTGTAAAGACGTTTCTCCTCCCTCCTCAACTTTCAGTATCGCTCCTTAGCAGCTCGCGTTGCAACTGACTGCAGGGTGGCTCTGTAAACAGCATTTTTTACTTCAGTAGCATCGCGACACTCTTGGTCGTACCACATATTTCTCCGTCGACGGTGATATCCTAGCACATCTTCGGCAGCCGTACGCATAGAGCGGGAAATGTGCATCCACTGCGCGCATATATCATCAAGTTAAGGGGTGTTTTGCGAAAGGAGGAGTGCAAGTTGGTTGGCGAAAACTTCGGCTGTCTGTTGTGATTGCAGCTTTTCGACATCCAGCTTTCTCTTTGTACCTATACGTACGCGAGTTGCTACACATATACGTGTGCAGACCTTGGCTGCAACCAAGTAGTGGTCTGAGTCGACGTTTGCACCACGTATTGTGCCTACGTCTAGTACATTGGAAGCGTGCCTTCCGTCGATCACAACGAGATCAATCTGGTTTCGTGTGTTTTGATCAGGGGACAGCCAAGTGGCCTTATGGATATCTTTATGTTGAAATCTGGTGCTACTAACTGTCATGTTTCGTGCGGCGGCGAAGACGATCAGTCGCATACCGTTATAGGTGGATTCGTCGTAAAGACTGAATTTTCCGATCGTCGGACCAAAGAGACCCTCCTTGCCCACCTTGGCATTAACGTCGCCTAACACGATTTTAATATCGTGGCGCGGGCAATGCTCATAAGTTTTGTCGAGGAGCTCGTAGAAGTCATCTTTTGTCGTTTCATCCTTCTCATCCGTCGGGGCATGGACACAAATTAGGCTGATGTTGAAGAATTTTGCCTTGATGCGGATAGTGGCTAGGCGCTCGTTCACGGCCGTGAACCTCGAGACTAGATGACGCAGTCTCTTCCCAACCACAAATTCAACTCCAAATTCGTGTCTCGACTCATGACAGCTGTAGTAGATATCACAGGATGCTCTTTTGAAGAAACCCTGTCCCGTCCATCGCATTTCCTGTATAGCGGTGATGTCAGCTCTATATTGTTGGAGGACATCCACCAGCTGGATAGAGGCACCTTCCCTGTAGAGGGTTCGGACATTCCAGGTGCATATCCGCAAATCGTTGTCCTGTGGGTTTTTGCGGGAGTTGTCAACATTAGGGGGGTTAAATATCTGAGGCTTCGTTTGAGGATTCATTGGTGAAGTATTTTGACGTGGTGGGTTCCAAGCCCGACGCACAACCATTCATTCAAGGCCATGGAGAAGCCCGCCGCACACATTTGTTAACTCAAGGACGGTGGCCAGATTGCTATCCAGGGGACGCCATGAGGAGGCTGTGTGTCGACTTGAAACATAGAAGCGCAAGGATCGACCATGGACACACCTGCGACTGTCACGAACTTTAGCTTGAGTCCTACGCCCCAGGCCCCTAGTATAATATACTTCTATACTAATATATTTTTATAGTAATTCAAAAAATTTTAATAATATATCTTTATGTTGGGCACAATTTGTGTAATTTTTTCAATAAAAAAAATTGTAGCACATATTTTATTGTCACACAAAATTTATTTTTTTGTATAATTTTGATTCTGTATTTTCTCCTGAAATTCATGATTTCAATGGTTCTGGTGGTGAATTCTTTTTTTTGATACATTCAACACACAGGAAGATTGATTGGTAGGAGGAAGAAGGAGGGAGAATGAGAGAGGGAATGCAATCACACAATCACACAGGACACCGATAAAGAGATAGATAGCCATTGTGGCAAGTGTTATGCCTTTACCACAATGAACTTCAGTTTATCAGTGTCGACTACGATCGCGTGTAGCGCCGAAGGCCAAACTTTCATATTGTTCTTGTTATATTTGTACATGAATGGAAGGGGCCTACAGTTTTATGATGAATTTTAGTGTTACTAATTTTTTTATCAATTACTACGATATTAGAATTCAAAGGTCTTAGAAGAACCATTCACTAAATGAAAAATTTTTGTCACCAAAAAAATTTTAAACATTAGAAATTTGGATATTTTATCCCAATTTACGGCCTTGTATATATGTATAATATATGTATGTATATACATACATGTATATAAATTACAAAGGTCTAAAAAAATTTTAGTCACGGCCTTGTATGTATGATTATACATACATATGTATGTAATCTGTTAATCTGCAGATCGGCAGACTTGCCCGATTCCTTAAAGATTTATATGCGTTTAGTTTAGATACTTTATTCTGATGCTGTTAAATCACATCCACTTTTTGTCTTTGCTTTGAGATTATTAAAGATTAAAATATAATATTTGCTTCATACTTTCCTACCTAGTACGTGAGTAACTAGTTCGTGTACTAGTTCTTTAATATCTAGTTTTCCGCTTGCTATAGAATAACTATTTTAGTTATTTATTGATATGATATTCAGGAAAACGCATATTTAATATCTAATTCTGATCATTCAGATATTTTTACAATAATAATAAAATAATATTAATTTATAAGAAAGAAACTTCAATTGCTTAGATTATTAATTTAATTAACTTAACCATAGATCACAAAAGCTATCGAAAATGACGCCAAATAAATAGCATTTTATAAAACGACACCAAATTCCAAATTGTGAAAACTTTCTATGCACTTCAGACCATAATATGAACTAGTGAACTAACACATTCAATTATGCACTAGCTACCAAATTTATTCCAACCACAAAACTAGACCTTTTTGGCATCTAGTTCCTTGTTTCACTGCAGTTAAAAACAGAGAAGTCACATAACTGAATTTATAAAATGGCCGAAAACGGTTTTTTAAAGTTGCAGCAAAAATATTGTGGGCATTTAAATAATTTCGCCTGTACCGTGAGAAAGTTACGAATATGAAAAATACGTTACGAAGATGTTCCTGTCATGTCAGTTGCGAAAATATCCCTTCAATAGATTAGTAAAAGATGAAGGTACTATTTGCGGGAGAAAGGATTGAAATTCATGTCTGTATGTGTATATATGTATATTGATATCAAGACAAAATTCTGCAATTTTCAAAATCACATCCTGTCGAGTAACGATCGAACTCAATTTTCATTGTCTATGATTACAGACATTAATTTAAATTTTCGCATGCAAAGGTACACCCCAATGGATCGTCATTATCTGCGACGGAATTCTAATTTATTATCCTTGATTGCATCCTCTTTGACGACGATAATGTGTTGCGATTTCTGCATATGTAAACAAAGCACATATTTTCATGGGAAAGAAATTTTCTTAGTATGGCTTTGTAACCCTTCCTTTGAACGCTGAGAAAATTAAATAATATGCAAAATCAGGAAATATAAATTGTATACATGCATACAGCGTGTTTGTGTGTGCGTGTGTGTGTGTGTGTCATCAGCTACCAAGGTAATACTGAAAGGACACTATCTTTACGACATAGGCAAATTACGCAACGCGAAGCAACCAACAACCCCTTCGCTAGACATTTGTATACCGATCACTCTACCAAGCACAAATAAAAAGAGAAATGAAGACGATCCCTTATTTGAATGCTCATCCTCATCCTTTCTTCAACTGCGTCCTTCCTTTATGCTGATTGATGCCAAAGAATTGCAAAAATTACAATGAATAATTTTCACAATGTGGTTATTTTCTTGTTATTTATGCTCTTACTATGTTGTGCTTCTCACCCTTAGACTCGCACATAGCAGAAGGAAGACGCTTCCTAAGACAAAACCAAATATCAGTTTTCCTATTCTTATGCAAATAGGATTAGTAAATTCTATTTCTATTTCATCGATGCATTTGGTAATGCAAAGGGGTCGTTTAGGTTCATGCGTATTTCTATATTTCTTCTGTTAGATATTGGGATCTTGTAGACATCGTCAATAATACGATCACAATCTTGTTTTATTTGATGTTCGATACTTATAGGTTTGGGGTGCAAATTTACCCTCTTCACGTGTTCACGTAATTTTTTTCTCTTTGTTTTCCTGACACTCTGTACTTTTGGTCTCAAAGTTCAGCCTTAATGTATATTATTACGAGAACGACTTGCTGTCGATCACACATTTGAATTTCGCAGAGGTTGCAATTTTGCATATCTGCAGATTAGGTGAATATGCAAATGTGATGTGGCATGTCGTATGAACGAAGGATTGATCCTTAATTTATGAAAACTATACGCGACCTTTGATAGTGTTGATTGAGAACACACTGTGAAGGGTGCAGGGTGCAAAATTTCACATTTCTTCGTTTATACATATGTATATGAAAATCCTTTATTTTCTTCTGTTTTTTCGCCAGAGGAAAGCGAAATGCTGCACATGCGCAGACACCTCTGCCACAGTGTTAGTAGAAATCCTGCATCCTGCACTCGCTACTGTACTCTGAAATTTAATTTATTGTTATTTTCATTATTATTGTTTTGTATCCGGTTTTCTACTATTTTGCAATCATTTTCTTACTTTAACTCTTTATCTAGAAAGTAAATGTCTCTGCTCGTGAAGTGTATACGAGTATATATATGGACATATATATATTACTACTGTTGCAGCTTATTTGTTATTCTGCGATATGCAAAAAAGGCTTAATCGCACACTGCTCTGCTTCTCCACTGCTCTACATGGAATGCACGGGGCCCATTTACTGTACCTCTTTCACATAATACAGATGAACAGAATAAGGTATTCTTTATTATTTCGTTGCCGAGTGTTACCTACATATTCTGCATACATACTAAACATACATACTCACATATGCACATAATACATATGTATATATATATGAAATTTCAATTCAATTTCGTTACGTTTTATTTCTGTTGTTATTTTTCAGTTGCAATTTTATTCGTTTCATTTTTTCATTCATTTTTTCATTCATTTTCTCTGCTATTGTTCAATCATTTTCTATTTTTTTTTTTAATTTTTGCATAACATAACCCGAAGGTAAACTCTTTTGTGATAAGGGTTTTTGGTCCTGTTACGGTGCGGTTTTTGCCGTTATGACGTTATTTATGGCTTTACACATGCAAATTTCAGTCATTCTGCCAGCTTTTTTTTTGCTGTGGTGGTTGTTGCTTTTGCTGTTGCCATCTAGGCGGAAATGGATGGCGACACTTTTTCCATATGCGAGATTCATTGTAAATTGCGTTCGAATTTCAAATCGAGTAAAAATCTTAAATTCGATTTGTCCAAGAAATCTAGAATGAAATTGAAAATACATTATTATGAAGCAATGTATCCAACCGGAAATTGAAGTCGTGAAAAATAAAACAGAAGTGAAAATGAACGGTAGTGTGCTCTCTCTTAGGCGGACACTTAGCCACTGAGAAATTTGTTCGGCTAAGGAAGGTGTCCGGCTTAGAGGAAAAATTTTATGTATGTACATTATAAGAGTAACACAAACAAAATAAATTCACTAGTGATTACTTTTAAGTTACTTTTATTCCTGTTATAGTAAGGAAATTTTTCGTTCTTCAAAAAGTGTCCATCTAAGAGAGATGTCCGAGAGCACACTTTATACATATATATGTATAAGTATAAACAAGTATGTAAGCATGTACATATATAAATATATAATATTATTGCTGTCGCTACTACCAATGGCGTAGATATAATTTTTCTTATGTATGCATAAAAAAAGCACACATTTTTATGAATATGTGCAGTGATCAGCAGTGCTATACACACATATGTACGTGCTTATTACACATCTATGCCATCTAGCGACTGCGAAATGTATTAGAAATAAATTCCGTAAAAGCATCGAGGTTCGTGGCCCCGCTAATGTTCATATCATAAAACATATCATTATCTGGAATTTCGAAGAGCTCTGGAATGTTCGTGACAGCGATGAAATCTGTGCAGCGGAATACAAAGTGAACTTACTCTTACAAAACACTGCTGAACTAGACTGGGGAGTCAATAAACAAGTCCCCTATTCGGAAAAGTCTGCATTAATCGTACTTGTTTGTAGTTTGGGGTAACAGCACTGCATTCTAGCAGGTACATAACTGTTATGATTCCAAAAATTCCGTATTCGGAAAAGTCTGCATTAATCGTACTTTTTTGTAGTTTGGGGTAACAGCACTGCATTCTAGCAGGTACATAACTGTTATGGTTCCAAAAAATTTTAAATACAGTTATTGGTAACCAAAATGAATTTTGGCTAGTGTTAATGGTTGTGGCAACCTCGACCACCAAAATGCAAGTCTGGTAAGATCTAATATTTTTGGAGAAGTTTGATCATCGATTCGAGAACGCGTGGAAATAGGAAATCAGTTTGTTTGAAACATAAGCATAATGTTTCTATTAATTGTAACTAAATATTTATTAATAAATAGGCTTAAGAAAGCTTAATTATTTTCCTTAGTTGGGGTCACCAACTAAGGAAAATAATGGGAGATAAACTGTAATCGCATCTGCCGACAGTAAACAGAGACTCGCTTCTCGGTGCATCTGCAGACGACGCGTGCATCGGCGCCGCAGCCGCGCTACGACTAAATCTACCTGACATGACTGCTACTAGCATTGAATCTTGTTTCATGTCATTATAGTTTTGGATCGCAGCGTCATGCGTCACTCAAGACACGAAAGAATATAACTTGGTGATGGCGAAAGTTCCACCAAACAAACTGATTGTGTTGCAAGCAATCGTCGACAATACTCCGCAGCAAAATAAATACGAGTATATTAAAGATTAGCTGACCGCTCATTTTGTTGACAGCAGGCAAAAATGATTCCAGTGAGTTCTGTCCGATATGCTAAAGGGCGACTTAAAGCCTAGCAAACTTTTCAACGAAATGCGTCGACTTATGGGCATCAAGATGGGCCACCACATGCGCAAGATGCCGATATAACAAAAAGCGAGGATATTGACAAATTGTTAATGGCAGATTCAATTGTCGAGCGCATGGCCAGCGAGCGGTTAGTAGTCAACCAGAAGTGGTCTCTCCACCGACAACTCTCGAAACGTTGCAGCAAGAAATTGCAAACCTTTCGCGAAAGTTCGAAAACCCTAGATAACGCCATGTACCGACATTTTTTCAAACATTAATATCAAAAAATACAAAATTTTAAAAATTTAAATGTGTATGAAAGGGCCGGTTCCCACAGTCAGACATTCAAACGTTTAAACTCTGTCGGACTCTACCCTATTACAATAAATCTTTTCTAAATTCTTATGTCGAAACCTTTGAAAAGTTTAAGCAATACGTCAAGGTGCTATCTTACAGGTCACAGTACACTCCTATAATAAACTTATTATAATAAATAAATAAGCTTCCCAAATAGAAATAAGTGCAATTGATTGAATACTTTAGGATTGAGGCGTTGAGTACAAAAGTGGGCAAAACCACAAAATTTACAAAATTCAGATAAATTGTTTAATGCCTTACTTACTAAAGTTTTACTTCATCAGGTAATGTCGATCCGCGCTTAATTTGATCTCATCGCCATCCATTTTCGTTAACATGTTTTCGTAGTAGTAAAGCAGAAGCGGCACAAGTAAATTAAAAATTAATGTGACTTGTCCACTTTTGCACTCAAAGCCAGTGTTGCCGAAAGTTTTTTTTTTTGGAAATCGACCTATAAAACTTTGAAATGCGTCATTTGACGGTTCAATTGTATTAATTGTTGGTTTTAGGTCATATTCTTTAATTTAAGTTAATAAAGTTTATTGTCGTTTGAGTTTTTTATTAGTAATTCGTACTGAATTTCATTCAAACTAAAATATTGTTCAATGACAGTTCAAAATCATATTAAGGAAACTAAACCTTATACGATCAAACTTGGGGTTGTGGGAGGAAGAAAGAGGGCGTTTGCTTTAAATTGCAAGGGTCATAATATTTAAGGAAAATATTTGTAGGGAGCTACAAATATTTGTCGCTGTGGCGTAGTGGTAGTGCGTTGGTCTGCTACGCAGAGTGTCCGGGGTTCGAATCTCGGCACAGGCAAAATCAAAAAGTAGAAAAAATAATTTTTCTACACGGCACCACCTCTTGGCAGGCAATGGCGCACCTACAAGAGTAAAAATTGCTATGAAAATCTTTTCACTTCGCCGTTCGGATTCGGCTTTAAACTGTAGGTCCCTTCCATTCATGTACAAATATAACACGCACAACATGAGTGGATGTGAAAAGCTCGGCCTAGGACCTCCATGGGCGGTTGTGTCATTAAAAGTAAGTAATTTGTAGGGAGTATATTCCAAATAGTAGTGCGGTGCGGTGGAACACCGTGTCTACGTGGAATTTGTGAGTTACACTTGCTGTGTTCGTGTAATTCTGGTGAACACACGAACTGGCCAAAGGTGCAAATTAAACTCCAATTTAAGACGTATGGTGTAGATCATGCGGAGATCCGTCGGAGTGAAATATTTTGAACTCAACTCTATTCATGAGATCCCACTCGGAGAGTGACTGGAGATCTTTCTTGAGTGAGTCATTCATAACATGCCTTTTCCTCTCAATCTCCAAAGAGTTAGGGCGTTTTAAACAGGTATATGAATGAGAAATTGTCATCTGCAGACGAGTAAATGGGATTCTTCGTTAATGACAGAAGGTCTTTAATAAAGGTGATAAAAAAATAGAGATTATTTTAAAGAATAGATTATTATTATTATTATTAGATTATTTTAAAATAGGTGATAAAATAAATAAAAAACATACGAGTTTCCCCAAACAAATTATTTAAAATTATACTTAAAGAGTTTCATTTTCTAGTTGATTTCTTACTTTTGTTTTATTTAAATTTAATGCAGCAAAAACGACCGGAATTATTTAAAAATGTAATGATAATATAAAAAATTCGAATTCGAATCTCAATAAATAAAAGAGGTTCGACCACAAGATTGTGGTTAAAGCAAATTATTTGACTTGAATAAATTAACTATGTACTTAACAAAACAAACACTTATAAATTACTCTACAATTATACTACACACACTAAACATTAAGTGGTAATGGGAGTTTATTTCCACTATTACTTATAGCTTAGTGGTAATGGAGCCTTACTCACTTACTTCTTTTAATGGCACAACAGCCCATGGAGGGCCTAGGCCGAGCTTTTCGCATTCAATCAGGTTGTGCATGTTATATTTGTACATGAATGGAAGGGATCTACAGTTTAATGCCGAATCCGAACGACGAAATGAAAAGCTTTTCATAGCCATTTTTACTCTTGTATGTTTGCAATTGTCCGCCAAGAGGTGGTGCCGTGTAGAAAAATTTTGTTTTCTACTTTTTTGATTTTGCCTGTGCCGAGATTCGAACCCCGGACACTTTGCGTAGCAGTCCAATGCATTACCACTACGCCACAGCGACCACCAGCGAGCCTTACTCACGTTGGCACTAAAAGTAGTGAAGGGTGAAATTTATTCACTAAATTACCAGTCTGGTTGATTCTGTAGGCCATGGTTATGTTCAGATTTTGCTCGGCGAACACCATGAAATTGTTGTTGCACTATCACAACGAACGCGATATGCTGGGTGAAATGTACACCGAGCACGCCGATTATTCAGAGTCTACAAAAAAGTAACAAAAATGTATGTAAAATACTTCGAAAACAAGCAAACCATAATGTAAGTACATCATTATTTTCATTTGCAGAAAAGCGAAGTTTCGAATGTTTTAAGTGTTTAAAAGTGAATATTTTGAAGCGAATTATTATTAACTATTGAAGAAATATATGAAAATTATTTATACAACATATTAGCTATATTCACGATGTGATGAAAATGGTGTTGTTACGACTCTTGCGTTGAAGTTGCCAAATATTCTTCACGTCAAAAAATTACATTATTTACATAATTTATTGCACATTCAATTATATTAATTTCACTCTCCACATTGATAAAAGCGTTTAAAGATTGTTGGTATTCCAATTTAGTGTTGCCGTTGCGCACAAAATAGTATTTAAAAAACCTGAATTTCGACCAAAAGCAACTCTGTAACGCAATCGAATGTAACCACCACACCGAACACGAGAGAAAAAAACAGCGAACACCAGCATAACCACGACCTTAAGAACTTAACTAAACTTCATTAATAAGCAAATATTCAACGAACAATAATAGTCCTGCTCCCATCTCACTACTTTTTTCATCATATTTATCCAATTTACTTAATTTTAATCCTTTCGCATCAAAACGGTATAGACACAGCATAAATTTGGAACTAAAACCGCAAACAACAACAAAGAAACCTGCTACAAAATCGTTCCACTAATTCACCGCAAATAATAATAATGAACTTCGTTCTACTCCTAACTAACGCACCGCATAGCTAACAGTAGCGAAAATGTTCGTTGAAAATCTCGCGCTAAATCAACAACTGCTGCAAACGTCAACAAAACCTTTTAAATTATTATTTACTTTGTTGTTTTGTTTGACTTTTAGTGAACGCTAACGCTTGACATTTGTATACGCTTGCGCTCGCTCACAATCTACTGCCGTCGACGTTTGGATGCCCAACAAGGAAGGGGGTTGCGAGCACAACCAGCCATGCCAGCATCAGTATTTGCTGATGCACCCGCACTGATTACCAAAAAGAGTCTCGCTCAGTCTCAATGCTTGATATGCACCCCTTTATTATTAACATTTGTCATAAAATAAAATTATATAAATTATACGTACCTACCATATTTTATTTTGTCTTCGTCCGTCTGTACGGAAATAATGGAAATTGAACACGGAAAATTTTTCTGTTAGGCAAAGACCAATATTTCATGACTTGAGTAGATACATACGCATTTAATACTTAAATTTTCACTGAAGTTCATTGAACTATCTTGTTTTGTTTGCTTACCTGGCACTACAACCGATGATCGGTCTTGGCTCCCTCGATAAAGCTTCGCCAGTCGTCTCTTCTTAAAAAAGTAGCACGACAGGGAGTCACCTTGTCTGAAATGTCTTTTGGTATCATTTGGCGCGGAGAGGTATGTCGTTAGTGGTATCGGTCAATGTCATTTTGCAAAGACGAATGAGATTTGCAGGGATACCAAAATCAGACATTGCGGCGTACAAGTGATACCTAATCGTGCTGCCGAAGGCGGCTTTATAATCTCGGGTCTTTTACAGGATTTGGCTTAGTGTGAATATCGATGGTGGATTTACCAGCCCTGAAGCCAAACTAATCAGTTTGTTGACGGTGGGATTCAGACTTTCACACAATACGCTCGATAGAATCTTATATGCGTATAAGGGGCTTCTTTTGAGGATTCATTGGGATTTATTTTAACATGGCGGTTTGCAAGCCCGACACTCAACCATTCCAGGAAGAAGGCCGCTGCACACATAAGTTAGCTTACGGACGGGTGTCAGATACAGGGAACGCCACGAGGATGCTGTGTGTCGACTTGAGAAGTAGACGCACCCAGGTCATTGTATTATCTACTACAATAAAGAAAATGCTTATCTTCCGATTCGAACTTCGTAAGCAGAGGCAATGGTGCTGAAAGAGATATCGGATCAGATTAACGTATATCTAACAATCATTATAGACCCTTGGATAATGTAGATCCGTCTTCTATGTAAACACTTGCTTAACCCGGTTGTTTGTTTTCATGATTATTTTAATAAGTTTTTTATTTAGAGTAGTGCTTCCCACATCCAAATGAATCTTCAATGTGTTATATGTGTGTACATATTTGTACTGATTAATCAGATATAGGTTAATAATCAGCAATCATTATAGACCCTTGGATAATGTAGATCCGTCTTCTATATAAACACTTGCCCACCCCGGTTGCTTGTTTTCATGATTATTTTAATAAGTTTTTTATTTAGAGTAGTGCTTCCCGCATCCAAACGAATCTTCGATGTGTTATATGTGTGTACTTACATATTTGTACTGATAAGAAACAGACCTAACTTCACTTATGTATATTCCAATTGTTGATCGATAATGTTGGAGTGTTAATTTACATTTTTTGATTCTCTGCACAAACGAATTCCTCTCAGGGCGCTTACACAGATACAAAATGAAATGGAATACCATATAAAAATCAGAGTGTGGGGGTGTTTCACGCACCTAAAATTGTAAATCTTAATAGCGTCAATCATGATGGTTCTCCCAGAAAAAAATGAAAACATTTCGATTCACAGACAGGGCGAAGGAGAACCGCTTACTAGTAATGAGTATCAATTCTGCTTAATTTCCACACATAAGCATATTCGGCGTAAGAATCACTCTGAAATTTCATTCATCAAAAAGAATTTCGCGCTGTGGCTAGATGTTAACTTTGTTCTTCTTCGCTGAGCAATGAAATCGTAAGGCTGCAACGTCCCACTAAGATAAGGACAGTAAGCAGAAGAAAACAAAAAAAATAACAAAAAATTTTGTGACTCAAGCATCGTCTTGGCAAAACAGTAAATAATAAGAGCATACAGATCAGCTCGGAGCAGCATGCTTAACTTGACTTAAAGCAAAAAAATAGAACTGGAAGAGTCTGAAATGCAAGCATATTCATGCTCTTTCCTCACTGCCTCTGTTATTGCACTAATCCTCCGATTCAACGTAGATTAATAAAGTTTCGCGAAGCCGGCAAAAGGCAAACGGAAACTGTTGTGGGCTGATCAAAAGCACAATGCTTACGTTTCCTCACGGTCTCTCTTGCCGAAGACATCGCGTTGTGGGTTTCACATTGGTGAAAAAACAACAAAGAAGCGAATTCTCGACGATGGCAATTTTATTGTGAATGAACATCCCATATGAAGTGGTCGGAGATGCCAGACAAATGCATAGGTGGATCGATGGATGGATGGCAAACAATCGGTAGTCTGCCTGAATGACGAACATGCTTACAAATTCATGTATTCATGTATAGTGTTTGCTTATGTTTGTTGTGATTGGGAAACGTTAAGCAGTTAGCTGACTGCATAACACAACCACCGCCACCAACTCGTTTCATTCATGATCACTGCGCGTTCGTAATGTGCTGTAATCAGGGCACGCAATAAAATTTTAAGTAAATTGTTTGTTGCTGTTCTTACTTGTTGTTGGTGTTTCGCTCACATTGAATTGTGATGACTTTTTGTAATTTTGACAGCTTTCGAGGTGTGTTGTTAGCGTGATCTGACGAGACTGCACGTCATTTAGACTCGTACAGGGATCAGTTTTTGATATTTTTATGTCGATGCTCAGTTAAAATTTTTTGTTTTGTTGACTTTTGCTTGTTGGCAAACCTCAGAAAATGTCAATTAAATTAATTATTACCTTTATAATGACTTCGTTTATTGCAATTACAATTGTTTTCAGCCAATTTTGGTTACAGTTTGTTTCTTTTTGTTCTTTTAGCAGAATATGTTACTAGCAGATATAGAAAATTATTCTTTGAACAATTAGATATAATGACGTTTTCTTCTTACCTTGAATGGAAATTTAAAAACTCTTTCTAAACATCTTTACATAAACGGATAAACAATCGGTTTGTGCTTGGCAACTTATTCTATCTTATTAATGTATGTACGTAATGATATTGGAAAAAAATCTGTTTCGAAATCTGCAGAAAGTACACATTACTAATTTATGTAGGACTTTTTTTATCTTTTGTCTTAATTTCTTACTTTTAAAAAAGTGCCTTTAATTGAATTTCGCACAAAACGCGTATTTTATTTTTCGTTTTCTCAATTTTTTTATTTGCTTCATGAATGATTTAATTTTAAGCTATGAATACATAATATTGAACAATAAAATTAACAAAATATATCAATAGCTCTTTTCCTTTTATTTTCATTTCACAAATATTTCAATCAAAATATACTGTCTGATTTCGCTGAGTGTATGTCTTTTAAAATGCATTTTTATCTCCGACTGGAGATAATATTAAAAACAAGCTTCTTACTTCTCCCTCCATGGGTACCGCAAGAATCCTTTAGATATTGGAAGGAAGAAAGGCAATCTGGAGTTTCAGGTTCAAGGGTTAGGACTACTACACTTTTCGCTAAATTTTAAAATCTACTTCGCCACTCCTCTACAATTCATAATTTTAATTTTTCACCGATCCATACTTAATGGAAATATACAATACAAAATTTAAAACATGGTCCAAAAAAATTTTGATAAATACATATTTAAATTTCTTAGATATTTCAACCATTTGTGTAACCGCCCTAAACAAATCCTAGTTACGACCTTGCTATGCAATATAAGTAGTGTAGCAATGTCTAATAGTCTAAATGTCTAATATATATGTATTATTATACATATGTATATGTAGGTATATACATATACCACAACTTATATAATTTTTGTTTTTCTGTTACTGCGTTACATGTAAATAGAACTAAGTTTAATATAAATAGTACCTACATACATACAGAATAGAATAAAATGAGAAAGTATGTCAAGCATTTTATGCCCGCGTAATTTACGATTAATTAATTACCGAAGAGGGCCAAACCATAACTGTGGCAATACTGGCTGAACGACATGTGCGTTTGGCAGTTAATTGCTAGCGGCCTTCCAGTGTTTGCGCCAAGACAAACGGCTGTAAGGAAACACTTTGTTGGATCGCCGTAAAAGGCACTTTATGGCCAAGTTAGCTGCTACTTGCCGCAACCTTTATAATTTTTTTTGCCGATATTGTATGTAGGGTTAGAATATTATTTTCACCACTATTTCTTGGTAACAACAGTTTCCCTGTTGCTATAAGTTTTAGGGTAATGTGAAGGTGGGAGACAGCGGGACAAATATCTGGAAGGAACGTCATGATACGTCAGATACGTGCATAATTAATTAGCTTTTTATGGTTTATTGAACTCCAAATTGGTATACATATGCATGTAATTATGTACCTACGTATGTACTGCGTAGCACATACGATTACAACTGTAGATAAACAAGCATTCTTCTTTGTCGTATCACTTCTCGCTTAGAGCTCTATACTCGAGGGCTTCTGACAGGTTTTAAAAGTGTTTCTGTTTCGTCTTCGTATGCATGCATGCATTAGTATTTGAGTTTTACGAGCGTGTCGGTGAAAATGTTGCGGTTGGCTAATTCTGAATAAAAACACTTGACAATAAATTTATGATCATTATTATGGTAGTTGTTGCTGACATTTACCATTTGCAACCCGCTTTAAGATAACGGAAGCAACATAAGTTTCACTTTCAGCTCTTGCTGTAGAACTGTAGAAAGAAAAGTAGTGAAAACAAATAACCGTGTTAAGAACAATAAGAATGTGATAAATACTTCTAAACAGTCATTTATTAAAAACACATAGTACATATACATACATATGTAATATACATATACTTACACATAAGTATGTATGACTGACTCAGTACCTGCTTACTTATAAAAACTATGATATTATAATCAATGAAATGGAACACATAGAAAAACCGCTTCATTTGTGATATACCGACATTAAAAAGTTGTAGTATGGAGTGTAAATGTTAGAAAAGTCCTTAAAACGCCACAAGAGCCACAATGATCATACCAAAACATGTCCTCAGTCAATTAAATATGAGTGCAAAAGTGTATGAGTATGTGTTTATGCGAAATGGCTTACGGTCGGTTGAACACGCCAACAAACCTAACACACATGGAAAAATATCTACTCTACCAGTGACAAGCACAGATACACACACACATACATCAAAACACCACAACGCACACACGTATTCTTAAAGCAACCTTTTTTGAATTACTTTCCTTGTAAACCTCAGCGTGGCAGGAACCGTAAAGTAACATCCACACAGTTATAATTGCTATAAAATCAGACATTTCACCCACACCCTTTCTAAGGGACGAAAAGTTCAAGAGCAGGGTTAAAGGAAACTTCTATATAGAGAGAAACATTACATACATACATACGTTCATAACTACATAATTGTACAATTGCCGGCAACAATCGCTATCTTGGTGAGATTTAAAGAGGAATTTATGGAAAAATAAAAAGCTATAAAATACAAAAGACACATTATGTGGCGTAACTAAATATCAAACAAAAGCAAAACAACAACACCCAAAACAGCAACTTATGATAACACGATGAGCTGATGGCAACCCACGCTGTCTCTGGAAGGGTTAAGGGCGTTGACACACACACATTCATACTCTTGTTTGAGTTCGAAGTGCATAACGAATTTGCGGCAAAAATTAATTTTCAGTTGAAATTAAAATTAAAATTTCTATGATTGCGTTGATGATGAAATGCACAGATATACGCGCCGGAGTGAACGAACGAAGAGCCAGAGGGCTTGATTTGCACTTAGATGCTCATTAAGTAAAGTGGATGATGACACTGAAAGAGTCAATCAAGAATGTGGAGTGAAAAGAATTTGGAAGAATGAGAAGGCTCAACACAATTATTAATTTTAATTATACCACTAAATGAAATAAAATTGGAGTCGGAATTTAGGAAGAAAAAATACTATATTTTGTTGGTTACGCCAACAAAGAGAGACAAAATTCAGCTTTAGATCACGTTAGTCTCAGGAAAATTCAGGAAATGCTAACATTTGTCTGTCATTCTGCCCAAATCGTTTTAGTGCAAACAATGGTTAAATTTTTCCATACTAGTCCTGCCGTTAATCAAAAAAAAAAAGTAGGACGAAGCCGAATTACTTCAAAAACATTTTTTTGAGCTGTAGTACTTTTCAGTTTTTGAAAATTAATAATTATAAAAAAAAATATGAAAACTAAAAATTATACTATTCCATTAAAGTGGTGCTAATCCTCATCAGATTCTGATGCCATGTCCACTCTGATGAATTGGTATGCATCTTTAGTACAATTTTTGGTATCCGCTACCAGAAACTATGTCACATTCGGCGAAATGCTTTGGAGCAACATATGCACGTTCTGGTGCCGGATTTAAAAATGAAACGATAGAGAACGAAAAAGAATGAATGCATTAAATTAAGTTACTGAACCCACAAATATTTTCATTCCATACCGTAGCTACCGTTCATGTGCTATTGAAACAAAGGACTATGCACGCACGGACAGACATTAAACTGGCAGATATCTACTCGTACTATAAAAACAGGCCGATATCATCATCTATGCGTAGTCAGCGAAACAAAATAAGAAAAGACATCCCAAAAATGAGACGCAAATGTGTTGGGGTCGACGACGAAGTCGTATTGTATTGAAAAATGTTTTTGATGGCAGTTATTGTTGTTTTTGTTGTTGCGTGTTGTGTGTGACAACGCGTCTATGTTGCTGTTGCTGTTGCTTAAAGTCAACGCTCCTTCTGTGGAAGCACGTAGCCAACCATTCAGCACATTTGACAGTCGTCGCAAAGTATCGCGTCACATAGCCGCAGCCTACACGGTAGATCACGTTTAACAAAGGCTTCCGGTTGATGTTTTCTGTCTATCCAACCAACAATCCACTCATTCATCCATCCATCTATGTATCTATGTATCTACTTGGGGTTTGGTTATTTGAAATAACGACGTGCGCTACCATCGCCACGTTAAATTGCTTTGTGCTGCAAAGATTTCTGTTTTGTGTTTTGCTTGAATAAAAAGTTAACTTCAATTCACCAGTTCGAGTTTGTTTCTGTCGTCACATTTCATCTAAATTCGGCTATAGGGAAGTAATAAATAATAATTTTGCAAAAACAAATAATAATTTAATTCCGTTGTATAGCAAAAAGATACACATCCATATTTTCGGAAATATTTAAATATGTACTTATGAGTATACATTTTTTTAATTCAAAATCTTAGTTAGCGTAGTTGTAATGAAGCAGTGAAAGTCATTTTTGTAATGTTTCGAAGAAAAGAAAGAAAAGTTTTGGAATAGTTTTTACTGCAACATGTTCACAGATTATATTTACACACACATCCAAAACAACCATACAACACTGTATACATATACTCGTACATACATTAAGTGCTAATTTCAATGAAATACAATCTTGTTTAGGGATGGGAAGTATCGAGTACTTCGGTATCGATACTTTTTTTACATTAGTTTATTTTGAGCCATTTTTTACTTCGGGAAATACTTTTATTCACTTCATTACACTAACTAAATTTCAATCTGGCAGCATTTTTTCACTCTTACCAACTAGCTGATTTTTGTAAACGCATTTTTGGAAAACACGTTGCACTCCTATTCCATTGCCACAAAGATCAAACATCTGGGAGCATAGTGTAAACGTCCCTCAGACACTTACATATGTACCATACAAAACATTTTGTCTGCTGAATAATCATTAGCATCGACAAGAATGTACTCAATGACGCGCTGATTTCTATGTGCTTCACAAACACTATTCCAAAAACTTCCGGTGAAAATTTAGTGCAGCAATGTTTATGCATACCCTGTGCCAAAGATTGGAAAATCCAGTGGAATTTTGCAAATACACATAACTAATTATCCATTTTCATAAATGGAAAATAATTTTTTTAAAGCAGGCCCGGTAACAAACCGAAGCTCAACACATAAATATTATTATATTTTTGAAAGCTACAATTATTTACAGATTTTTTCGTTTATTACGTATGTTTGTAAATTAGCCATAAATTAGCTGAAATGCTGTGAAACTTTTTTGTTGTCTTGTTTTAATGAATTGTACAGCAATGCAATAACTTTGCTTTAAGTTAAAATAAAATTTCGTATACATTTACGTTACTGAGTTCTTACTACTGTAAGTATGGATTCTTCCCAATACTAAATATTGTTAAAACAAATGGATTTAAAAAAATTCAATATAGTTCCATTTATTCAATTAAATGATTCTTTTTGGCAATGAGAGAATAAAACTATTGTACGTAATAGTTTTTGAAGGTTAATTTGCATACTATAAAGTAAGTAATTTTTTTAAATTTAAATTTAATTGAAGACAAACAGATTTCCTGGCATTCAATTTCCATCCGAACGATGACGTGGACGGCCGCAAAGCGAAACATCTAAAAATTGTCTAACTTCGCATAGTGACGGTTTGGTAAAATTCGTTGAGTTAAAATTTCTATTCAAATCTGTCAAACATAAAAGGGACGATAAAGTCAAAATCAGTTGTTCTCTTTTCGTTTAAGATAAGCAAAAACGCCATCGGTTATGTTTAAAACGTTATTGGGAGCAACATCATTTGATTAGACCAATAAGGACATTTTTAAATGTTAGAGATAATCGCTAGCACTTGTAAAGACGTAACTTTAAAACTACGGCGAACCAACAGCTACGAACGATTTTTTAATGTAAACAAACTTTCAGTAAAGTGAAGGGAATCACATCCACATTTTATGTGGTGTATACTGGAGAAAGTTTTCCGCATTTCTTTGTTTAAGCAACGATACATCAAACAAATTAAAGTCTCATTTATCACCTGCCATCGCATTAAACTGTCAAATTGTTTTGAATGAGTCAAATTTGTGAAAAAGAAAAAGATAGCCCTAGTTCGGTACGCGAAATTTTGAAATTATTCTTTTTAGTCTCGTTGCAAAACAGCAAAATGGCAAAATTTTTACTTTATTGATGACAAACATGACCTACAACAAATCAACAAGTGCCGACGTCGCTGCTGAAAAGTCCAAATGAATCTCTATAAAAATCCATAAGTCAATTCAAACAATATGCAAAATTATTTAAATTTAATGATGGCGGCAGCATTCAAAATATCAAAATGGAGAAGGAGCGAAAAAAATTACGAAAGGAATGAGTTCATGCTGTCCCCGGAAGTGAGCAACACGGCATAGCAAACAAATATGCTCGCATAAAAACATACATACAAACGTGTACATGCCTATACATATCTATTCCTTATACATATTATATACATTCAGCAACTTCCGCTTCTGCGACGATTTTGCGCGAGAATCACTCGCATACCGAAAGCTTGCTATCCCTTTCTTGCTGGCAAATCGCGTGCACACTACCAAAAGAAAGTGTGTCGGCAAGAGTGGGGTACGAGACAAAAATGTATGCAAATCACACAAGCATTACCTCACTCAGGTCTCCCTCCACCCCAGCACTCGCACTCCGCCATTCACAGCCATTTGCGCCAATTTTCCATAAAAATAAAACCTTTTTTATTTAACTTATTCCGTTCATCTTCGGTTCGCATTTTGGTATTTTTTTTTAGCATTTTTTACATCGATTTTGCATAATTTTTCAAGGTCGTAAATGTTGCATACATTAGCGGTTAGCTGCGGCGCGCCACCACATACATAGGTAGAAGTAAGGTAAGATCTGTGGTTATGTGGTGGCTACAACGCTAAATCGCGCTACCATGTTAAGTTTCTCATTACGTTCCCCTCTTGTGTGGGCTTTTAAATTTAGCATTGTTTTTGCAGCTTTCTTCACTTCGGTACTGCTGCCTGTGTGGTAAATTTTGGATAAAAGCACAAAGAAATGGTGCAAGTAGAATTAAAAACTTATCGCATCGCCAATACACTTATGTCAAAGTTGCAACTTTGCGCATATTGCGACGAATGTTGCAGTAGCGTTGGGCCTAATCAGAATTATAGTGGAATTACTACATAGATACTCAGTAGCGATATTTAGGAAGTGGTGCAAATGTGATAACTATTTGCAAAATATTCAATTTTGTTTTTTTTCAAATACTACAGTCAAAACACAGGGGGTACCCCTATATATGCAGAGCATTGTGTTGATTGGAAGGAAGACTACAGGTGGGAGGAAGAAGGAGGGAGAAGTAGTTATGAGCTTTAAATTTACTTTAAATTTCCAAGGGTCATAATAATCGGGAAAAATGTTTGCATGGAACTTATTCCAAATACGCGCGTACGATACGTACGATAGATAAACGAACTTTCTCTGTAATGCGTAATCCTAAGTTCCAAAACCCAGTGAACACCCACTGTTGTAAATTTTTTAACCTTCATTTCCCTTTTTCTATTCCGGCCGCTCTTTAACGATAGATTTTGGTCTTTGTATTTAAAAAGAACAGAAAATTATTTTCAAAGAATCATACGAACATAAAATTATCTCACTGTTTTGCGAATTGCAGGGACAATAACTGCCCAATATAGATAATCCGAGCTTAATTATTTACGTTAAACGACCTCGAAGTGGCCAAATTATTTTCATGATATACATGGAAAATTAATTAGTTTTGTACCCAAAAAAAATTATTGTAAATTAAAACAAAAAACAGACTAAAGAAAAAAATAACATAATGCATGAGTAAAAATTTATTCAGCCGGTTTCAAACTGGCCACCCTTGGCCATACACAACTTCAAACGCTTGGTATTTTGGAAATTTGATATTAGGAAAATTAATATCGCCAACGAGCTGTCGGGCCCAGAGGAGTAAACCAGCCTCCAAAATTTCACGGCGGTACACTAGTTGGTTGATTTTAATTCATTGTTCCACAAAAATCAAGCATTTCTTGCCATTTGCGCAAGACACGCTTTCGTTGCACCCGCTTTTGAATGTTTTGGGAGTATTGACTAACGAACGAACAATGCGAAGCTGCCGCGCAATCTCACAATTGCGTTTGCCTGGTGCAATGTTATAATAGCTGACTGATTATGTCACATCGGAAAATAAATATCTAAATGTAAATAAATATGTGAAATGTAGACCACACAAAAATTAAATCAGATGTCTTCTCGATTACGTACAATGAAGAAAATTCCAGTAAAATTACTATTCTTTTATATAGCGAGAAGAAAGTTGTATACACTTTAAGTATTTGTCACGCTGTATGTATTGCTAGAAACATTTCTGATTAAACATCTAAATCCAATCACCGAACAAAGAAAACTGAGGCAATTATTTTACAGAGAAACACTCAACTATCGATCAGGTGCATAGAATTACCCATTTCATTGAAAAGGTACAAGAAGATAAAAAATATGCTCCGCAGTGTTCCTAGATGCTGTGGCACAAGCATTTGGCATACCGGCCTCATAATGAAACCTAGAACAAACCTCCCGAGTGATTTCTGTGATCTTATTGAAACATATTTAACCCAACGATTCTTCAGCATCAAACAGCCAATAATTTCAGCAATAAGACATCTGACACCAGAAAAGAATTATATGTATTTCTGGCTCTTTGTACGAGAACAGGGATTGGTCAATTTATTTTTTATTGCCTACGGTTAAAGTATGATCAAAAGTGATGAATATCTCATATAGACTGGCAAGGTCCATATTATTTATTACGGGAACTCTCCGGGGTGGCACTTCCTAATACCTACAATTTAGTCCTATGTAGTGTTGGACAGTGACAATAGAGTATTTTCTAAATTTTATTTCGTAACAGAGTTATTGAATTTTCTGCAATAGGGCCTTTTCTGCCAGATTACATTTTTTGGTGTACTATACTTCTCTCGACCGATGAAAATATCGCTCTATTACCATAGTCCCTTATCCTTCCCGTCCTTATGTATGTCGCAACTAATAAGCGTTCAAGAGGAAAATACTCCATTTATAACTTTTATCGAATAAGATGGAACCATGAGCCGTGTGACCTGTACGCCGACAATCATTAATTCATACCATAACCGAATTACTAAGTAATTGGATATGTTTACAAATGAAATTTACAAACAAAAAATATTCCCAACCCATAAGGAAATGAAGAATATATGGTAATTGTAATTGAATTGAATTTAATCAGCTCTGAAAGTATCGACAAAAAAATATTCAAAAGATTTTCAAGCCGTTTTCGTAATACAGAAAATACAGTCATAATACGGTAGAAATCAGTAACAAACCTTGAAAATCAGTACAAATGTTAGATGTGCGTACTTTTGAGAAAAACCCAAGTATTGATGAAATCGGTACGAATAGCAAACCTATACCAGAATGTCGTAGCACTGAACTAAGTTGAAGTTTGTTTTTTTAGACTTACACTTTATACTTTGACCTCCCAAAGCCTTTGGAGCAACTTGACTGTGAAAATAAATATAATATTTATTTGCAGATGACTTGTGTAATATTGAGGATACCAACTTGGGTTGATCAACAAAAGTAGAAAGATTTTCTGATAATTTTTAGTTGTGAAGATTTTTAGTTGCCATGGGGTGATGTGTATAAAATATAGTCTTTTTAATTTTTTGTCTTTTTCTGAACTTTGCGCATCAGTCTTACTGCACTAAGTACTTTCTTGGCGGCATTTAAAACGCTTTTCATCTATAAAATGCGAAAAATCTGTCATTTTATTTCGTTGACAAAATGTTATTAATTGTCCATATCAATTTTGTAATTATCAAATGGTAATGACAAAGTGTTAACGCTAATAATTGTCGCAGTAGAAGCTATGCGCATTTGGCCAAAAGTTCGAACAATAGGCAAAGTGAACCCAATTGGCAATGAAACACAAATATCATAATCGCGATCTTCACAAAGCCTCACAAACAAAATAACAGCGAAACGCACCTTGCATGATTGTATCGCTGAATCGTCTACCTGCCCGTCTGTCTCGATCCCGTCACTTGAATGACCACGCAGGAGCTACTGGTAGATGGCCATTGTCTTGTTCGTTGAAAGTGTGGCGCGCCCAAAGCGTTACAAAATAATTTGTGACTAGTATTCGCGTGCATACCTAAATACACGATACTCTCGGGTAAACCTGCACATCGCATTCAGGACGGAATGTTCTGGATCATTGCAATGAACAAGCAAAGGACCTGCGCAGTTTTTGTTACGTTGTGTTCTACAACGACATGGAAGATATAAGCGGAACGCATAAATGTTTTAAAAATTGCTAAAATAACTTAGAGGAATGGTAATTAGCTGATGTTACAACTTTGCAGCGAAATAAAGATGATATTTATCGCTTTTATGTTTGTATGTATGTGCATAATGAAGTCAGTCCCAAAGGGGGGAAATTATCGTCTTTATTTTTTGAATTATACAATGAAAGTGTTGTTTGTGTAATTTTACAGGTGCAACTCACATTTGAAACAGAAACTGACATCATTCTTACGTTCACATTGTTGGTAGAAGACACATACATACACACATACATATTTGTAAACGGTTCAAGCCAAGCAACCATTCCATACGAATATTTCTTTAGACATAACAAAGCCTGCGTATGTACATTGCATTAACACCATATAAACATCGTTGAGTCGTAAACAACACATTTGATTCAAAGCAGTAGATGTCTACATATATTGTACATACTTACATACATACATATGTATGGTATGTGCATATGTATGTGGAGTTACTTAAATTCCAATGAAAATCGAAAATCAGACACTCGGGCATTTTGGGTTACCTTCGTGGCAGCATTCGATATTTTATGCTGTTTAAGATGGACAAATATAAACAACAGCAAGCAACAATAAAAACATACACACATAACCTCAAACAACATTCGCAAACAATTTAAGCTGCATATGTACATACATACAAGCGCATACTGGAAACCTTGTTGGTGACGCTGGCGTGGTGATGGTGATGGTGATAGTGATGACAATGAAGATGGTGATGATCTAAACATGCAGCACATAAGTAAAGTGAATAGGCCAATATATATGTACATATGTACAAACAATGTACGTAAAAAGTTACCAAACAGTCTACCAGTCAAACACCAAACTTCATTGAGTACTTGGCAAATAATTGCCCAAATTGACACGAACAACAACACAACTACATATTATATTATACATACATACAAACGTATGTACTTATGTATGTATGTGAAGAACGCTTCCAACAAATCATAGAGCAAATATAGAAACTCCAACAGAGGAGACAGCAAAACAGCATAGAAAAAAGAGAAGTAGAGAACATGGTGTTACAACAGAATTGTCAACTAACTGGGCACTGTGTAATCAGGTAAACATTTAACATCAATAAATCAATTAGGCTGCGCAAGAATATGGCGTTTTGATGCCAGCAGAGTTTTGTAGAAATAATAAAAACCTGGTATAGCATACAGTGTCCGATCCCAGAAGAGTTAAAATGCTCAAAAATATCAAAATTCGTAAATAGTTGCCAATGCCATTCCAAAGTCAGACTAGTTCCAGCCTGGTTTTTTTATTAAGCTTATGATTGTTCCTGAGCTTATGATTGCTAGTGTTTGCCTATATAAAAATATATTTATTGTATATGCGTCAAACAAAGATTGCCACTTCCACGAAATTAGTCATTAAACTATGGCTATCATTCGTTGTTTGTTCGCATTTATATGTAAATAGGTGGTCCAAACAATACTTACCATCAGTTTTAAAATCAACAGCAAGTGCTAATAGCTTCAACCAATAGTGAAACTCTAATGTCGTTGTATATTGAGATCGAACCCCATAGAGTTGCTTATTAATTTCATACACAAGACGTGTGCGCGTTCTGTTGAGTTCCACTTTTCTTAGGAAGCTGCACTTTTGTGTGCATCGCAATTCATCGGAAGTTTAATACGGTGTGAAATTTAGTACCATATAGTTTTCATTAAATGATATGGATTGTAGACAATAATTTCTGAATAAATATCACTGGTAAAATATTAGAAACTATTATATTTATATAGTGATGTTTGCATAAGTATATATGCACCTCAATTCTTCAGCCGCATATCTCCAAAAGTAACATTTTGAAAATAAACTTTAATATTCAAGTGGAGATACGAGGTTGAAGAAGTGGCTTCAATATGTTTTCTTTCATACAAACTCGCTGAGAACTTACATATTTCTATATGGATTTTTCAAAGTGAACAAAAAAAACATATTTTGTCCACAATGGAGATAAGTGTAATCGTAAGTGTTGCTTGTAATGAATTCTTAACTATGTATTTATGTTTGAAAAAAAGTAATTGCTGTTTACATAAACACATATGTAAGTACCATATATACTTATTAAGCAAATGAATATATGGCTACCGAAGCAGTGCTCAGCCAGTGTAGAAACTGTACGGTTTTCCTTTGATGCGCCCACAATGATTTATGATGGGATTTTACCATATAATATGCCCCTTTATCTGCAATGATTATCGAACGTTTACTGTTGTTATTATTTCTAGCAATTTGTTGGCAGTACAGACAATATGTAGTAAAATGAAAAGTTAGTTGTAGTATGTATATGACGCGATTTCTGCACAGAGAAGTAGCACAGTGTGTGTGGCTTGTTATAATTTTGTTGACAGGCGAAAACATTTACGTTGTTATTTTGAATTCTGATTTTGTTTATTTGGTAGAAGCTTCTCTCTCACACCCTGGAAGCGCACATTGCGTTGACATGTTTCCATCATCCATGCCTTGTTATTGCCACCCTTCGCTACGTTCCTCCGTTCCGTTGTGTTCTGTTCCTCTGAATATTGCTAGTGACTGTAGCTGACGATGAAGCATGTTGATTATGCCAGTTTTGCTTTATTTTTGTATGTTAGCTTTTTTTCTGTTGCGGTTGTGTCGTTACACAAAAACTTAAATACATAAATACCCAGCAGTTGTACGAACCATATCCGCAGTACTTTGATGTGCACCTTTGAAAACCTTGCGGAGCTTATGTATGTGTACTTATTCGTAACGACATATGTACTCGGAAGCCTATCGTATTCTGTTAAATATCTTCACAAAAAAGTTATCTGATCGTAATAGCTTTGTCCTAGAATGAAGAAGAAAGTTGATCGAGAGAGATATAAGTTGATTGGTTGATAGGGGGTCATACTTAGAGTGAAATTTGACAGCCGAAGAAATAAGCAAATTTTCCATTCGAAAATACTTATGACTTTTGAGTGTTATGTATGTATTATGTTTCTTGTTTACTATCTTTCCTTTTCTTATTGTAGCTCTATAAACACAATTTCAAAGATTAGATAGAGATAATTTATATATTTACATATCTAAAAAACATAAATTCTGTAAAAACCGAATTTAAGCTATATAATTTACCTCTCACTCTATACATTTGATAACGAAAAATCTTTTCTCATGTACAGTTATGATATTTTTCTTCTTTCAATGGCAGGACCTAGGCCGAGCTTTTCGCTCCACTAAATAACCGTTATTTCTAAATATATGTATACTATAAAATCAATTTTGAATTTATCTCATGTACCTACATACTTATCAAATTGAGTTCATGTATATACATACGAGTATGTCTGTCTGTATACCAATTTTGCGTAGGCACATCAACGCCACGACTTGAAAATCAGATTAATTTCATTCATTTATTCTTCATAAGAGAGAACCTGTTTCCTTGAACCTAGTAAGTTAAGCACCTGAGTTAAGCACCTGTATCGTTTTGCCCACAATTATCAATTATGTATCCATTATACATTAGATCTTTTATTTTTACTACGGCTAAACTTCTCTCAATTCTTTCTGTACTCAGCTTTGCTGGCTCGCTGCACTTGGTGGTAGCAGGGAAACCTATGTGAAGAAACGAGGTGCTTCCAAATGATGCGCGGTGGAGGAGGGTAGTTCATACTTATGCCTCGCGTACATACGTAAGAACGAACATTTTTATTTTCTTGAATTATGTTTAACATGTACCTAGTATACATTAGAACACTTGCAGTCAGCGTCAGTTGAGAACAAATTCGAAATTTCATAAATTTGCAATAGAGTAAAGGTTTCTAGTGCCACTTTAAAACATACCAATAGGGGTGAGTGGACCCAATTGTGATGGTAGTATGATTCTTTTTTCAGCGAACTGAAACAACACAAACTGTTAACACAACATGGTTTTTCGGTGGAATTCGAAGTTGGAGAGTGTGGGAGGTTTCATTTCGCTCCCGAGTATTGCGTGTTGTCACGGAATACTTGCTTGTATTGTTGAATTGGACTGTGCATACATAACACATATATTACATATTATGTGTATATACCATAAATGTGTGCATACATATTTACATTTACGAATATGTGTATGTAAATTATATCTGAAACTGTGCAAGCAGGTTAATTCGTCGATTGGTTTCGGTTGTGGTTGTGCAGCATGTGAGCATGTGAGCATGTTGTGCGGTTGATAATTACCCCAAAATGGCGAATTCAAAAATTTAGGGTTGCGGCATTTGTTACACGACCAAAAACAATGCTCATCAGCCATAGATTAATTGCAGTCGTACAAATTCACACAGACATTATTACAAGTGTATGTATCTATATACACTAGAGGACCAAAAGGGATTTTGAATTGTACGCATGGTAACCTCGCTTTCGTAATAACTAAATAAATTCTATAACGTTTTTGAAATTATTGGTCTGTTTTTTTTTCATTATACTGACGCTGACTGCAAGTGTTCTAATGTATACTAGGTACATATTAAACATAATTCAAGAAACTAAAAATGTTCATATTCTTCTTTTAATGGCGCAAATTTTACACTTGGAGGTTTGCCATTGTCTGCTAAGATTTTTATTTAACTTTTTTGTTTTTGCATGTGCCGAGATTTGAACTCCGGAGAATTTGCGTAGCAGGCCAGCGCACTACCAACTACGCCACGACGATCACTAGACTTCATATATCGTGGAAATAATATTTTTGGAGATGTCATGGGGTAGCAACACCCCATTCTCCTTCCTTCTTTAGGATATATCGCAACATATTTTCATTAGTGACAATAATACTATTGACTATTCTTAGGCTGAATCGGATATGCATCATATCCTACCAACTTTAGAGATCAAGTGTTATAAATTCCTTTTCAAGTTTATTCACTTCGAACAATAATAAAAACTTTAATTATAGTTTGTGTGACTGGGTTCATCTAAATCGCATGTTTAATAAGATCGATTGGGGAAATATGTTCAGCAAGTTGATGTTCAAATTGCCATAATCTTCTTTTATCAATGGTCTCGGATATATCTAAAAAAATATTGCTCTCCAGACTAAGAAAATTCACAAATTAACAATAAAGGCCTTCAAAAGTTAAAAAATTTAAACCACTTTAAATTTAACCACTAATAGTGCTGATGTTACACTAAGTATTTAAATACATGAACGAATTTAATTGCCTCGATAAATTTTTGTACAAGCAGTATATTTTGCAATGTGAAGGTGACACAAAACGGAATTCAAAATCGTTTTGGAAGTTCATATAATCAACGAGGTTTTGTTCTTTTATTCCAGCTTCAATGTTTTATAACGATAAACGATCAAACTCGACTGAAACAGCTAACCTTTTTGCTGATTTCTTTGTTTCAAATTTCGATCCTGTTTACATTGATTTTTCAAAGCCTTTGAAGTTTGTCATAAAATATGAATTGCTAAACTCGATAAAATTGGTTTTCATTAAAAATTTCTAAAAGAATTATCTCAAAATGTTATCTTTATTTTAATTTTAATTTATAAATTAATTTTATATATATATAATTTTATATTTTTTGAGCATGTTAACTCAGAAGTAAATATACAGGTAACCCTCCTACAACGCGGGGAATAGGTTCCCAAAAAATGCCGCGTTGTAAGAAATCGAGTTTTAGGGGATATGAACTCCATACAAAAATCAGAGTTTGGTTCCAAACCAAAAAAATTTTTTAATAAAAAATTGGATAATAATAAAATTCGATTGATAAGACTTCTTTTATTTAAACAAAAACAAAATAAAATAAAATTTCAATTCTACGTAACATATTCAAGTTGAAATAAATAAAATAAATTAAAGCAAAAATAGAACCATAACTTTCTACTCCTCCTCATCACTTGGTTTGTTGGTTTGAAAAAATCTTCTAATGAAGTTTGTTTGCTCTTATTTCGTAAATCTTTATAAATTTCTTGATAGGGAGTTAAGCTGTTTTGAAGATTTCGTTTAAATATTTCTGCTCTAACCCTTAAAGATTCTTTCTTCAAAATGTATTCTTCTAACTGCTTTGCTATATTTAAAACTTTCTCGATACTTTTAGGGAAAAGTTTTTATTTTTTACATCGGAAAGATCGTCAGAGCTATCGCCAACCGATTCTAAATCTGCTTCGTTTATTTCGTCGTCCGCAATTAATTCTTGAATATCATCCATTGTTATTTGATCAAATCCATCGCCTTCTACTGCATGCGCCAATCTCACTATGTTTCTATATTCATCGTCTATTGGTGTAGCAACAGTTTCCTGAACGTCTATTTCCGGTAATAGTGCTTTCCAACAAGCTTTTAGTGTTGAACGACGAATTTCTTTAAGTAACGTATCAACAATTTCAACGCAATTTAAAATTGAGAACTGCACATATTCTCTATCGAAATAATTTATTATATTTCTTCTATAATTTTAAGTTGTTATCTGTTAGTCTGTAAGAATTTATATTTCCATGGATTGAATAAACTGTAATAAAACTATAACAACTTCGTACAGAAATGTTTCTTTTTTGCCAGTATTGCATTGAACCATACGTCAACAACAATTTATTTTATTGCAATTCATAAAATTTTATGTATTTACTTACTTACTTAACTGGCACTACAACCGATGATCGGTCTTGGCCGCCTCTATGAAGCTTCGTCAGTCGGGTTGCCCTGCACCTGGTCTTTCCAACAGAGATTAGGACGTCCCCTTCTGCGTGTTCCTCCAACGTTTTTCGAATAAAATACCCTTCTAGTCGGAGCGCTTTCTTCCTTTCGCTCAACATGACCCAGCCAGCGAAGCCGCTGGAGTTTTATACGCTTGACTATGTCAGTGTCGGCGTACAGCTCTTACAGCTCATCGTTCCATCTTATTCGATACACGTCGTCTACGCATACTGGACCATAGATCTTACGGAGTATCTTCCTCTCGAACGCTCCTAACAGCTTCTCATCATTGATGGTTAATGTGCACGTCTCTGCGCCAGACATTAGGACGGGAAGGATGAGGGACTTATAGCGTTATTTTCGTCGGTCGAGAGAGGGCTCTACTTCTCAGTTACCTACTGAGCCCGTAGTAACACCTGTTGGCAAGAATTAGTCTCCGCTTGATCTCAAAGATGACATTATTGTTGGTGTTTATGCTGGATCCTAAATATACGAAATCCTTGACGACTTCAAAAGTATAGTTGTCAACAGTGACATTTTGTCCAAGACGCCGTAACTCTCTGTTTGTTGACACAAGGTATTTCGTTTTGTCCTCGTTCATCACTAGACCCACTCGACGAGACTTCCTTTCCAGGTTGGAGAATGCTGCACTGACTGCTCGAGCGTTTTTGCCAATGATGTCAATATCATCAGCGTATGCTAGCAGCATGACACTCTTGTAGAAGATAGTGCCAGAGATGTCGATGTTCGCATCTCGACTTATTTTCTCTAGCATAAGGTTAAAGAAGTCGCACGATAGGGAGTCACCTTGTCTGAAACCTCTTCTGGTATCAAATGACACGGAGAGGTCTGTCCCAATTTTCACTGCGCTGGTGGTGTTGGTCAGTGTCATTTTGCAAAGACGAATGAGCTTTTCAGGGATACCAAAATCAGACATTGCGACGTACAAGTGATCCCTAATCGTGCTCTCGAAGGCGATTTAATAATCGATAGATGGTGGGTGTCGATCTGTTTTTCTCGGGTCTTTTCTAGGATTTGGCGTAGTGTGAATATCTGGTCGATGGTGGATTTACCAGGCCTGAAACCACACTGATAAGGTCCAATCAGTTTATTGACGATGGGCCTCAGTCTTTCGCACAGTACGCTCGATAGAATCTTATATGCAATATCAAGAAGGCTTATCCCACGGTAGTTGACGCAGATCGTGGAATCACCTTTTTTATGGATTGGGCAGAGTACGCTGAGGTTCCAATCACTTGGCATGCTTTCATCCTTCCATATTCTGCATAGAAGCTCATTCATGCACTCAGCAGGCAATGGTAGTTAAGATCTCCTCATAGTCGGGCGGCGGTATTTATTTGTATTTATCAAATCGTAAAATGTAGTACAGTTTACTAAAATAAGTCATTAGGTTTCAAAAACTTACAGACACCTAAAAAACTATTCGCTAGTTACGAGTTGTCAACTAAAAAAATGATTGAATAACAAAATGTTCTCAACTATAAAAATATTTCAATAATACAGTGTTCCACCTGAAAGTCGAATACGATCTCCCCAAGCTAAAAAGTTAGAGGATGATATAAATCGTATTTTAATAATAAAATACGTTTATAATATATTAATAAATAAGAAATAAATAAATAATAACATATATTTAATAATAAAAGGTGAAAGCTGTGAATTTCATCTTTGAGGTAATAGTTATAGTATTTTTTCACTTGCTCACGCTTTTTTCATTGGGACGGAGTCAGCCAGCCTAAATATGTATGTATGTATGGCCATGTATATCTGCTTCCTTGAAAGATTTTTCGTTTACATTTCCTTTAAATTTATTACATCCTAAACGCATCCCTTTAAATGTACTCAGGGCGCAGGGTAACACACACACACCTGTGCATATGTGCGTGCAACTGCAACACCAACAATAACATCACCTGATGTTCGTGGTAGATAACGATTTACGTTGTTGGGCACTATTTCTGACAATTTGGTTGACAATATCTTTTAAATAAAAAGTAATAATAGACAGGAAACTTGATTGTTATCAATTAAACGATGCCTCATGTATTACGTTAAGAGCAATCACTTTTGAAAAATAAATATATTTGAAATCTAGTTTAAGTATTTAAGTAGACGTATTTACTTACGCATTTAGCTGACGCTATTTATGTCTTCGCCACCTATAAAAAGCTTAATCAAGCGCCTCTGCAATGACTTTATGACAATATCTGACCAAAAGTAGGCTTCACAATATATAATATTTCGTAGAGATTAGTTCTTCGTCAACAGTTCTGCGCCAGGTTTAGCTTTACTAAGTCTGACATTTCCATCTGCGCAGCTTTTGTTTGACACAATTCTCCCCAGGTACGTGAGGCATTGCACACACTCGATATCTTCATCTCCGAGTTTGAGATTAGGAGATGTAATGGTATAATACCCACTGTTCATATATATCCACAAATTACCAGCCCGCCGATCAGAGCCGGTGAATCATAGTGGACTGGTTTAGCCTAAGTGTGTCCTACTAAAAAGGACAGCACTCTAATCTAATCGATTCTAGTAGCAACAGATCGTTATGGCGTAAATAGCATAAGCTAAACTGCTACAAAGGGTGCCCGGACATTTTCGGCACTCAAGAACTAAATTGACTGTTAGTAGTAATTTGTAAGGATAAGAAAAGCTAGAAATAGTACTACAGATACCACGATAGTATTACAACGGGCCATATTTGGACTAGGTGAGTCCTACCGGACAACCATTAAATCTAACCTTACCTAGTACCAAAGAAACTATTATCAAATTTACAGCTTAAGTGCCGAAAGTAAAATTAGTAGATACTCGTACTGTAGGTATTTTTGAAGGTACACCTATGCCTCGATTAACACGGTGGATACATTAATCCACTATACAGTTGGTGTAGCTTAAACTTAATTAAACTGAATTTAAGTAAATGTAAGCAAAGTCTTTTTCACGTAAAACTCCTTTATTATTTAACTATGAAATTGATAACTACAAACCTGAAATCGTTTCAACATTCGTGGATCTTGGAGTGACTTGGATACCAAACTTTGTTTTAATATTCACATTAACAAAATCATTAACAAGGCCTCCTGTGTGCTAGGTTTCATTAAACGCTGGGCGAAAGAATTTGACGACCCATATGTTACCAAACTGTTATTTGTTTCTTTAATAGATCCAATATTAGAATAAGCTTTAATAGTTTGGTGTCCATATTATACTTAAGTTGAATTCTACATTTATACTTAAACTTTGTCAGAGCAATATAAATAGCACTTGTCTTTTAAGTAGACTCATAATTAATATACCTGCACATGCTACAAGGAACTATGATTTGATATGCTTAAAAACTAGTAATTCTTTCGCCCAGCGTTTAATGAAAAATTTGATTCTTCAATAATGCCTGACAGATTTCAATAAAGTTTATTATTTAATAGATTTTTCCGATTCATTAAAATCAATTAAAGACAAAATTCTTCTAAAAATTAATAATTAGTTTATGCTTAGTGGTTATTATTCTCTCCCCTCGCGCTTTTGCTTCAATATCTACTCGGATCGTACTCATTCAAATTAAAAAAAAAATAAATTCAGAACAACAGAAAAAAGAGTTTAAGTTTATACATATTCACATTTTCTTTAAGTATAAAAATTAATTTCCGTTCACTTTACAATGATCTCCAAAATATTTTGTTTCTAGCGATTACCATTCTTGATCTGGATCGTTTAGTAAAAGAAAATCAAACTATAAGTCGACCTTCGTAAAGGCAGTTTAGTTTTATTTTTTTTATTTTTTCAAACAAACTTACAAACTATTGCACAAAAAAAGGATTTCTATTGTGTTCCATTATCAATGTTATGTTAAGATAACCGTAGTTATGAGGAGAATTCTGAATTTCTGGCAACACTGGTACAATGTACATATGTTGACGTCATAGTGTAGATAGGTCACATTTTTATGTATTAGAGTTTTGATAGTAATCTTTGAATACACGTACTCGTACACACATTCCTTCAAATATTATCACAACTGATCTTCGATATTTCACACATTACCACTACTTAACTTCGCTGATTTTCCAGGCATACAAAGTCAAAGTAAACGTAGTGAAAACCAGTTTCACGACATTGTGCCATTCGCCATTAAAGTTGCTCAATTAATTATAAGTTTTCTGCACAGCATAACATGCATGTATTACACTTACGATACATAGCTGCTTGAGACTTTGTGCCATAAAATTATGGCAAGCGATACTTTTACCCTATATTCACGTTTATATTTCAACTGTCACTTATGGTAGACTGCCATACGAATTTTTGTAAACACCTACAATGAGGCAGCAGTTCAGTCACCTGTGGGTACCGTCGATGCACAGCTGCATTCTATTGAAACCCCACGATACCATTAAAGGTCATTGATAGCTGTAAGTGCTAGGACCCAAACACTATCATTAACGAGTCACAAATCAATGACAACTTGTTCATTACAAAAACAGAAACTTACTATTAAATTATTGTTGAAAGATTTTAAAAAACGTTCCCAAATAACAAGGAAAATAATATCAACCCGCGACTAAATTTATGGACGCTCTTCTGCTTTCGGCTAAAATAGCCGCACTCTCGAAGAAAGTAAATGTTAAATTTTGTCGCTCTAAAAGATACACACAAAATTTAAAAGGTACAACAACAGCAGCATGCAGCATCGCAGGAAAACATGGGAACGTATCTACATACATACATACATACACACAAACATATGTATGTAAATGAGTGTTGTTAAAGGGAAATGGTTCGAGAACAAAAGACAAAGAGCCGAAAACTAATAAATTTGACTTTTCAGTCTTTTAATCTGTGGAAAGAAATTCCAATTTGACAGCTCCTGGTGGTGATGGCTGGCGGAAAAATATATTAAAATACAATGCGCTGAATGTTGCAAGAATGGGAATATAACCAAATCCAACTAAGACACCTAACTATACTTCTTCTTCTTTTCATGGCACAACGCCCATGGAGGGCCTAGGCCGATCTTATTGCATCCATTCATGCTGTGCGTGTTATATTTGCACATGAGTGGCCTACAGTTTTATGACGAATCCGAACGGGGAAGTGAAAAGATTTTCTTGGACAATTTTTACCCTCGGAGATTTGCCATTGCCTGCGAAGAGATGGTGTGGTATAGAATTATTTTGTTTTCTACCTTCTGATTTTTATGCATATGCCGAGATTTGAATCCCAGACACTCTGCGTAGTTACTATACTAACTAGTATAGTAATATCAACGTGTTCATAATTGTTTTTTACGTGCCTAGCGCTGGTGAGTATTTCCTTTATACGATGTGCATACATATAGGTACATATCTATTAATAAAAGGACTTCGTAACTTCAATAATTGCTTCTATTGACTTTTACAGTGGTGCATGTCTAATTATGTCAGTCAGAAAATGCTTATAGACACGCGAATTCACTGAACTTGCTCAATTTTCTGGTTTTGGTAATTTATTTATTATTATATTTTTAAATTTATTCAAACATATTTTTTCGCTTTTTGCCTTAAATTACTTTCATTTGAAGCATGCACAAACATTTTGTATATTACGCATCATAGTTGATGCCAAGACTTTAATTAAACCCTTTTACATTCGTTACATTAAACCCTTTTTCCTAGGCTTGATTATTTGGTGCAACTTTGAAACGTAACGGATTACAGGCGCCTTTCATTCCATAAATTGATTACACCTGCTGCTTTAAAAATTACTTGGCTCGTGTTATTAATTTCTTGCATTTTTTTGGTGGGTTTTCCGTTTTGCTCATAAAATTACGTTAAGTAGCAGAAGTCGTAAAATGCACACTTGCCTAAATCAAAACAAAAGGATTTATGTACATTAAATATAAAAAGCCACCCGCTTTCCTATAACTCTTCAACTTATATTTATGTGCGTATACGTTGAGCGCACAAAACACAAAACAGAAAGCTTGAAGTCAAAACACAATCCATTCATGCACCATTATCCATTTTTCGTCACCAGTAACCAATCTGTGCAAAAATGGTTCGAGATCATTCCGTCTTCCTTCAGAAGAGATTCACATACTGACGTGCGGTCAGTAACATTTTTTCACTTAGATTATGTGACACCCAAATATGGTATCCAGTTTTTTGGAATAGCCAGTCTTTTTTAAATGGTTCAAAACGGTTTGGTGAGCAATGCCAAGATCCGTAGCGAAGTCGTGACTGCCTAAGTGTCGGTCTTCCTCCACCTTTTCAAGAATTTCGTCCACTTTTTCGGTGCATGGTCAACCAGATTTAGGTGCGTCTTTTACATCAAAATTTCCAGAGTGGAATCGATCATACCATTTTCCAATTGTCGTTTCCGATAAAGTATGTTCTCCATAATGTGCACAAATGTTTATGTGAGCCTTCGCGGCCGTATAGTGCTTTTCGATGAAACAAAGTAAAATGTAACAAAATTTTTCCGATTCTGCACTCATTTTAATAACGTTATAACAGTTGAATAATGAATAAATATCAATGGGTAAAAATTGTTTATGATTCTCTGTTACCTTTAGCAACAACGAGTTTCCAGGTCGGATCAGAACTTACAGAGTTATCTTACTTTAAACTTTCCTATTTCACTTTTCTAAACTTAGTTTTTATCCTATCATATATAACACGCACAACATGAGTGGATACGGAAATCTCGGCCTTTGGCGCTACATGCGGTCATAGTCGACATTGATAAAAAAAAACTTAAGTTCATTGTGGTAAAGGCATAACACTTGCCACAATGGCTGTCTATCTCTTTATCGGTGTCCTGTGTGATTGCATTCCCTTTCTCATTTTCGCTCCTTCTTCCTCCCACCTATCAATCTTCCTTCCAATCAACACAATGCTCTGCATTCATAGGGGTACAACCTGTTTGTTGAATATAAAAAAAACAAAATAAACAAATTTCATATGTTTCTTAATACCGACTGTCCTGGAGTCATAAAAATGGTCGCTGTGGCGTAGTGGTAATGCATTGGACTGCTACGTAGAGTGTCCGGGGTTCGAATCTCGAAGCAGGCAAAATCAAAAAAAAAAAAAGTAGAAAATAATTTTTCTACACGGCACCACCTCTTGGCAGGCAATGGCAAACCTACAAGAGTAAAAATTGCTATGAAAAGCTTTTCACTTCGCCGTTCGGATTCGGCATTAAACTTTAGGTCCCTTCCATTCATGTACAAATATAACACGCACAACATGAGTGGATGCGAAAAGTTCGGCCTAATTATTTATTCAGACTGTCAACCTGTTCTGAATATCATGGAAAGCCATACTATGAAGTCTAATTTATTTCCCTATATAAAAAAAATTCAAACCTGAGTTTAGTTTTGAAATAAAAGAATTGAGAACTAAATTTAGGAAATAAATAAGGACTAATTCATGAATGAAATCAGAAAACATCTCATTTAGAATTTAGAGTAGCTACATTAATCCATTCTTTAACTCACTTCTTCCTCCAAAATGTCATCTATCGTAAGATTTAGAGTATGTACGAAACTATTTTAAACTCAGTAAAAGTTTAGTCACATACATATACAAATGAACTTAATTTCCCTATATCTATCTCACAATTTATTTTATTTTATCGTGGCCAAACTACTTCCCCAAAATACAATTAATCTACACAACTAAAAATATTTTTTTAATATAATAAAAATTAACAGCAACATTTAAAAGTCAACTTTTATCTGACGAAGGCAAGTTCAGTCTAAAATTGCTAAAATGATGAACTGTTCCCGATATGGTGTACAGTGTGCCAATAAACGTTTTAAGGAAACTGACTCTTACCAAACAAAAAGAAGATGGGGTCAAAAGCGAACTACGACATGTCATGAAGACATGCATTAAAGAACAGGAAGCTGAAGTCTTCGAAACTCGCTGCTGCCCTGTCGAAAGAAGCAGGGGGAAAAAATTTCTTCCAGAACTATAAGAAGACGTCTTCCGAAAGCAGGGTTAAACAGGGCTAAAACTAGGAAGAAGTCATGTCTATTTAACAGCGGACGATTGGTCAAAAGAGCTTTTGTCTGACAAATCGAATTTTAAGGTGTTGTTATTATTTTAGTAAAAAGCGTTTTTCTTTTCCTGGTAGTCAATCGGACCTGTTAATGCTATTTCTTTAAAAGGACCTTTTTTTAATTTTTATAAGATTTTTGGTGCCGGGTATGTGACTTAAGTAAGACGCAGAGTGGGAGAAGAATATCATCCAGACTGCGTGGTTTCTACGGTTCAATACGGAAGAGTAAATATAATGACCAGCCGGCATACAGGTGGCGTTGGATAAATTGCATTATGAGAAGGCCGAGTGAACAGCGATAACTATCTCCATGTTTTACAAAATGTTTGACGCCACAAACATGGACAACGTCAAGTTTCAACAGGATAACGCTCCTTGCCGCAAATCAAGGACAACAAGGGGGTGGATGCAAAATAATAGTATCGACCTCTTGGAGTGGCCGTCACATTCGGCAGGCCTACACCCAATAGAGCACCTACACCTCATCACGTCATGGGCAGGATTGATGGCAATTGTACGCCAGGATTGGGTAAAAATATAGGAAGCTACCTGCTTAAAATTAGTAACAAGTATGCCGCAAAGAATTACAGCGCTCCTATTGGCAAAAGGGGTTTTCAATTTGACGTTTTTAATTTATTCATAAAAAATAAATACAATTTAGTAGGGTAAGTTTTTTTTATTGTTACACTTTAATTCGTGAACATTAAATTACTATCAGTTGGAATTAAACTTTTTAAATATGTACGAGTAAGTATATGTAAAAAAATTGCAGGCTTTATTTCAAGTCTGATCAACCTTTACTTTCCACTGGGTATCTATGCATGTACATACATATAAATATGCAAATGTATGTACAAAGTTGTATGCATTTACATGTACCTTGTTTAGAGTCTAGTGAAAATATTTAGAATACACAATAATCTTGTGCGATTTTACTGAACAACAGCAAGAACAAATAAAAAACTAGAAAAACTAGTTGGCAATCGATTTTTCATTTTGTTTTTAATTTTTACACGATGTTTTATCGCAAGCGGATTACTTTATAATCACGTTCGCATAGAATAAGCTCGCCATAAGACGTAATAAATAATAACACAGTACAACACCGATTTTTCATCGATGAGGAGTGCACGATTTTTGAAAAAAGATTACCGTTATCTATTCCCCAAAGATTGCACATCAACTAGGGGGATTCAATTTCACGATTGTGAACTGATTGTAATCAGTGGATAAGATTATTATTTTGAAAGTGGCTCATTATGAAAGGTTAAACAATTCTTATATTCACACCAAGCCTTCTTTATTGTTTACCAAAGGCCCATACATTAAAACTATTACTGCACACCGATATCATGAATGAGCGTAAAGCGGGACTCAGTATACGTCTAATAAAAGAGGATAGTTTAACCCAAAATAAAAGTCGTAGAAAAGTCATAAAATTAGTTTAAAACAAGATAAGGACACAAATATATCATGCAGGATATATATGTATAGACAGGATTTTGTTAAAGCTTAACACCGCGTAGGAGCGAAATCATTTTATTTAAAAACTATTTAAATCAAGGGCTGGGTATATTTATTTGGAAAACAAATTTGTATCTAGACCACCTTCACAAAAACCGGAGTAACTGTCACCTTAACAGTTTTCTTTAGTTACTCAGCAAACAAAATGCATATTAAAGAATTCTTTTTTAACTTCAAAGTATGTATGTTTTATTATTTCTTTTCTTTCTGAAATAGGACTCATGGCATAGTCTTACTTTGCTCTCTATTTGCTCGCGAGAAATATTTAAGTGCGGTACTGATTATAAGATTGAAACTAGAATTAAGCAAAAGCACCTATACCCATAAAAATAAGCATAACAGTGAGTATTCTTAGATCACGTCGAAAAAACGATTAAAATTACAAAAGCATTAATTTTCGATTTGACTCTTTCAGCAGTCTTTTCTGCTTCTTATTATTCTTCTGTTTTACTTTTTTCACATTGTTTTCTTATCTTTTTGCACGGTATTTTCTTTACTCTTTGTTGAAAGTATACCTAGAAATGTCGTTTTAGACTCATATTTACAGCTCATAAAGAGTAAGTACATTACATATCATATCGTTAAAAATTCATTGCATAAGGAATACAATGCGTTCAAGAATTTTTCATAGTCAAAAAAACTCTTCCGTTTACACTGCGTCTACACGTCCAAGTAAACCGCTGCAAATTGAGAATATGGTATTATATATCATATTATCATCGAACATTGCGAAAACTAACTGCAACTGGCGTGGGTGTCCACACATGCAAGTACAAGTTTTTAAATGGCATCAAAAGCGAAGGTTCAAACCTGGGGGAAAATTGTGTTAACAGAATTTTATAGTATGAATTTCTTTTTTTTAATTATCATCACCTACTATTTAATTTAGTAGTTTGTAGTGCGTTGGCAGAGTGTCCGGGGTTCAAATCTCGGCACAGGCAAAAACAAAAAATATTTTTCTACACGGCACCACCTCTTGGCAGGCAAATATCCATAAATCAGCAAATCATATAACAACATCATATAAACGGCAACACTACTTTTTCCAAATGTTTGTACTGTATTGAAATTGAGAATATTGAGCTGAAACGGCGAACAAAATTAGGACACGAAAGGCATCAGAGCTTATATACTGTACAAATCTGATAGTTAGATTTTTAAGAAAAATCCATTTTCACCGCTCAGAGCTATTCAGTTTAAACAATGTTGGCACCACTTTAAAAACCAGATAGTTAGAATAATTCGGAAAAAAAAATTTTAAATATATAGAGAAGGAAATCCCAAAACCTGGTTAAAGAAATCAGTACAAAACAAACAAATATTAAAAACGAAACCACAGAAAACTAAATAAAGAAAAACGTTGCTATTGGCATCACTCAATGAATGGGCATTTTGCTATGCCACACCAATTTTTTGATGTATTTTTTACGCATTTCTAAACACTCTTGTTGTAAAAGTTAAATAAGCATACCAAAAATTTTTTTATTTTTAGACACTAATTTTGAAGTGTATTTTTTATTCTCAAAAAATGATTTTCTGTATTGTAGATACTAGAATCTTTCTGAATCTTTCGAATAGGTAAAGAAAAGCGAAAACATTTTAAAGGATTATTTTACTTTTCTAACCTGTTACTCAGTATTTTAGTGAATAGTTGTTTTTATACTACACGAATATACTACATACTACATAAGGTGTAAACCAGAAAAATTTTAGAACATTTTCGCCCCCCGTTATCTTCAAGTGAAAGTATCTATAAATAGTGCAGTTTTTTTTTATTAAGTAGCCATTTTCATCTTGGAGCTACTTTCATAAGTCAACATGTTGAGCTAACAAGAGCAGCTCCGTAAAAATGCCAATTGATAAGTAATAACACATACCGCAACCTTAATTTGCTAAGGCCTTAAAAGTTTATATAAAAATCTTCATGAGAATCAAAAACCATTTTGTATTAAATATTTTCAGTATTGTTTCCAAAAAATTTTAATGTAAAGTGTTCGGCAAAGATGAAAATAAATACGCTTAATCATAATCCATCAACAACTAGATTTGGAGAAATTTGATGTTAGAGCTTTAAAAATTAACGCTTCTTTAGCAGCGGAAACCAATGGTTTCAGTATTTCATTGCTAATTTTGTAAAATTTATTTATTTATTTATGTATTTAACCATAATTTTAAAAAAGATTTAAATTTGGCTACAATTTTTCTTAACATATAACATTTAAACAAAAACTATTTGAGTCAAACTTAAAAAAATAATAATTTAATTCCATATTCACTTAAGTTTATACATTTTTTGATTTAAATCTGAATTTAGATTTTCGGTATTGGATAATTGATGGCTTGTTGAATACATAGAAAACACATTTCAAGAATTTCATAGAATGGTCTGTATGAAATTCCGAGTTTTTGGCATCCACTCATGCTGTGCGTGTTATATTTGTACATGAATGGATTCGGCAAGAAGGGAATATCGAATCCGAACGGCGAAAATCTTTTCTTAGGACATTTTACTCTTGGAGGACACATTTTTGTTAATTTCTGCTTTTGCCTTTGGCGAGATTGGAGCCCTGGACACTCTGTGTAGGAGGCCAGCGCACTACCAAGTACACCACGGCCACTATTTAACTCAAGATTTATTCGTTAAAATAAAAGAAGAAGAGCTGAATAAATTGCAACCAGGTCTTATTTTAGCCTATCCACACGCCGCAATATTTGTCACTTCAGTACAAAATTTAAGAAATCAACATATTTGCGTACTGATGTAAAGTTTTAGAATAATCTGTACATTTTACAAAAAACAGTACTTGATTAATTTAGTACCTGGAACATCAGCAAGTGATTTAGTGTAGCCCAGCTTTAGCTGATTTGCAGTACGGTCTTCCTGGTTAAAGACTGTCTTTCACGTGCGTATAGACTTCCATGTCTGAAACTTCCGAAATTTAATATTCGTCGCAATGTGTAATTGTATGTACAAAAGAATTCATATTTTTATTATATAAATGGTTTACACTTGTAATAAAGTGTTTCAGGTTATATGTATTGTATCTAAAATATGTACCGACTTCTTCTACAAAAAAGTGGTCACATTATCCATACCTATAATTGGTGAAGTAGAAACTATGAGTCACTTAATGATTGGCAAGATGTGTAATTGAAATGATGGCGTGGGTTGAGGTGACAAACATTTGTCTTTCCCAAGCGTTTCATAGAATTCATCTTAAGCTACACTTCATAATTAATGAAATACTGGCATAACTGGCTGCCAGTTTCCTTCATCAGCTTAAAGCTATGAGCTAAACATTTAATTATGAATTTTGTATGTAGTTTTAAGTAATATTCTATTCTCTGACATGCTAGTATTTGTTTTATCATATATAAGTTTCAATTCAAAAATAAACGCGTAATTTAAACGGGATGTGTGTTGAAGCGACCTTGCGGGTAGTCTCCTCAAACCCAGAATCAACCAGTCGTTGCTCCTATGACAATGCTTTTTATAAAAACACTTGCGTTATATATTTAGTTTTCTGCCGATAACGTTAATTTAAACTCCTGCATTAAAGATATGCTCAATAAATTTAAGGGCCGTGTATAGAAATTGGTAATACAATTCCTTAGGCAATTATCTTTCGGTTAATCTCTAAATCTAAACTATAAAAATATCTTTATCTATATATATAAAATTGTGTACCGCTGCTTGCGTATATATGAATGATTTTAATGTTACGCTATTAAAATATTAGCCCTATTCACGATGTGATGTATTTGCTTTTGCTTTTTGTTCCTATATGAATATAATTCATAAATATGGCGTAACACTTTTGAATGAGTAAATATTGATCCATTTCTTTGATTTTATATAATTAAATAATTAAAAAAGCCAACGAAAATTTTCAACATTGAATATATTGCATTTTCTCTATGTCGACAAGGACCACTCTCTTTTAGCGCTGCCAAGTGAAAATTAGTGTTGCCATATTATAGCTAACAATTGGGGTATGTTCATTGATTTATTTATTGCAATTCATAAACCGCTTTATTTTATACCATAATTATTTAAAAATTCATTTTTTTTTTCTCGCGATGAAAGAAAAACATAGTATCATAGTGAATTTAGTCATTTGTTTGTACAAGACGAACCTTACTGGTTATAAGTGTTCAATTATGCACTATTCAGATTTCAGAAATTGGACAGCTTTCTCTCAGAATTCTTCCAACAGTGCTCAAAATTAAATTCAATAGCTTACGATCTCTGTATACTCTATTATGAAGCATTAACACGGATATTTCGAAAATTTTAAGCGACCTTGCGGCTACACGTGCAAGTAAAAACAGCTGCTAGTTTATAATACACATTATCTTCGAAAATTGCAGAAACTAGGTGCAAGTTATTATTCCGTGACGTTAACTCCGAGATTTCCAAAAAGGTCCGTGATTCGGGATCCCGGTATTGAAGACCTTTGTATTTACCAACTCGTAAATGAGCTGTTAAAATATGTATGGAATCATTTTTACACAAACCAAATAAGTTTACTCTCTGATTTTATGCGCAATCTTATTTGGATGTAAATGCACTGAACTAGTGATCGATATGCAATTTTTACACAAATTACTTTACTTTACTTTTAATGGCACAACAACCCATGGAGGGCCTAGGCCGAGCTTTTCGCATCCCCTCATGTTGTGCGTGTTATATTTGTACATGAATTGAAGGGACCTACAGTTTAATGCCGAATCCGAACGGCGAAGTGAAAAGCTTTTCATAGCAATTTTTACTCTTGTATGGTTTGCCATTGCCTGCCAAGAGGTGGTGCCGGGTAGAAAAATTATCTTTTCTACTTTTTGATTTTGCATGTGCCGAGATTCGAACCCCGGACAGTCTGCGTAGCAGACAAACGCACTACCACTTTACACAAATACTTAAGGTAAATTTATTTTATGTCATGAATCCCACTATTCTTTTTAATATTGTTAATTTCTATCTTGTAGAAAAGAAAAGGAGAAACTAGCTTGTACTTCTATGTAAATTGAAATGCATTGAAATGAAAATAACGAAATCTATGCCTGGTATTTAATGTTCGAAAATTCTTAGGTGACGCACGTACAACTGGTTACGTTTGCTTGTGCATGTGTTCGTGCGCATTTTAAATTTTATGAAAAAATAAACAACACAACTCATTTTGTTGTTGTTGCTGGTTTTTCAAAATTTTATTAGATTATTTAGAAAAAATGTAAAGATAAAAAATCGGCGACGCAAAATAGACTTCAAAACTTGAAATATTTTAAGCTGAAAACCACTCCAAGTCACCATAAAGGTCTACCGGTGGACATAAATTTTGTTGTAATGCGACAGGTGTTTCTATAGAAAACAGAATAGCCAATGACAACAACGCACTTGAACCTACCCAGCATAACAACAGCACAGCAAAACGGCGCATGTGCACTTAGCTTAAGGTTCACTACTTCAGCTTAATGTGTTAAGGACGGCATGTATGCAAGTGTGTAACGGAATATGCTCTTGGAAGTAATAAAATCCAAAGGTTAAATTTGAGGTAAATAACAGCCGCAGTCCCATCTTCCGCGTTTACCTGATGATCTTTTCCAACATCTGCAGCCAGCGCTCGGTTTAACTCGTAAGCTTGGCAACGCTGACATGCATTTCAAGTTTACTACTGATACGAAACAGTTTAGCTGAAATGTCATTTGAAAGTTGCAATTAGTTTGTTTTTAAGATTTGTGGTTGCTGCCGCAACAAAATTCAAGGACAACTTGAGTCTGGGGAATTTTTGCCACCACCGTCCGTCGTTACCGTTGACATCACGTAGTTACAAGCATATCTGTTGTGAGAATATAATTCTTAGGTTTTTTTTTTTATAATTTGATTTCAGAAATATTTAATTCTAGCTGGAGCTTTATCTAAATCTCATTATTACTTTAATTGAACTTGTGTTATCGCCGACCGCAAATTCCATGTTGAATACCACCGACTGCGACATCGGCTGAGACTACCAGATTTTGTATTGTTATTGTTGTCGTTCATGATGACTATGCCGTTGATAGTATGATTAGATGCAATTAAAATATTGCAATATTTGTGTTTCCATTACGCTTGATTAAATTTTAATGTGTCATAATCGTAATAACAGCAATTAAATTCTTAATAGAGAGCGTAATTGTCGCACATTTAGTCTGAGAAACGAGGGAACCTCAAAATCTGATTGATGGAAATGTCACAATGTAGAGCGTACAAACTAAGTTCAATTCGGCACCTTTTTCAGGAATTATTCATTTTTTATGATGGGTAAACCAAGCAAATAACTTGCCATATGTGGATTTCACACTTTTGAAGCTTGAAGTGACAAAGGAAGGCTAACTCTGCAATCAGACAACCAGACAACCAGGCAACACGCACAGTGGTGGCACTGATGTTGGCATATGTGTATAATTAGGGGATGGCAACCCTTGTGCCAAGAAGTAAGGGTAAAAATCACAAAAATTGTATTTCTTCTTTTTTCGTACAAATTAGCATTTTTTTTACAATCAATCATAAATAAAGAACAATAACAGCATCGTTGGGATAGTATCAAAAAAGGGACTTAAAATGTCTCAGAAACGTAGATGCTACATAAGGCGTGTAACTGCGGATTACCGCATCACGCAGCATGTGATCGATGTATTGTGCCTATTGAATAATCAGAAACCAAAATCGCAAAAAAGGCGTCTGCAACACGTTCGTGATGTCATTGCGATATTAACACTGCCAAAAAAAAATAAAAGAGAATGAACAGCACACAGAAGCACCGGCAATAAAACGTCATCCGACCATCCGCGCCAAACAAGACCAACAGCAATAGCATTGGAAATGTGGGCTGCAGCATCTTTAGTGGTGCGACATGCAAATTCGTCTTAATTAACTTGTTGCACATCACATCCATGTGCCCCCCATAGAAAGGTGCCTGATTTTAAAAACAAGACCTCTGGCCAATTTAGAAAACAAGCCACAACATGTACATACATACATACCTACATATGTATATCGAAAACAAAGTCGATAGCAGCAATGCCAGAATTAAAAATCGAAAATACAATTTGACCGCACATGGAGGTAGTAAATTGCGATCTCAAAATAAAAGAGAGGCATACAAACACATTCCCGCCAAAAAGGAAGTGAGGTGCAAAAATGATCACCATACGATGCAAATACTTATATCCCATGACCACTAAAAACCAGGAAAGAAATATAAAAATTTCAAATTATACTTAATTTACCTAATTGAAGGTACATAATGTACATAAAATAATTTACTTTATTAGCTTATTGTTTTTGGGGAGAAATAATCATTGGCAAAAATGGCTGCGCGCAGTATTTATATAAATTAAATCCATTCTTCTGATCAAGATCTATATTACTAAAATAAATAGTATTATTAATATTGAATGGAAAGCAGTTCGTTAGGGTCAAGCAGTGCGTTCCAAGGTAAAACTTACGCGACATTAGTTTCCCAGAAGCCCTAGCCTTTCGTTTACCAGAAACTTGGAGAGGAGCCGCAGCCTGTGCCGGTAACACTTTGGATATATGTAACAAACTCTCTAATCCTGGATAACCATCGGACTTACTCGCAGTCGGAGACAACTACATAAAGCGTCTCATCTCACTGCTGCCTGACCATATCAGTGTATTAGCCTTTCTTTTTTTATTGAGAGTAAGAGAGCAGGAAAACATCATGTATTCGATTCACTCGGTTGGTGAATCCGTTTTAATTGTGGGCTTACCGTGATAAGAAGAGCTATGATCTGGCGGTTCGTTGCTTGCTCTACACTCGTAGAGTTAATACAAGCAAAAGAGTATATCATATTAACAAACTAGTAAGTTCTTACACCGCATCTCAACTGGCAACTCAATTGGAATATAGACTCAATGATACGCCAATTTCGAAAAACGAGAAGCAGGAAAACTGCGTGACGCACAGAGGGCAAAGGTAATTTGCATCAAAGCAAAAAAATAAAAGAAAGAAAAGTGCCCTGCACTTATGCATACTGATGGAAGACATTTGCGTGACTATCACATACCAGATGCCAATTTGGATTCCACTGAAGTTGGACCAATACTAAAATATCTATCAGCGATTGAACTTAGAATGAGGTCCCCAACAATAATTCTAATATATATAGTAAGAGAGGTGCCGATTAAACATAATGGTATTTAACCTTGATAAATGTAAGTTTATGACATTTACGAGGAGGCACCCTATGTCTGCCAAATACAGAATTACACTCTGATGCATGTATTGTTATTTGTTGATTTGGTAGGACCATAGACTCCAAATTAAGTTTTAACTTGCCTGTCAACTCGAAAGTGAAGAAAGCTAAAAGTTCTTTATGGTTAGTTAAAAGATGGTCAAAAATATTTAACGATCCTTACAAAAAAAACTGCTTGCTATTGAAAAAAATACCAAAGCCGAAAAAGGTACCTACTTTTTCATCAGCGCTAGGCTCAGCTCAATACTTAAGCAGTGCGAGTTTAAATTTGAAATCGAACGATCAACAGTTAACTTAGTTCAGCTATTAAAGTTATCTTAAAGTCAAGCTAAGCTTATCTTAAGACGCATGTGACAGTGGAGGCATAGGTAGAGTCAGTTAGCAAATAAATACCTTATATACTGAGATCACCCTTTTGTCAGTTAGAGTACACATCGGCACAACACAGAATTGTGTTTCAGTCACCCACGCTAAACAGGTTTCAGATATCGAGTTTTGCGACACGGAAGCGAATGAATCTACGGAGACACTGAAGATATCTTTAAAAACAAAGTGCAGCCTCTCTGGATCTGCTAGTGCAGCATACAATACAAAAATTAAGAAATTGTATAGTTTGTAACTTCAAGTTTGAAACTATTTACATATTCACATTTGTTGTATACACATATATAAATAGCAGCTGAAACAACGGAATATTAAAAAACGAATATTCATTTCCTTTTTTGACATAAACCAAAAAATGCTGTTAATATGGCATTTAGAACAAAACAAAATTGAAACTACCAATGAATTATCTCGTTCCGTTTTAATTAATGAGATAACGCAGCATCCGTAAGAATACTTGGCGCTACTGGAATTACGTTCATTCTTCAAGACGAGATCGGTCGAATAAAGAAAAAAACATTTGCATTTGCATTTCGCTACATCCAATTGAGATCATTCGCAAAATGCAAAAAATATCTTTTCTGCCTGATAAATGCACATTCGCTACGATACAGTAGCATCCTTTGAATTAATTTGCATAAACGAACGGAAATCAACATTTGCAGGTAAAATATATGTAATATTTTCTCTCCCCCAAAATGGAATGTATGACATGTCTCCACGTTCATTGCTACAAATGCAGTTACCCTCTTGTAAAACCTGTTGACTGTTACGGAATATCGCTCGTTTACTGTAAGACTGTCATAAATCAAAAAAAAATTTTCTTAATTATGCAGATATTACTGCTATTATGTTTTTGTGAACTAGTCACGTGAGAAAAGTATTTATCGTTATATAAGTAAATTGTATGGAGTGGCAGGTAAATTGCAAAGTTTGAATGCGTTTTTCTAAGAATCTATGTTATTATTAACAGTTATGTGGTAGCCGTGGCTTATTTGGTAGTACTCTCGCCTGCTACGCAGAGAGTCCGGGTTGAACCCCGGACGCACATGCAAAAATCTATAGGTAAAAGAAAATTTTTTCTATACGGCACTATCTCTTGGCAGCGGCAATGGCTCGTGAGCTGGTGCCGTGAAGAAACAATTTATTTTTAATTGTGTTAATCATTCGTAAATATCAATGTTACATATATATTGTATATATGTTGATGGAAGATTGAAGATTATCGAGTATTTAAAACAAATCTATGCCTCGTTTGCAACCCTAATGTTCAAGTATGATATCAAATTTTCATAACGGAATACAAAATTAGTAATTGCAGTACCTCCCAAAGAAATTTGTTGAAAATATTTTCTCATACTGTTCTATGTATGATCAGAAACTCTGCGAGACTGATATTTGTAGAGTTTACAAGATTTAAACAAAGAACAGTCTTCGAAGCTTCTTGCAATTAATCGCTTTGTCAACAGCTCCACAGGAGTCCTCTTAATCTTATTGCTCATTATCTGCACTTCACGTTGTATGGAAACTTTTTTGCCAATTATCAATTTGTTGCTTAATATTAAAGTATATAGAGCGATGATGCTAGTTTATTCATTCGGTGCTAAGAACACACGGTATCCGATATTCGTAATGGGATTGTAGCTCCGGGATACCAGGATTTGCTTCTTTAATTTTTATCATAAAGGTAAAATTCACACTTATTTTTATTCGTTCACAATGCAACCCTGACTTTTCACATATTGTTATTGTTAGTCAAACTAAATAAATTAGCTTTTTAGGAGGAGGCGAAGAACAAAACTTTTTAGCAGAGATTTTTGACGGAGTTTATCTTGGGCCATCTTGTTTAAGAAAAGTTATAAGCGGGGAAGCATTCTTTTCGATTCGCAAACGAAATTGATTTTTAATTTCTTTGCGAGTTTTTCTGGTTAGCAAATACAATTTTTTGGTACGATATTCGAATTAAAAATTTACAAATCGAAAAAATTAAATATGATGATTATGGTGCTTCTACGTCATTTTCACTACCTTTTTCTAATTTAATTTAAGTATTAAATTAAATATTATAAACTAACTTTTAATGTTTCAAACTTTGATTTTTGATTTTACCCCTAATCGCGACACTGCGAACCCGTTTGAATCGGATCCTAGGTCGCATCAACCTAACCGTGACGTACCATTAGCCACCACAAACGAGCGTTCTTCCGCGGCTTTCAACCACACTTGGTCGCGGTGTACCCGCAATGTCTTAGCAGATAATACAGCTACTCTCAACCGCATTGGCATACCGCGTTCGCGTCCTACTGAATTATATACTTCTGTAAATCCATTTCATTTGAAAATGGTGATTTCAGGCAAATGGATACCGGGACTTCTTCCCGCCAAAATTTTACTCACTGTTCTAGCATTGGAGGCATGTCACGAATAACATGAAAAAACTACTTTTCTACCCAACACCACCTCTTGGCGGGCAAATGGCAAACCTACAAGACCAAAAATTTCCTATGAAAAGGTTCTCACTTCGCCGGATTCCTCGCGCCAAAAACCCCCACCCAAATTTGTATGAGTTTTTTAATTCTTCCTTCTGTTGTTAGTTAATCGGAATCAGTGAATCAGTTCTAAGTGTTTACTTTAAATACCTGTAGTCGGACCAAATATGTGTAGTCGGGCCGAGCAACACACATTTGTGTTGCCAAAATTTATATCTTCTTTTTTTTTGTTATAATATGTAGCTACTTTAGTGCATATAATTTGGATCTCAATCCAAAGAGTGTATTACCTCCCAATGGTTGTGGCCCGTGCCATTCATCCTTGTTTGCTCCATCATACTCAAATAAACGCACGGAAACTGTATTTAATAACTTGTTCAATGCACTGCAGCAATTGCTATAAATTGATTTGTCGTTCCGTACAACTAAGTAGACGTTGGATTAGATTGAATTGAATTAACTAAACTCGAGTAACACACGATGCACTTTTACTTTATCTGCGATTTCCTTTTCTCCAATGCATCTGATTGCTAATTGACGAACATTGACGACAACAATAGTAACGATAGATGTGTGCATTCATACACATACTTATACATAAATATGTATTTATGTACTTATGTATTTCAGATTATGCGCACATGTTGGTTGGGCACCAGAACCACGAATGTCCATTTTTAGAACGATTTAATTTTCTATAAAATGCAATCCGAAATTGGCAAGCTAGTCTGACATCACATTTTTTACTTTGGAAGGCGCACGATATCAGTGCAAGAAACTGTCGATTTATGTGCAATTTAAAAATAATTGAAACAACAATGTTGCACTTTCAATCAATGTTCGCACTATCTATGATGCGTTCACAACAGAACCGGGCACTTAAAATAGTTATTCAGGTTTTAATGTCCCACATAAGTATCTACATATGTTGAAATACATACATTATATTTTTGTTGTGATGCGGAATTACCACCTATACTGGGATAGTTTACCGTAAAGAATCAGTTTCTATTCATTCATTCTCCAATAATGTAGCGTCCTTAAATGTTGACGCACTATGTGCTCTGCCGACTCATAAAATTTGCAGGTCTCGTTTACCAGAGCACTCATCTTAAATATATACTACATGATAAAAAGTAAAAGCAATTCCAATTTCTCTACTGAAGAATAACAACCCTTCTTGCTGAACTGCCTCAAAGTTTCCAAATGAAAACTTTGCCTACAGGATAGGTAATTCCTTCTCGTTGGGTACTTTGCTGCCATTGTTCATTTTACTATCGAAACCTGAACCGTTACATTTTCGACTTTAAAACTTGACAAGTATTTGCTGATATGCTATTTCTCGAACCACCACGAGTAAAATTGACTAAGAAAAACATTTCACCTCGCAGAACATGAATGGATTGAAAAATCTCTTAGTTTCGTCCCAAAGGGTGCAGTGCCATATTAGTCGTACATAACTACATAAGTATTTAGTATGTACTTATATTTTGGGACGTTGAAATTTTAAATTGTACATTGAGGTTAAAATTAACTCCCTTGGATATTTCTTTTATATAGCATAAGGTATTATTTTGGGGCATGAGCGCATTAAATATTTTATTATTTTATATTTTGAGTTCATCCGCTCGCACATGCATCGAGAATTACATTGTGCATGCGTATGGAATATTTTGATTGCCCTGCGCCTGCTTATTGTTATCAGCAATTGCCAGTTTGTCGTCGTCGTTAAGCGCATTCGCTTTTTGAACTATATGTCAATTTTAAGCGCTTTGTCTGAATTAAAAGTTGAGGAAATACGAACACAAAGTAGTGTAACTGGGTCAAGCAGCACTTAGAGCTATACTATCCTACTACCACTACCACCGCCAACATGTATGTTAATATGTATGTATGTGTACTTCACCTATGCGATGAGACAATCGCTGAAGTTGCTACTGGAGGAAAATTAGTATAAACGGAACAGTAGCCGCACTAAACCGCAAACCGTTTAACAATAATTTCATAACAACCACAATAACAATTGGAAGAAAACAAGACAGCGAGCGTGGTTAAGCGGAAGCGAATTTCGCATGAACTGCTGCTGACGAAATGAAAACAGCCAAATAAATTGCTTTCGATGTAACGAAATTATAGCGCGATCACTTAGCTCACGATCAAGAAAAGAAGTATGATTGCTCTGATCTTTTATAGCTGCTATTGACCAAAGCTACTGTAGAAGCTCGAACAATACGATGGCGCGGTAGCCCACCATCACAAACCGCACGCTTCTTAGGCAGAAGATGGGATGCGCGATACGTTACTAAATATGAATAAGATACAAAACACACCAAAGAGAGTAAAAATTATGTATGTATCGAAATAATTTTTATTGAATAATTTTTCATCATTTTCTGCTGAAAGAAGCCCGCGTGCCCGACTCCTCTATTAGGAGCAGCAGCAGCAGCCAGCCATTCCATTTCAATTCATGCAAGTATTTTGTTCTTCAGTATTCGAACCTGTCAAAACAATAAACTCCAAAACGAGCGAACAATGTAAATGGCAAGTCATGATTTTGCTGTTATGCTGTTAAAAGGGGGCGCTCGTCGATCGACACGATCAACACAGAAGAATGAAGAGGAATCATTGAGCCATTGTGGCTGGCCCTTCAGACTGCAGCATTTGCAGGACGATGTTTGTATTGTACATATATACATACATATATATACATACTATGTATGTACTTATTGTTTTTGTTGTTGCTACTAAAGAATCTGTTGATGTCGACGAAGACCACGATGATGATGAAGATCAGCATTATCGTCATAATACACAAGTACGTACATACATACATGCATGAATATTGTCTGCAACATTTCTGCCTCGTTTAATAAACCAACAACTACAAAAAGGAAATGGCACCCAACAATACCAAAGAAAAACTTAGTGTGGGACTTTGTCTGGACACAGCGAAGATCAACAGTGAGGTCGTCGAATCGGTTAAATTCATTGTTATCCTTACTTTACTACATGGTTCGATATTGAGCACTCTTCTTTATTCCCTTCTCTGTTCATTCATCCCGATTTTTTCTCCTTTTGTTTTCGTTTGGATGTATTAAGTATACATAAAATTCTCTTCTCTTCAATTGCAACAACAATACCATTTTATCGAAAACAAAATACCAAGATTACAAACACGACGTTAATATTTCGGGACATGGTCGTTCAACACCAAATATAGCACTTCATTACCAATCTCTCAAAAAAGACTTTCAGTACTTCAACATATGATACGTAAAGTTTATCAATGCCCTTGATGATTTCACTTGTAAATGTTATGTTATGTAGGCATTGTAGGAAATTTGTTATTACTAATTTAAAATTATTCTAGATACTATTTTAATGAAGTGTACCGAATTTAGTTTAATATCACTGCTTGAAAATTTCACTTGTCTGGAGGTACAACGCGGAGGTGCAACTTAACCTCTTCCTGGTCTGTAATGCCTGTATGAAGTTGGGTTATCAGACGGACGTCTGAAATCAGCAAAATAGGTCAAGTGGTCGTGGTCCCATGTTTTGGCACCATGTTTTGTAGACAGTTTTCATATTCTCGGATTGCCCCAAATGTCGGTGCAGTATGATCATGGACCACCTGCACTAGTGAAAAGATAGTATTTTTTCGAGCGATTCAGTATATATTTCACTGCCTATTGGTATTGGTCGAACTCATTTATCATCCCTGGGCTTTGAGAATATTTGTTGAGCAAATTTCTTCATTATTGGGCACTAGCTACCCTACCACACAAACAAAAGTCATAAAGCTAATTTTGTACTGTCTCTAAAATTCTCAAATGTTACTTATTTAAGAAGAATGAATCTGTAGTGCAGGCTGACTATGAGCAGTTCTTAACAGTCATCGCTCGGATGACACAAGATATTGCGTTTAGTACTCGTTCACCACTAGACCCACTCGACGAAACTCCCTTTCCAGATTGGAGGATGCTGCATTGACTACTCGCGCGGTGGTGCCAGTGATGTCAATATCATCAGCGTATACTAGCAGCATGAGATGTCTGTCCCAATTTTCACTGTTCTGATCGTGTCGGTCAGTGTTATGTTGGGATACCAAAATCAGACATTGATTCCTAATCGTGCTGTCGAAGGCGGCTTTATAATCGACGAATAGATGGTGGGTGTCGATCTGCTTTTCTCCGGTCTTTTCCAGGATTGGTGTAGTGTGGTGGATTTACTAGGTGGATTTACCAGGCCTGAAGCCATACGGGTTGGCTTCAGCCTTTCGCACAGTACGCTCGATTGCGGGATTATTGCCGTCATTGTCATTAAGCAGCCGCGATAAGTGCTCCCTCCATAATCTCGTTATAACCTGGACATCTGACATCCGATTTCCGTCTTCATCCTTGCAGGAAGAGGCCTCGGTCTTCAAACATCAGTCTGGCGTCTTATTCTTTCAAAGAATTTTCGGACCTTGTTCCTGTCCTGTAACATTTCGATATCATTAAACTTACGTCTTTCTCCATCTCTTTTCCTGCGCCTGAAGATAAGTTTATCCTCCCACTTTAACTCTCTGTATCGTCCTTAGCAGTTCGCGTTGCAACTAACTGCAACTGCGTTTTTCGCTTCAGTATCATCGCGACACTCTTGGTTGTACCATATATTTCTCCAACTACGGTGGTAGCCTAGCACCTCTTCGGCAGCCGTACGCATGGGGAAATATGCATCCACTGCGCGCTTATATCATAAAGTGGGGTGTTTTGCGGTAGGAGGAGTGCGAGTTGATTGGCAAAGAGTTCGGATGTCTGTTGTGATTGCAGCTTTTCGACATCCAGCATTCTCTTAGTTCCTATCCGTACGCCATTTGCTATGCATACACGTGTGCAAATGCAACCAAGTAGTGGTCTGAGTCAATGTTTGCACTACGTATTGTATGTAAGTCTAGTACACTGGAAAAGGACCTTCCGACGATCACAACGTGATCAATCTAGTCGGTGGCTTCCTCGTGGAAAAATTTATTTGTTCCATATTCTCATTCATTATTTTTATAAAAATTATTAAATCACCGGAAAATATCTATTTTTATTCGATGTATTGAAAACCAGATGAACATATCTATTCTAGAATAATTATTTCACCCACATCGTAATATTTATGTATGTAATTGCTCCCCAGAACAAAACATAAGGTTTACAGTGTGGACACACCTGCTTAGAAAAACGTTTTCCTTATTCTACGGCGAACCCCGGCATTCCCGTCAGGACCGAAAAACGTTAAATGCGGACTCATCGGAAAAATTAAACTTGACTACCCTAATTTTTTCCGCAGCAAAGATTTTTTTACAGGTCTACGTGCCTTTCAGCTCACATTTTTAGCAACATCGAACATCCTTTATGCTTTCATGGTCGATTCGTTTTCTCTATTGAAAGTATTCTGTTATATTATTTTAGACTTTTAGATTTTGACCTTGGATATCAATCTCAGCATTAAATTCAAAAAGAGCAACCACGTTTCTGTATTTCGTTTCAAATACTTTGGCAAAAGAACAAAAGAAATGACACAAAGGAAGTGATGCATCTGAAATAGTCCGCAAGCGGTACCGTTTTGTGAAAATGCGTTGCAAATGAAATGTACGACTCAAAGACATGCCGCTTCCAACTACATAGTATACATAAAGAGCGATGACAATGGATCTTCAGACCATCTAACCAACCGTTGTCTTATAGCTGCTTACTTATATATGTACATACAGAAATGCATACGTATGTGCATATGTATATACATATGTATATTTACTTATATATGTGCAGACCTTAAAAGCTCCGTAGTAGAAAAAATTAAATAACGATAAAAAATGCAGGAAATTTACGCGTGTGCTAAACACGAGACTTCCACGAACAGTTTTTATGCGTGGCGAATGCTTTATGTCAAGCTCCAGCAACGATATGCGACAAATGTGACATGGCACAGCTTCACTTGAGTAAATGCCAGTCTACCTTCCATTTCTCTGTTCATAAAACAAATAAATAATTCTATTGTTGTCTTACGTGATGCTACAATGATCGAGCAAAAAGATTTCCTAAGTACCAAATATGTAGACATGCACACCAATTCGAAGTCGCAAATCGAAATGACTCCAAATTCCTGTGAAAAATATCTGAGAATTGGGCTTTAAGAAAGATACGTCAAATATTGGACTTGCACTTTTCACTACTAAAAGCTTAAGTTCAGAATCAAATATATGTGAAAAGCTCTCATCATCCCTTCTTTGGAGCATAACCCGCTTAAATAAACTTTCGGATATAGTGAAATAATTGCAAAGGTTAAGTTGCAAAAGTATTACCCATTTTTATTTAGTAAAGCATTATTTCGCTCATAACTAACTACCGTAATGCTCAATCGGTCAAATCGAATTACGCTTAACGAACCACTGTAGCCAGTTCCTTAAAGGCTTAAAGGTGAGAACTCGCGAATGTTATGAGGTTGACTAGAAACTTGGCAAATTTCGTATGTGTTTTGTTGTGCTGATGCGAGTTTTTTTCAATTATTGGTTCATTTAGTCTTTGCGACCTGTTTTTCAATGAAATTAGAATTCTGTTGTACTTCAAGTTGCTTGCTATACTCTCGCGATCTCTCGGTGCTGGTTTTTGGGTTTTTTTTTTCACGATAGCAGAATCTAAATTTTTTTACCCTCCATTTATCGACGAAGTCTACATTCTCACTGTCTGTCAGCCGATGTTTTTGGTGCTTGAGATTTTATCGTAATACTCACTCATTCTTTCAGCTCTAGAAATTCCTAAATGTTTTTGTTTGAAATGTCAAATATTTTTGTTTGAAATTTCAGATTGACCGAGAAACTGATGGGCAGCGCCCTCTATCAATCAAGTTTGATTCATACTCGTGGATACATGTGGATGCATATGTGCTGCACATCATTTATGTACGATCATCTTTTACCCCTCATAAATGTAAAAGCGATTCTAAAGAAGTACTTAAACAAAACAAAATTGTTACAAGTCTTTGTATCTTTGTCATACCACGACTTTTTTGTTCTCATGAAAACATTCAAATCAATAGCTCATTATCTCAAACGAAAAATTAGAGTTTCGTGGAGTATTATTCATTTTTGGTCAATTAAGTGTCTGATTTAATTTTGCTTTTCCGATAATATTCACATAAAAATGTAAAATGAACCTGTATGACCGGTAGCTACAGACCGTTACCCAAACGGGTAAGCTAGATCTTGGTTCATTCTTTTTTAGAGATATTAGTGTTGCTTTTGAAACTTTCCGAGCCCTAGCTCTTTCTTTTAAAAAGTATACCATACCAGTATTTGTACAAATTGGTATCAATTTGATTATGTAAATGTAATAAATATTGTTTATTATGTATACTTACTCATTTTCAGATGTTCATAGTTGTTTGATTTATTGATAGGAAAATAAATCTACATAATATCGACACGCTGCACAGTGATTTGATCCCATACAAGGAACAGTCTAAAATCTCGAATGCTAGTCGCTAAACAAATATGAAGCCTGTTCTAAACTAAGGTGAAAGTTAAATTTTATTCATATTTGGAGAGCTATAGTGGGAGAATGGGAGGTTTGATCTTCAAGAAATATATTTTATTTAGTCCTGTTGATATTGGAATTTTCAGAAAGTTAAACAGCTTTTATTAGAATCTTTTAAAATTGGAATGAAAGTGATATTAATGAATGTAACTTTTGACTTTTTTCACTTTTATTCATATTTTAGTATAGTTGCAAACTTTTAACAAAACAAATTTAATACGAATTTTTTGTCGAAAAAACTTGTTACAAATTTAATTATTTCCTGAAAGTGGAAGATAGCGGATTATCCCACTCTAGGGATAAAAAATCAAAATTGCGCACTCTCTAATGAAGGCAACACCCGAAACAATGGTATTTAGGTTTATTTGATTGTGTTCGTAGCTTTCATTTTAATCGCAACACTGCTATACAGAGTTCAAAAACATTCGAGAACGTTCGAGATGCACGACGAAAGAAATGGATGAAAAGAAAAAAAAAATAAAACACTTAGTTCGTATGGTCGCTTGAGTGAGAGCGCATTTGCATTCACAACATTCTACTCTTCACGCGTGCTCGTTGATTCTGTACTGGAGTGTACTGTACTGTATGAAGTGTGCTGTACTGTAGTGTACTGTATTGTACTGTACTGTACTTTTTTATATTTATTTATTTTATTATTTTTTGTTTGATGTATTTAACACTTACATTTTACCACTATGAATGCAGAGCATTGTGTTGATTGGAAGGAAGATTGAGAGGTGGGAGGAAAAAGGAGGAGAATGCACAGGACACCGGCAAACAGATGGACAGCTGTGGCAAGTGTTATGCCTTTTCCATCAAATAGTTCTTTTTTAGTTATCAATGTCGACTATGACTGCAAAGCGCCAAAGGCCGAGCTTTTCGCATCCACTCATGTTGTGCGTGTTATATTTGTACATGAATGGAAGGGACCTACAGTTTAATGCCGAATCCGAACGGCGAAGTGAAAAGCTTTTCATAGCAATTTTTACTCTTGTAGGTTTGCCATTGCCTGCCAAGAGGTGGTGCCGTGTAGAAATAATATTTTTTCTACTTTTTGATTTTGCTTGTGCCGAGATTCGAACCCCGGACACTCTGCGTAGCAGTCCAACGCACTACCACTACACCACAGCAACCACAGTTTATAAAAACTACTTGAATTGTATTCACCTGCGTAAAGTACGTATATACATATACATATTCGCATGAAAGTTATATTGTTGACAAGGTAAAGTGGCAAAGTATCCTAAAAAAGTAGATAACCGGTGTTTGTTTAGCGTATTTAATATAGAGATTGATTTCAGCATTGTTGAATTATTTTAGGGTTAACAAAAAATTCACATACCAAATTTTGTCGTAAAAAACCTGTTCAGATTTTCAAAGAGCGGTAGATAGCGGAGCATTTTTTATGCAATATGTAATTCCGATAAAGAAAGGTGAAATAAAAATTCGTAATTTTTCAGTTTTTGTATTTTTAAATATACTTAAATTTAGAAGCAATACAGCATTTTTCCTCTTCAAAACTTGATTAAAAAATAACACTAAAAATTTCATTGATAAATTTGGAATATCAGAAGGATATTCTGTTTTTTCTTTTGCTTTTAGCATTATGAATTTTGCCTTTGGGATGAATCACTATGCGCTATTGCAGTTATGAGGAGTAATTTGAAGCAACAACACAAAAATTATTGGCATCACTAATACAAAAAGCGTACTTTCCCATATTCTCAATATAAAGATTTTGTTTTAAATGGTTTAAGATTTTAAGAAATATTTGTCTTTAAAATTAGTATTCTGGTGATGTTTGATAAAATAGTTGATATTTACTTTTGGCTAAAAGGTGCAATTGTGAAAGAGTTTGTGCGCATTCCTCGTGTGGAAGAAGTTAAATATTCTATATCTTAAAAAGTTTACTTGTAATGCGAACATTTTAGCTTACACTGAAACTTGGCTTAAACCATCTATACATAGTGCTGAAAATCTTTGTAATACCTTTGAAATTTTTAGAAAAGACCGCGTTCAATAACGTTGACAAGATTATTCTGATGACATTGATTATTGAATCATAATGATCAATGAGCAATATTTATTTATTACGTGATCATATATCCCGCCTAATGTATCTTAAGCATGCTTCTTTTTTAGCAACAATTTACTCTAAAATGAGAAAAACCTTGATTTTAATATGCCGAGTGTTACTTGGAATTTTTGTGAAGAAGTTCGCCATCTTATCCTTGCGCTGCTATAGATCACAAACTTTTTGGATACACATTGTGAACTAAGTTTGTATTAGATTAAAAGCATTTTCAATAAGAATGGAAAATGTTTGAATCTTTTCTATGTAGATGATGACTCAAACATTTTTATTTCTCGTTCCGAACCCCACGCTTCACCTAAGGATGATCATCATCCTATCTTAGCATTATCCTTTGAATTACCTTATATATATTGATATCTGTTAGTCTGTTGAGTTACAACACTGTTTTCAAAGAACTAATTATGTTAAACTCGTTGATTTTTTTTCTGTTACCTTGGCCTTTACAGATTCTGGACATTGACAGATGTATTTCCTTGTTTAATAGTATTTTATGTAAAGCAATCTGTACGTAATATTGGTACAAAAATTATCATCATTAGGCAATACCACGCTTACTCCACATAAAAATGTAACCCTCTATTGAATGCAAAAAGGTGTTTTTTTCAGAGGGTGGTAAACGCGCGAGCTTGCTTTCGGTATTTTTTAAATTAATTTACGAAAGTTTCCCTTTGTTATTGTTAGGCCAAACTTTTTCGTTTGGATGTTGACTGATTATTTATTTCACGGTTTTTAAAATGTTTGTTTCGTCATATGTTGATATTTTTCTCTATTTTATTTTAGATTTAAATTTTAAACTGTTGTGTGTAAATGTTATCTTTATATTTTACCGCAAAGATAGATAAAAAAAATTCTTCTATTGTCAAATTTAATGTTGGCATTTACGATGAAAACGCGGAAAGGGTCTCGATATTGTCAGTTGCTTTTCTTTTATGGTATACAAAGAAGTGAGAGTAAAAAGTGAACTGTGTAATTAAATGTGAAAACTAAGTTTATTACATTATCATATTCATTTTGTTAAAAATTTAATTTTTGGATAGTTATAATTTTACATACGTATGTATAATTAAGATATATTTTGGTTCTTTATACTATACATATACAATTATATATAAGTAAATAAAAAATCGCATGTAAAAATATTTGTAATATCATTTAAAAAAAGCTACTGCACTATTTGGAAACAAGTAAGAAAATAACTTGAAAAACATTGAATTTATACATGAAAAACGTTTAATTCTAACATTGCATATAAATGTTTTTTTCCAAGGTTTTCGCAAATTCACATTCAACGTCTTTTTCGCTTAACCGATAACTTCCAGATTTTCCAAACATTTCAGCAAGATTTATCTAAGCAAAACGTTGATGAAATAAGTTTATTATAAACATAGTTCCAAACGTTTTTTTTGTTGGGAAGTATGTAGAAATGTTTAAAGAATACACCAAAAAAGTAAAATGCCCAGCAAAATCTAAATTACTAGGAAAAGTCAAACTCTTCGGAAAAGAAGCTCAGCTTGTTAGAAAATTTTTGTAATACATATTTTGGTTAATATAATTGCATATAAAAGAGAAAGGTAAAACGGTCGAAGACTGCGTAATACACGACAGTACGATCGGCGTTCAAGAATGTTAGCTTCTTCCGAATGTGAACCGTAATAGTTACCGCGACACCATTAGGTTTTGCTCTTAGCTGCTACTGAGTCTGCATGTGTATAAATCTTCTTTTAATTTGTGACAAGATCAACAAGTTCATAGTTGTTTCAATCAATTGACCTCGCTCCAAGAAGTTAAAATGTTATTACATATCGTCAAAGCCATCGCACATACGTACAGTTATGGACAGTAAAATAGGATCTCTAATACTTTCGTTTTGCTCAGCTAATGGTTGGGTATATCGCCCACAATTAGGAAATAAAATAATTGATGCAATAATCATTAAAGCCGGACTATTACTTATTTATACAACTGGGCGTCACTTATCAATACAAAGCAAAATATGTGAAACGCTTCCTTATTTTAACTTATCTTTTTAGATTTTACAAAACCGTTTGACTGTATGGACCTTTAATCACCCATCTACTAAAATCCGTTGTAAACGTTACGAATGCGAAATTCCATTTGTATATCTAAAACAAATTATACGCTGGAATAAAAACAGCTAATGAAAATTGTGGTCTTGTATTATAAGGTATTTATCGGACGCGGAACATTTTTGGCTGACATTCAATTTCGTGGAGCCCTTTCTATTTTTTAAATTAATTATAAGAGTCTACATGATGACCGGAAGTTACATCCCATTCACTGCTGAAGAATGGATTATGAAACAATTCGTTTTGCTAATTATCTGAATTCATTAAGATTTTTAATTTCTAAATTAGAATTAGCAGGTAATTTCGGATTTATGGCCTTACAGTTTATGCCAGATCTGATACGGCCAAGTGATCTATATTCTTGGAAGTTCGCCGAGTAGAAAAATTTTAAATTCTATTTTGTTTTTTAATGAAAGTAATAGCAAATGAGCCAAACACACGGACATTTGGACAAAATATAGTTAAATATCGTTACTCACGTACATATCTTTTTGGTCTGCTACGCAGAGTATCCGAGGTTCAAATCTCGGCACAGGAAAAATTAAAAAAAAAGTAAAAAAAAAATAATTTACACGGCACTACCTCTTGGCAGGCAATGACAAACTTGTAAAATTGTAGATTCCTTCCATTAATGTACAAATGTAACACGCACAACATGAGTGGATGCGAAAAGCTCGGTCGATTCCCTCTATAGGCTGTTGTGTCATTAAAAGAAGAAAAAGAAAGAAGTTTGTGGAAATCATGTTGTGTTAAGAGTATGCCTAATCGCAAATGCGAAATTCTAAAAATGACAACAGTAACAGAAGTCCATCCGCCTTTGCTCGGGGGTTGCAAAACTTTTGAGATATGGTAGTTAAAAATAAAAATTCTTTATGATTTTATAATGCAAGAAACTAACTTTGTTGGTGCAACAACGTTTTTGCTAGGTCTAATGATCCTATTTTATTGCCTCTAGCTGTATACATTTAAGCAATATGCCAAAGAAAAGAAAAGACAACGCAAAACCCTCAGAAAAACAATAACCGAAGACTAAGTCACAACATCAAACGCATACATAGAACAGACGACAATCAACGATATGTAAATAACAACAACACTTAGAGAAATCTATGGGCAAAGTTGTGGTAATTTTTATAAATTAGCTTACAATTTTTATCCGATCGTGTATTTGCGTTTGTTTGGATTTTGTTTGATTTCAGTATAAATGAGGCCCGAATTACGGTCTTTTTAGTCTTTGTTGTTGGCCCATTGCACTCATCACCGACGTGGAAGATTTTTTTCAGTGGCCCATTCGCTTGATGTAGAAGAGTTCGAGCTCGCAAAAGCGAATTCAAAAGCAGTTTTTTTAATTTAATTATGCATGATTGACGCGACTAGTTGATTGAGCCCGATAAAGTTGTAAAAGCGAAATTGAAAATCTGTGTAAGTTTGTTGTAATAATTCGATTTGAAACTCACTTGCAAAACACAACGCAACAAAACGCAAAGCCTTCTGATCGATATTTAATCAATTAATTCTGTAATTGTTGCGTTTGCCAATGATTGCAACATTCTAACATAGTTAGTCGTCAAATATTAATGAAATGATAAACACGTGCAGTCAGTTGTAGTGCATCGGATTGACCTGCATTCTAGTTTTGTTTTAATGAAAGCGCGTACGACTTCGAATGTTTAACTCTCTGTCGTTGCGCATGTGAATGCTGACGGACGGGCATTTATATGGATGGATGGATGCTGATGCGACGCTATCATTGTGATCTCTTGTTACATGCCGAACGATCCATACAGTCCAAAGTGGTTACTTATTATTCAATTACACGTTTCTCATACGGGATTATTAAATGTGACAATGTGAAAACCGAAACCGGCAAATCGCGTTGCGGCACATCGAAAATTGCAAAATAAGCGGTGATGATCATTCCTCAAAACATGCGTGACAACGGATGAATTGCTTGTAATCATGTCGAATACATGACATTTCTGAAACATTTTGGCCGACGACGAAGTGCATTCTTTGCAGCGATATGCTGTAAACCTATTAACCTAGTTTCTTCTGGATATGCATTCGCAGATTTCAATTGAGAGTTCAATTTAGCTGCCCTTTCTTTAATTTAACTTACTTGCATCTGTGGACGTGTACATACACATGCATGCAAGCATGTGGACGCCAGCATGTGTCTTAAAAATTACTTTACATCTATGCAGCTAAAAATTGAATTGAACTTTTAAAATTGCAAATATAACATTTATGTGAACTGAAAGATTATCTACAGCACTTTAATCAATGTAAATGCATGTATGAAAAGTTTGAAATTTTCGGAAATCCAAATGGAATGATGAAGCGTAAAAAACTCACTTAAAGTGAATTAAGATCAAAAGAAAACGGCAAAAGGGCATCAGCTGCTAATGGACTTACTAGAAAATTTGCTGCCCTATTTCATTTCTTCTCTCTCTGCCGAGCAAAAAGTGCCAAAGGGTGAGCAACTAAGCAAGTGATGTTGTCGCTATCTGAGTTGGCATCTTGGTGTGACAAGCTGGAGTCAGACATGTCACATAGATAGTTGATATACTAAGGATACAATGGGAAAGGAAGTAGAAGCAATAAAAAAGGAGGAGGAGGAGGAGGAGAATCACAATATAGACGGATGCCACACATCTATACAAATGTATATATGTACGATGTATGTATGTATGTATGCGTGTACATATAGGCAAGAGCGTATTATAAATTGTATAAACAGAATTGGCCATGATTCTTCACACACCAGTGTCAGCTTTTTTGATTATCAGGAGACATAGAGACGACATTTTGTTCTCGATTCATCTACATAGTTATGTAAATAGTTTCGTCTGAATCTGGTTTTTTAAGATAATAATCAGGAGTACAAAAGTAGCAAAGGAACTTATTTCCAACTCATGGTTTAGCATATGTAGTGGTTTAAGTTTAGAAGTTACTATCAAACAATTCAGTTCTTGTTTTCGCTTATGCGATATTGGAACTCCTCACGTGTTTTGTGCTTATATACCAGTGAAAGTGACGTCAAAAAATTGGACTCTTCCACAACTTATGTCTATCTTTCCATTCATTGTAAATGTTATTTTTTTAAGCATACTAATGTTGTAAAGTTGTGCAACTATCGTCATAGTGTAAGTAAATACATTTGGCATTATGCTAATAGGGTATGCATTGAATGCAAAAGTAGTCTCGACTCCTTTTCATCCTTTTCCCCACTGCAGCCGTACTACTGGTGCTCCCTTGCTTTATTTATGTCCTGCGCTTACTTACACAAATGCTTACAAGATAGAGTTACAGAGAGTCAGAGAGCGAACGAGCGAAAGCGACAGGGAGGCCAATCCCTCCAACTTTCGGCCCGACTAACGTGCCCCGCATTACATCGTATATGTAAAATGTAGTTCTACATTGCATAAACTTTAATGTACAAAATATTGAATTTTTGCAGACAGATTAACCTTGACTTTCGCTTTCGCAACGACAAGCTTGGAGCATCGTATCCGTACGCCCGTTGGTGCTCCAGGTCCTTTGTAGCTTGATGCAGCCAGTCAGCAACTCACACATAGTGCTGTCAAAAGATAACTGTGTTGTGGTGGTGACGCTTTGATGTTGCTGAGCGCACTCACGAACACATTACATTTCAGCTTTTTCAGCCAGCCAGCCACCCAGAAACACGAACACTGCAAAAATAAGAGCAAACATCGTACATACATACAAAACAACATCAGACAAGGTTTTATATTCCGCGCGTTGTTCGTCCTTGGCGCTTTTGGATGGGCTAAAAATTTTTGAATAATTCATACCGAGGAACAGGACATTCAAAACACGCGATGCAATCTGAATACCAACGAGTTCGAAGGAGGTGTGCGTGTATGTGAATGTATGTATGTACATATGGATGTGGTTGCTTGAATATATGTATCATGTATGTGTGGGACAATGAAGGATACACTCACAAATATAGCTTATTGAAATACATACTATGTAGTAAGGTGTTGCCATACTGTTGCATTCACAAACTTTGAAGATGTGAGATTTTTTCAATTTTACATAAGTACAATTTTCAAGAATATGTACACTTTACTTCCCTAGATAACTCTCAATTCTTACCACCTTTCTTTCTTTTAATGACACCACATCCCATGGAGGGCCTAGGCCAATCTTTTCGCATCCCCTCATGTCTTGCATGATATATTTGTACATGAATGGAAAAATTCAGGCATGAATATAATGTTGCTTATGGCAGCTCTCCACACAAATCAGGTCTACCGACAAACGCATGCGCAGTGCATTAGTTTTCCCAAATCTGAAAGGGTGACAATACCATTGACGATACATTTATACACAAAAACTATGAACACACTTTCCCCGGAACAGCAACAGTATCAGAAGGTACACATTTTGTATGCGTGTATCGTGCGCAATGAAAACCCGACAGGACGACCTCGTTACGGCGAGAAGCAAACATTTGTGTAACCTCAATCTTGCACTTGCCTCTGTATTTGTATGCAGGGAGTGCAACTGAAGTTCCCATTTGCTCTCTTTCTCTCTCTTTTCGCACGTGTTTGTGTGGGCTCTGATGAATAAGAAGTGGAAAATGCGTTCGTTGAAAGGATGCGACAACGATTGAGTGTTTGTTTTTTTTGAATTTTATTTTAATGATTTTGTTGTGGTTATGCATGATTCTGTTGAAGCAAAAGAAGTTGAATGACACTTGTGCCAGAACAAGGTATATTCAAGTAAAAATATGTAAGGCAGCGTCATATTTCCACATATGTGTGTGTATAGACAGCAAAAGGACACGACGCACATACACCTGTCGATAAAATTGTGTAGTGTCGCTGATCATATTCCGGCATATTTTATTGCTTCAGAGGAAAGAGTAGACATCAACAGATTCTTCGATTTATGACATTTTCATGCCGGAGAAATCTTTACATTTACTGTTACTAATTGTACGGCAACATCATAATTGTATCGCAATGACAACTGAACGAAGCAACCAAAATCCAGCAAATATACTAGTTTTTCAAATAGTTTATGCAGCAAAAATACCTTTAATTTTTCCATTTAAATCTATAGTACTATGGTACACAAACTAGTCCAACAACATCTCATCAACTAGTTGAAATTTGGTTGGTTTACAAACTATTCAAGCAATATCTTCTAGCAACTACTCGAAAATATTTGCAAGCCTGGACCAAATATGGGAACCAGTTTTTGTGTTCTTTAAACCAGATGAGCGACGAACTTTAAACTAGTTGGTTTCCCTACAGGGAAGGTATTCGGGCAAAGCTCACAAAATGTTCTTTACATTCTCGCATGTACATGTGTACATACGTACCTACATATTATGTGCATATGTATGTATGTAAATATATTCCTTGTGCCGATGAGAAAACACCTTGCGATTCAACAGTGCTAAAATATTTAATACCACTATTTAGACTTCTACTGTGCATGTGTACGTAGACATATTCGAACTAAAATAACTATACAAATTTGAATGGATAGATTCAAATACGAAATTAAATTTCCAATACAATCGAGCACCACATAGAAAAATGTTTCATCGATATCAATGCATCATATCTATACCTGTTTCGTTGTATCTATTACAAGTTGGCTAACTAACAAGTCAGCTCAACCAAGCTATGGAATGACAAGAGAAAAACAAGAACAACAATAACAATGTGAAATCCATTTTATCATATTCTGTTTTTGTTAATATCGTATATTTTTGGTTACTTCTTTTTCTTTTATTTTCTCAAATAATTTATGACATTTTTCTCTTTTGTCTTTTGTATTAAATTAAAACTACCTTTCTCGTTCCGCGTGTGCAAGCCTCTCTGTGTGTGTGCGTTTGTGTGTGTGTGATTGGATGCCATCATCGTCTTCATCAACATCACCGACATCATACAAACTAGCATCAACAGTAACAAAAACGTTTGAAGCTAGCACGAACACAAAAGCCCTAACAAAGAAAGAAGATATATTTTAGCTCGCACAGTATCATTTTACTCTAGTTGAAACGTTTTTGTATCTGGGCTCGTAAGTTTAAACTCGTTCCCAAAAAACTGCTCAGGAATACATACATACATTCATACGTACATAGGTACACACATATGTATAGTATGTATGTATGAATTTGTGTGTAATTTCTAAGGGCCAACATGTTTGTTTCTGCTTTGATTATTATTATTATTTTTTGGCCTATTGGTATTTTGGGTCGTATTATTGTTGACTGTCGCTCGCTGTGGCTCGTTCGAGCTTGTTTCGTTGCCGATTTTAGTCACAGTTACCCAACTACAGATTTTTTTCACTTTTCACTAATCATAAAGATGGGCCCGAATTGACCCGCTGTTGTTTTTGTTGTTGCTGTTAAAAGACATTGAATGCCCTTTGGGTTAATAATTTATTTGTGATACAAAATTGATTTCGTTTGTTGGTTGCCGAGCTATTTCGTAGGAACTTGTTTCAACATTTTCAGCTTTGGTTATACCTACTTTTCGTAATCAGAAGCGCGACGTGTTTTTTGTGGTTGTGCTAGACTGTGCGTTAGTGAAAGCTCTTGACATAGTAGGCTTGAATACATTGAACAAATCCAGCAAGCACTTACATCTGAATATATACGGCCTCCATGAAGAATTTTGAAAATAAAGTAATTTTATTACAACACAAATCCGGTCAACACAAATTTTGAGTCTAGCTTCTCAATACCTGATGCTTACTCCTTACACATTACTCATTAAAGAAAGCATACATTAACATAGTCAAAAAAGTTGTTTTTTTTCTAAAAGAACGTAATTACAAAATTTAAGAAGATGTCTGTTTCGATGTAAATATAAGAATACTATTTAAAAAAAAAGTCAAATGGTCACTCTGGTGTAGTTGGTAGTGCGTTGGCCTGCTACGCAGAGTGTCCGAGGGTCAAATCACGGCACAGGTACCAGGTGTACAAGTACGAAACAAGTAATGAAATTTTTGTGTCGCTAGGTAAAACTAAACGCTCTGTCAAACCAAATCATTGACGCCATTTCTTCGCTTTTAGTTCTGCCAATATTCAGTTCATAAACAATAAAGTTTCAAACAACAACACAATTTTTTTAGCTCGTAAAAATGTCGAATTTTGTGCCTACAAATTACGATATGCGGACATCATTGATTTTCTGTTTCCAATTGAAGAAATCTGCTTTGGAATCTCATCGAATGCTTGTGGAAGCTTACGGCCAGCACGCTCTAGGCAAAACACAGTGCAACGAGTGGTTCAATAAGTCTACAAGTTGCGATTTTGGTATGAGAAACGAAGAACGTGGAAGACCACCGAAAAAATTTCAAGATGCCGAATTGCAAGCTTTACTCGATGAGGATGATGGTCAAACGCAAGAACAATTTGCAGAACAATAAAATGACACCCAACAATGCATTTCTCAACTGCTGCTGATTAAAAGCCTGTGTAATATTGCTCGCCAGGTACAAAAGAAAGTCATATCTTCATCGAATTGTTACTGGCGATGAAAAATGGATCTATTCCAAGAATCCCGTACACCGGTTAAATTGACAGTAAATCGCTTTGGAAAGAAGCAATTTCGCTTTTTTTGGGATCAGCGAGGTGTTATCTGGTTTGACTTTCTGAAACCAGGTGAAACAGTTACTGGTCAACGCTACCAACAACAACTGGCCGATTTGAACCGAGCTTTGCGCCAAAAACGTCCAGAATATAAAGCTAGGCAACACAAAGTGATTTTTCTTGATGCCAATGCACCATCACATCGAACAAAACACACTTGGGAACTGGTAGATTCGTACTGCTGGGAGGACCTCCCCGATGCGGCTAATTCACCAGACTTGGCTCCATCTGACTACCACTTATTTTCATCAATGGGGCACGAAAATTTGAAAAAATGGCTCGATGACTGTTTTGACTCAAAAAACTTATTTTGCTTTGGCGAGGCATTTACAAATTGCCAGAGAGATGAGAAAATTTGTAGTTAGCAATGGCCAATATTTTGAAGATTGAATGTATAACCATTTCTTTTAAATAAACGTGTATTTTCTTAAAAATAAAATACCGGTTTCATACTTGTACACTAGGTAAAATCAAAAAGTAGAAAAAATTATTTATCCACACGGCACCACCTCGTGGCAGGCAATGGGAAACCTACAAGAGAATAAAAAGCTTTTCACTTAGCCGTTCGGATTCGGCATAAAACTGTAGATCACTGACATTCATGTACAAATGAAAAAACGAAAAGATCGAATTTGGCTCTTCATAGGCTGTTGTACCATTAAAAGAAAAGAAGTTTTAAAACGAATCACTAACTTTAAAATTTTTTTTTTGATTTTGCCTGTGCTGAGACAGGCACAGGCACACGTGGCCACATCAACCACCACCAATGGCATTAAAATGGAACTTGCGAAGATTTTTGGAGCAGCCAAGACCGATTATCGCTATAAAAGAGAAGTTTTGCGACTATTATGGCAAAAATGGTTGATTTATTTCATTATTATAAAGCCAAATAATTAAACCGATTTCCGCCAACAGAATTTTCGACATAAGACATCAATTAACTTTGTGAAATAGTAATTCGTTGTTATATTCAAAAAAAAAATTTTTATTTTTTTTATTTAAAAATCAGTAACAACTAGTCATTTGACTAACAAGAGGTTTTTTAATGTAAAATTGCACGTAATACTACTTATCTAAAGTGAGTATGTAGATCTGAGCTAGTCAATCTCCTTGCTGGTTGAAACGCCTCAAAAGGTCCTTTGGTTTGAACCGACTTAAACGTCTGGGTGTAACAACGCAAAGTAACACCGGAATAGTGCTGTTTGAGTGTTGACTCAGTCTGTCATGATGTGTATTGGCAACCTTCTGTATTTCTGGCCTGGCTGTAGGTGTTTTAAAATCACGTCATCATTTCGCACATACCACAGAGCGTTGACTGCATCCCTGAGTGCTTTGTTTTGAAATCTTGGTATCACATTTATTATATGATTTTTTGCGCAGCCCCAAATTTGAACGCCATAGAGCCACACAGGCTTGAAGACTTGTTTGTATATCATTAGTTTATTTTGTTGAGACACTTTGGATACCCTTCCAATAAGCCAAGTTAGTTTTTTGTATTTAATGTTCAGCTCTATTAGTTTTTTCTTGACAGGTACCTTCCATCTCAGTTTGGCATCTAGGTTCATACCCAAGTATTTCGCAAAATTAGCTGCTGGAATTTGTTCACTGTTTAGAAACAATGGAATTTGGATCTCTCTTTTGTTGGTAAAGTCGACGCGGATAGAGTTGGAGCTATTTACTACCAGTTTCCATTTATTGGTCCATTGTTCAACTTTTTGGAGAGCGGTTTATATCTTAGTGGTAGACACGTTGTTATTTGGACCTGTACCCATTATTTCCGTGTCATCTGCAAAAGTTCCAACAACACAGCTTGAGTTTACCGGCAAGTCATGTGTATACAGCAGGTCCTTCCCTGAGGGACCCCATCAAAAGCCTTAGAGATATCAAGAAACACAGCAAAAATTGTGAACATTTTCTTAGACCATCAAATCGTGCGCATAGCATTTGACCCTAAATTTCCTGCAATTAACAACTACTCGTTGTTATTACTTTTCTTTTGAAGTTTATGGTAGATTACTTCTTTACACACATAATAATGGGCAGCACATATGCATCCATATGTATCCACGAGTATGAGCAGCTGTAAACTTGATTATCAATAGCGTATGATTCAAATTGATTGATAGAGGGTGCTTCCCATAAGTTTCTCGGCCAATTTGATATTTCAACCAAAAAAAAATTTGGCATTTCAACCAAAAATATTTAGAAATTTGTAGAGCTAAAAGAATGAGCAAGTATAGACTGAAAAAAGGCGTGGCACAAACAATTGTCGATTGAATTACGGTAAAATCTCCAGAAAAACCGCGGCTGAGTGACATCGAGAAATTAACCTTCGTCGAAAATTGGAGACCCAACAAAACTCAGAGTATTAGATTTTGTTGAAAAACAACTCGCAAAAATTATTGCGAAGAGACTGCATGAACGGCAAATGAGATCATTAGAGCCAATAATTGTAATAACACTCATGTCATTGAGTCCCGACATTGAGATAAAAGAATTCCCATCTTCTCAACGAAAGAAAAGAGCACAAGACTTACTTGAAAATTTGACTGATAATCTTTCATCTGAGGAAAGATATAAGCAAAGTTTCTAGTCAACGTTACTATATAACGAGTTCGCGAGTTCTCGGACCGACAAGTGAAAAATTTTCCACCAGTTGAGATCATACATCCCGATTATTTTTAATGATGATGATGGTAAGATTATAATTATAATGATGTAGCAAATAAATTTGTGTGCTTTGAGTATGAATATTTTTATGGAGATGTTGATTTTGCAGAGGGCGATGTAATACATCTGGGAACAGAGAATCATCAAACTGAACATCAAACATAAATCCTCACGTCGTTAAAAATTCTTTCGGCCACGCCGGTAATGTCTGCGATAGACTCTGGTTTTTATAAGTTTACTAAACCTAACCTGAAAACCGAAAACGCCAACGTTCTGAAGAAGTAAACATTTATAGGGCACTGCCCCACTGACGAATACAATTTTTTTTTTAATTCGCCATCAATCACATAAATTATCAATTAGTTTGCTACGGTTATTGGCAATTCAAAACGCTGCTTTAAATACATATTTCTGTATGTATGTATAATTAGGAATTTAATCAAGCCAAAAATGAACCTCAAACTGACCTACCCCAATTCAAATATCCAAATATTGAAGGTGTTCATGAAAAATTGTTTTAAATGCTGTAAACAAAATTTAAATATATTATTATAAAAACAAATGAGCAACTGTCACAGTTCATTTGTCACTCATCACGTTCTCCATTCACTCGCTCAGTAATTATTCACTTGCTCGCCGTTCATTTTCATCATTCTCACTCGAAATCATTCATTAAAATTTAAAGCAGAAGTATATTTAAGTATACGCGCGCGCACATGCTCATTTGTTTGTAATCGTAATGAATATTTTAACACTTAGTCCAGCACACTTTTTTGTTTGCGTTTGCAGTTTCTCAAACAAAAGAAATGTTTTACATTTATTAATAAATTAACACATATAAGGCATAATTATTTAATTTATAATAAAACAAAAAATCAATTTTACCCAGAGCCATGAATGAGTTCTGCTGACATCCACCAACCGAACTATTGATTGAACTAAGTATTCATGCATACATATGTATGCGAAGTGTTGAATTTTTCTCACAGCTTTAATTAAACACAGACAGACAACAAAAAAGAAAACGAAAACGACATCCGATTTGAAATATGTAGGTACGTAGGAACAGGAAACTCTCAAAATCAATCAAATATATTTTTTATTCACACCAGTTTAAGCCGACTTTAGAGATGCAAGTTCACTAACAATTTCATATTTATTTCTTATATTAGCTGTGGTTTATTCGCCAACTCGTTTAACATGTGCGAATAAAACGCCCAAGTTGTTAAATTTCTTCTTCGTTGTATTATCATCCACAGTGAAACTGGCTGATGAGCTGATCTTCCGGTACATGAGCATAACCATTTCTCGTTTTTCTTTTATGGGTAAGTTCGTACGTACTTGCGCACCACATAACATTTTTAATTTCATTTTAGCTCGCTTCTTTCGCCGGCGGACATTTGAACACAATTAATTTTGGTTTTTTCCAAACTGTTTTTCTTCTTTCATTATTGGCAGTTCAAAGTTGAGCTGTTGTAAAAGCCAGGGATGTTAATCAACATGCTAAATACAATTAAAGCTACTAGAATTGGCACATACATATGCATCTAGAAGCTAAAGGCGAATAAAACGCAACTAATTTCAAGTCTACTCACACGATATGCGATATGTCTGCTTCTTCTTTTTTCTTTTAATGGCATAACAGACCATGAAGGGCTTTCAAACCTTGTTTCTCCAGGTATGTCATTTATATGTGATATGTAGTCAGCTATCAGAAGAGGAAGGGACGCTCTTCTTTATTTTATTTGAAGAGACTCACATCTGCCAAAATTTTTGATTTTGTTTTATTGTTTGTTCCCCACACATTTTTCTAGAGTTTTTGACATTTTTCGGAAAATGCCACGCCCGTTTGTCCAAACATTACCAAAATTTTGCCAATAGCTACTACCAATATGCCTTCGCCTACAAACTATCACACAGTTACATCTTATTTTGTTTGTATGGGAAATTCCACACCCACTTATCCCAACTTCTAATTTCTTACTCATATTTTTTAAGAACGAAACACTAAGCGCCATGTGTTTGAATATTTGCTTTTTCCTTATGAAATAGTTGGTAAAAATTTTAAAAATTTACCAAAACAAACATTAGACCTATTCAGTAATGCGCTTTTTATTGTTTTCCGTGTGTTTTGATCTATCTGATTTACTAATTACTGATGCGTTTTGAGTGATCATTGATAGTTGTTGACGAGGAAATCGAAGATATTAATTTTTCTATTGTTCCTACCATATTAAAAAATTTAATTCAGCGGCGGCTAAGTCCGTGATTAAATTTGTTTTTCAACTGATCGCTTTCCCGACAGCTTTCGTCGGGTTTCTCCGTTTCCAATATTACATTGAAACATTGAAATTGAAACTAAAAGTTGTTTATTGCGCTTCACACAAAGAAACTATTTTGTTTTGAAGCATTTATTCGCGTTATAAGGCATTAAGCACGCACCCTAAAATAGCGCTCTTACTGTACAGCAGGAACACCACCGATCCCTAAATCACAAGTCTTACAAAGGTGACAACAACACAGCACAACGGTAACAAACAGAAATGAAATCAAATTTCGAAATGCACCCACACGCAGTCTGACAGCACAACATGTAAAATTAGCACACAAGCAAGTGCGTGGTGGTTAGTTCCTCTGGCGTGCGCATACTTCTCAGCCAGCCAGCCAGACAGTCAGCGAGACAAACAGAAAGACAGACAGACAACAGACGCATGTCATCCATCACAGTGAATGTGTGCGGATCGTCGTAAATGGCAATTTTTGAGCGCCGCCCAAAAAAAAAAAAAAAAAACAGTACCAAAAACGCAGGCAATTTTCCAAGCACAAGAAAAATTGCTTTCCATAGTCTGGCACAGACAACCGACGAACAAACGCATTGGCATAAATCACAAAGCAAATGATGAAGGTATAAAGGAAGAGGCAGAGCAGCTCATTGCGACAAGGCACATTCAAAATATTTGCAGGATGCATGGATTTATTTCGTATTAAAGTTTGCTGAATGATTTTACGCGTACATGCAGAATGCAAATCGAATGTAACAACCGAAACAAAAAAAGGCGCATCATTGCCGTCGTTACGAGTACGAACCTCATCAACGCAGTCGTCATCATCGTTAACATCGTCGCGTCATTGTTGTTGCTTGCAGTTGTTGTTGATATCTCCAAAAATAACTCTACCACATTACAACGGAACACTTTCCACATGTAGGAGAGTGCAAACAGTCAAATGTGCATCCACCAAAATAAACCACAGAAGCCAACGACATGCAAACGCTGTCCATCAGGCAAATCTGAGTTTTTAAGTCAGCAATCATCGTTGGGGGCTACCAGACCCGCGAATGTGCACATGTGCAATGTGTTTTGTTGTATTCTAATGTTTCAACTTTTTTAAATTTAATTTACATACCTACCTACATAACTACGTACAATACCTACATATGCACAATCTATGTACATACATTGTTCATACTAAGATCGACACTTTGGTGATGAGAACAGTTTCTATTACTGAGCCAAAAGTGGGAAAACAGACGAAGGCTTAGGTGAAGTGGGGACTTAACAATTTTAAAATGCTTGGGTGTGGCATATTTATGTGCACACATATCGTTACCTTAAAGTGAAAATAAGGAGAATCAAAAACTTCCTTTTTGAAAGGAGACTACATCATTGTTAAATCGTGTAAACACAAGAATCAACCCTTGGAACAACATGTTGGTCGGTTTTGAACTATTTTTGATTTTTCTTTCTGGTTGACGAACACGTTGGTCCGCCACACAATTTTCATAAATTGTTTCAATAGGAAACATCTAGGCCCAGCAATAACTAAACAAAGAAAAGCATTAACATTTTTCATTGTTATAGCTATTAAAATTACAAAAAAAAAGGAATTATGTGCGTCATTCGCACGTCCTACAGAAGTTTACTTCTTCAGAACGATTGCGTTTTGGGGTTTTAGGTTAGGTTTAGTCTATCGCAGACATTACAGACGTGGCCGAAGGAATTAACGAACGTGTTTTAAAATTGTGTATGTGCTGATTTATGCAAACGATAAGCCTTGTATAGTTCATTCAGTTTGATGATTCTCTTATCCCAGCTGTGCTACATATGGGTTAACTTCATTTTGATCGATGGCATTTTTATCATCATCATAATATTCGGGTGGAACAGGTGAAAAACTTGCCACCTGCCGGTCTGAGAAATCGCGAATGTTATGAAGTTGACTGGAAACTCGTTGTCCTTATGTCTTTCCACGGAGGAAAAATTTGCAATTTCATTGAGAAGCTCGGAATTCGGCCACATTAGTGGCTGCCTGGTGTTGTATAATCTGAGGACCTACGTCGGGTCTCAATCACATGAGTGTTGATCCAATTATTGGCTTAATGACTTAATGAACTCATTTGCATTTAATGCTGTTTCTCCACATTAGTCTTTGTGAGAGATTTTGTTTTGCTGGAGATTTTATCGTAACAAAATCGCCATTTGTTTGTTTGTTCCTCACGTTTGGTTTTATCAGTCTATACTCGGTCTATATTTCAGCTCTATATCAGTCTATATTTCAGCTCTAGAAATTTCTAACATTTATGTGTATATACTACATATGCTTCCTCATTTTGTTCATACTTGATTGATAGAGGGCACTGCCCTTCATTTCCGTGACAATTTCCATTTTTTCACGATCAATTTTTACCCCCTCGTAAATATATACAAAAACGATGCTAAAGAAATTAACTTCAAAAATGCCATGTAACTCAAATATAGAGTTTTGGAAACGGTTTATTGAAATTTACGATTTCTTTACTTCATCATCTAAAAGCTCATATGCATATAATAAATGCTGCACCGAAAGCGAAAGTGGCTCTGACGTTTACAGCCCAAAATTTTTCCTTAAATTAAGGCTCACAGCATGGTCGACGTGTAAAAGCCAGCATATAGCATAATGTTGGTCATCAACAAAGGTGAACGCGATGCAACCTATTTTCAAAGTACGAGTATACCCCGAAGTGTTTCCTATCAAAAAAAAATTAATTTAAAAACGTCTAAGTCAGTCTTCTGCATCTGAACCCCAAAGAGTTAGATCCACTTTATGAGGTTTTCAGAGATTTAATTTATATTTTGGCCAACCATTTAGTCAAATAAGCGAAGTCTTCCTCTTGACAAACCTGAGCAGGCACATACATATATAGTGAAAGAGACTTTCTGTCTCTCCCTCTTCCTGATAACTACGACAAGAAGTATTGAACGGAAGATTAGTCTTGTTGCGTGTTCCCACCGTCCAGTGGCCTAAGAGAACAATAGTAATGCGTGTGATGTTAAGACGAGAACACCCTAGCAGTTATTTCGTTCTGATGGTATTATATTCTGACCACGACTTCCTGGACGTGGCGTTGGTTGTCAGTGTCAGCGAGGTAGTGAGAAGCAAGAGTAGCCTTAACATTGCTGAATGGAATCGCGATAGATTCCGCTACAGCGATGTCCTAGCTAAACGAAATCCTTGATGACTCCATTTCGTATTTCGTTTTGACCTCGTTCATCACTAGACCCACCCTACGAGACTCCCTTTCCAGATTAGAGAATGCTGCACTGACTACTCGCGCGTTGATGCCAATGATATCAATATCATCAGCGTACGCTAACAGCATAACACACTTGTAGAAAATAGTGTCAAAGATATACCATAGATGTTCACAGCTAGAATTATTTTCTCAAACATAAGGTAAAAGAAGTCGCACGATGGCGTGGTAAGGTCTGCCCTAATTTTCACTGAGCTAGTGGACGACGAATAAGCTTTGCAGGGATACCAAAACCAGACATTTCTGCGTACAAGTGATCCCTAATCATGCTGTCGAAGGCGGCTTTATAATCGACGAATAGATAGTAGGTGTCGATTTGTTTGTCTCGGCTATTTTCTAGAATTTGGCGTAGTGTCTTAAACAACTCAGCAGGCAGGCCATTTGCACCTGCAGTGATGGCTGTTAAGATCTCCTAACAGGCGAGTGGCGGTACTTCAACGCCGTCAGTAATTGAGGTTTCCGGAACTAATTACCCATGGTGGCCAATGGCATAATCATACCTAGTCATAAACATAGTGTACTACTAAGTATGATTTAGACCCATGTTTCTATTGGAATTCTATTGAAACGATGCCGTAAGCAGTCAGTTGATGAAGTAAAAACGACTTCGTCATAACGGCGTTGTACTAATTTACTGCTAAAACGAATTCTTACGTTTTCGTCTCCATTATTACGACTAAAATGATTCGCAATCAGGTGTGTTGCGCACGCGTCTGTGCCTACCGCTCCCTTCCAATCGGTATTTTTATATGTATCAGGCAATTTACCCACGCTACAACAATTAAGAAGCTGTATAATAATGCTAACAATTATATAAAATCAATCGGATCAGATTTACTCTTAATTGTCAGCACTCGAGACTGAAGTTTTTCTGTTTGTTTTACTTTGTGCGGGTATAATACCCACAAGTGCTGCTGACGGGGAATTTGATTAAATTTGAGACTGTGAAAAAAGCATATCTATATACATACATACCTGTTCATAACCACACACACAAAAATCTCACAGTATGGGCAAAAAATCACGGTTATATGTAAGTGGAAGAGCAAGCGCAAGTTTGCTTGCCAACTAACGCTAAGAATGAATGAATGCATTGTGATGCGGTTGCTGCCTGACGCTGTTAGGTAACTACAAGTACGGCGTGTAGGTACCTGGCTTCACCCTGCTTGGCTGCTTTGCTGCGGCTTGAATTGCATTAGCACTGCATTGTTGCTGCATATTGTTATGTGCATACGAATAGGTACCTACCTATGGAATTGTTGCTTTGGCGGAGGCTGAGCGCTTAGCAAAGCTTTTTTATACGAGTATATTACTTAACATTTAATTAACTCAACTTGCAATTATTTCAATTAATAAAATTCTCAGGCGTATGACTATGTACATACCTACTATATGACTACATCAGTGGACGGACAGAGTAGCTCTACACCGAGGGATTGAGGCGGCTGTGTGTCAACGTTTGTTCACGTAACATTATTAAGAATTTAAAATATATTATTATTAACATTATTATAATTGGCTGAAAATGACTACAATTTTCGACAAATTCGGGCAAAACTAATCTGTCACACACTACACTAAATTTCAAACTGATTCATAGGTTAGTTTTTATTTGGCAGCCATTAGTATCACACGTGTTTTGTGTTCCGCGATAAAATGGAAAAAGAACAATAATTATCCGTAATTCGCTTTTTAATTTTGGGTGGTAAAACATGCGAGGTTGGATGCTGTCTATGGGGACCCTCCACCATCTATGACAACCGTAAGATATTGGTTCAAAGAATTTAAACGTGGTCGTACATCTGTTTTGATGAGGAGCGCCCAGGCCGCCCGGCAGACGTGGTTACAGAGGAAATCGTTAAAAAGGTCCACGACATGATTCTCGCTGATCGCCGAGCAAAAGTGCGCGAAGTAGCAGAGGTGTCGGCCCGATGGGTGCAGCGATTGCTTACGGTGGACAACAAGCGGATACGAAATTGTCGCGGGCAAACTGCATGAATTGAACTACGAATTGCTACCGCACCCACCGTACTCGCCCGACTTGGCTCCCTGCGACTTCTTTCTGTTCCCCAACATGAAAATATGGCTCGGGGGAAAAAAATTCAGCTCAATCGAGGAGGTTATCGTCGAGACAGAAGCGTATTTTGAAGAGTTTGACAGATCGTATTTTTTGGAGGGGTTAAAGAAATGGCGGAAACGTTGGGAAAAGTGTATTGTACTTATTGATCTACCCTCGTATGTATCAGCTATATCTTAGCACCATGATAGAATCACCTGCTACGATAAACTTCGTTAATATATTTCGGCTGTAAAACGAAATGACTTAAGGTTAACGCAGTGGTGAAGCAGCACCACACTTGCTACCGCTTTGTTGTTGGTTAAACGTATGTAGTTAAGTCGGTCACTTTTTCGTTTTCCTCCGTCTCTCTTTTTTTCGCTTTTGTGTGGTTTAAGCTGAATTTTAGAGCCGCTTCAATCACACTAGGTCTATGCCGCCAGTTCAAGAAACGATTAGCGCTTTGGATTGTAATTGTAAAATGTATTTGATATCGTTCAGTTTCGATTCGTTTGTAGAGTTTGTATACAGACTGTAGACTATATGGGGCAGGCCCTTTGCATCCCGCAGGTTATTTTTTATTTTTATTGCCAGTCGTTCCTACTTATTATCATTAAGTATATGGTTAAGTTTAGTTTTTCTACTTTAAATTTATGTGTTATTGATTTGACTAGCCACAAATAAAAAAATAAGAAAAACGAATTCGGCCAATAACAATAGCCATAAAAGATAACTAAAACTGTCAAAAACAACAACGGCAACAACAACAATGTGTGGCGATCCACTAAATTGGAAAGTTTCATTTTTTAGAAATTGGAATTCCGAATCAAACCAAAGTTTCTTTTCATTAGATGCTTTTAATAGTCTCCGTTTTTTATGACTTTGGCTAAAATGTATCTAGTTCTGCTTGAAATTAAGTTAGCCCATGATATTTGTTAGCCATTTGCATGTATTTGCATAAATTTTACTAAACATTTTTCTTCTCTTGTATTTTGAGCAAGTATTTTAAACTAGCGCATTGTATACTCTACATATGTACATACGAACATATTGCAATTTAGCATGTGGAGGAACTACTTATATACATGCATAAGTAGCCATCTGAAACGCATAAGTACTTAACCTATACATACTTCATTTGTACCTAGTTAGTTGTATACATTGAAAATTTATGTTTCTAACAAAACTAGGACCCATCAGCGTATTACAATAAAATACGCAACTTCAAAAACATTTTGCCAAAAGTTGTTGTTCAGGTGAGCTTTGCTGGTGGTATACCCAGGCTCCCTTCTCACACTTACCATCCCTGGTTTCTATAACAATCCTACTGTGAACTAAATAGTGAAAGCAGCTTTGATAAAAACCAGAGAAAAATGTCTCAAAATGTCCGCCGGAGAAAAAAAGTATGTTACAAATCCATTTAAAAATGTTTTTACGCGCAATGATGGGTTCACCCATATAAAGAAGAAGAGAAAATCACCTCCAGCTTCTGTTGGACAGATCTATTGTGAATGGCAATACAACGAAGAATACAGTTAATAACTTGATCCTTTTATTCGCGCATGTTAAATGAGATAGCGAATAAAACATATATAACAAACGTACAGTTATCTTATTTCGTTTCTTTTTTTTCTTAAGGAAGAATCAATTTTCTTTCTTCAGTATTTTCTTAAGGGCTGGAAACTCCCCATACGAAAAAAAACACCTTTTAGCATTGAACGCTAGCACGGTATGGTATTTGACTAAGACCAATTTAGACGGCCAAATATATTTCGTATATATTGTATATTACTTCTAATGATGTCTGCTGGCTGTCTCTGTATGGCAATTGCGACATATTTGAGTCACTTGAACTTTTTGCTCCCGTAGACATTTTTAAAGTTAAAATACTTACACTTTTTACAATTTATTTAAATTTAGTTTTAATATACTTGCCGTGTTATTATGATAAAAACCAAATAAAATATGAAAATAAAAATCTGGAAATACTTTTAACAAGACAATTTTAGTGTTCAGTCCGATGGAGCCATTGTGATTCATCTATAATTAGTTCTGTTTCTTAAGAAAATGCTTCACTTTTAATTGCAGCTCTGCTGGTAAAAACATTTCTTAAGCATTTTTACTAACAATACTTATGGCAAGTGTATATTGTGAACAAAAGGACATAACGACTTTCCCAATTTAATGTAGGAGTAACAGCAACATAAAAATTGCAACACATCTCTGCAGTGCAACCAACTGCCTCAAAAGCTTGTTAATTAGCCAGCTCAAAAAAATAACAACTAATTCATTTATCGATCTTATTTTTTTTTTATATTACTATGAATGCAGAGCATTGTGTTGATTGGATGCAAAATTGATAGGTGGGAGAAAAAAGGAAGAGAATGAGAGAGGGAATGCAAACACAGGACATCGGTAAGGAGATAGACAGCAAGTGTTATGCCGTTACCACAATGAACTTCAGTTTATCAATGTCGACCATGACTGCATGTAGCGCCAACGAAAGGTATAGGAAGGACAAGGGAAATGTACCGTTGCCTGCCAAGAGGTGGTGCTATGTAGAGAAATTGTTTTTTTCTTCTTTTTTATTTTTCCTGTGCTGTGATTCGACCCCGGACACTCTGCGTAACAGCCTAACGCACTACCACTACGCAACGTACTGATTTTATTTTATGGTAATGTCCTACGAAGAGACAATTTTCCTATCCTCGATAACTATTGAACTAGCTATTCAACTAGTATGTTTTTATATATGTAGTGTCAAACTAGAAACTAATATACGAGGTGTGATAAAAAATAACCGTTATTTTAAAATTTCGTGAGTTACGTATGTTCGATTTTCGCAGTTTTTTTTCTGTTATGTTGGTACACATGTCTGTTATATATTTTGGCAATACCAACCATTTTGGATTGTTAGTTTGTTTTTGACAGATAAAAAGGTTAGTCGTGTTTTGGTATGCACTTCGATTTTTTACTATTCGAAAAAATGGATCAAAGAAACTGTATTCAGTTTTGTGTAAAAAATGAAATTAAATGCGCAAGGACTTTTGAAATGTTGACTGTGGCCTTTGGCGAGTCTACTATGAGCAGAACACAAGTTCAATTGTGGTATAACCGGTTTAAGGAAGGCCGAGAAGATGTCAATGACGATGCACGTCCTGGTCGCCCGAGAACGTCAACAACCGATGAAAACATTGACGCAGTGAAGAAAAAGATTTTGGATAATCGTCGAATCACTATCAGAGAGGTTGCTGATGATGTTGGGATATCGTTCGGCTCATGCCAAGCAATTTTTAGGGATGTTTTAGGCATGAAACGTGCGGCAGCGAAGATTGTTCCAAAATTGCTAAATTTTGAGCAAAAACAACGTCGTTTGTGCGTAAGTTTTTGGCCAAAAACAAAACCGTTATCATGGCTCAACCACCGTATTCACCGGACTTGGCCAAAAGTGTAGACACCGATGAAAGGAAAGCGTTTTGCTACGATTGAGGAGATATAGTAAAAGAAAAATCGAAACAGGAGCTGTTGGCGATACCAAAAAGCGCGTTTCAGAAGTGTTTCGAGGATTGGAAAAAACGCTGGCATAAGTATATTATATCTGAGGGGGATTACTTTGAAGGGGACAAGATAGTTGTTGATGAATAAATAAATACTTTTTGAAAATAACGGTTATTGTTTGATCATACCTCGTATTAACTTAAAATTAACTAGGGTAAGACTACATTTTTTCAGAGTCAGAAAATAGTACTACAAAAATGTATATTGTATATTCTGAATTTATTATAGATATGTACGTGTACCTTCATCTATACGTACCTACATATTGATAACGTTTATGAACACAAGAGCGGAATGTTTTAAAAAATAATCAATGATTGAGCAGTGTCCAACGTCGAACACAGCCGGTACGGTAGCGATTTCTTTTTTTTGGAAGGCTGGTGTAAAAACAAAAAATATTAAAATTTCCGTAACGGACACCAACCTTCTTACATTCATACCAATATGGAGTGGCAGATAATGGCAAAACCAGCAAGTGATTTACGTATTGCCACTCCGCCTTCGGAACCGACGCTAAACTGTAGGTATTTCAACGGGCCTCACTGATCTAACTATTTCGTACTATAGGAAGCCACTCTAACCTAACTTAACCTGAAAACACGCACTATAAGATTTCCTATATAGTTGTTGATGACAACAAGAGCGACTCTTTACACAAGTTTTCCTCTACTACGATTTTTATTATTTGAAGACCACAAGAGATACATTTTCCGCAAGTTTTCAACAACGAAATGTACAAGCTATTGTCGGAAAATATGTCACTGGCATGGCAACATTTCTTTATGTAAGACATCGTTGATGACTAGTTGTCGACGACGATTTGGCCAACTGGGATACGAACATAAGCAAACAACCAAGATACACGTACAATATGTATGCACATGTGTGTATAATTAATCCACGTTTGTATGCATATTTGTACGTAATTTAGTTAAGTGCAATAAATTTTAGTGATGTTAAATAATCAATATTGTTAAAGCAACCACGACAATAACAAAAATATCTGCACCTAGTATATGTATGTATATTTACGAGTACATGCGTTTTAATTTACATCCATCCCATACATACATTGTATGTATGTACATACATAGTACATATTTACATACATACATACACAAAAAACCCCCAAACGAAATGCATTGCAACAAAACGTCAAACACGATTCGTTCAAATGTTTGCAATTATTTATCTTAATAGTTGAATTCGGGTTCAAATTCTCTATTCGCAGAGCTTCGTATCACTCCGTACCTTCCTCCGTCACCCTCTTCGTCTCACCATTCCTCTGTCCATTCCAATAAAACAGATTTATTCACTGCGCTGGCGTCATTTATTTCCGTACGCATGTGGAGGTCCATCGTCCGGCGAAAGGTCTACACTCCTCCATGTGCATACATATGTAGTAAATACATAGTACGCGATTTCGCTTTTAGAACTCGTCGATGCTGCTAACGAAAGAAAAAGGAAAGCCCCATTTTAAATGCATTGGCAAAATCGATCTCAGTTGTAGTTGTTTACTTAGTTGTTGTTGCTGTTGCAATTGAGTAGTAAATTTTAAAATTTATGTGCCATGTTTAAAAGTTTGATGTACCACACCAAGTGTGCTGCAATAACTCTTAAAGCTAGTAAGTAAAAACCTCAACTGCGCACAGAAGAAGTAAACACAGAAATCGAAGGTGGAAACTTGCAATCGTCAATCGTCCTAAAAATTTGTTCGTTTGTGAAATTTATGGGCTTAATAAAGACATGAGTGTGGAGGAGGAAGAGGCTAAAGAAGGATGAAAGATGATTGTGATTGCTAGTTTGCTAGTTTCATTCCTCAAATTGATTTTTTTTTTTCATGGCTTGTATGACTGCTTACTCTTGATTATGTACATTCAGAACGAATACCGGTCAACCGTTTTAATTAATCTTATTAGATTCTTATGTAAATTTTATTTATCCATAAAGCAACAGGTCAATACTAAAAACAACAATAACTCGTACAAACACAACCAGATTCACAAATACAAACGCGACATGTTTTAAACCAGTTCAACGCTGTTTGTTTTTCAGTTCGAGTCAGTACGGTTGATGCCCACCATCATCATCATCATCTGCAGACTTTCGTAAACATTCCAAAACTTTTGTCAACACGCGCGTGGATGCTTCGTTCTCGCCCAGCCACAACTTTATGGTGCTTACCCAACTTTCTCCCAATATCATCGATGGATAAACTAACGCTTAGATACCGCTTGAAACCTTAAACTAATGCCTAAAAATTTAGTTTAGTGATGTTTTCTTTTTCATTGCGTCTTTTTTATATTTCGTAGTTTACCTTTCGATTTGTATTCGAACATTGTGAAACCTACGACAGCCAACAATCGAAATATGCTTAAGTCGGTTTGAATGCGCAGCATTGCTTACGAGCGGCCATTAACGTCTTTTTAACGGCCAATTTTTTACGTTTTTATTGATTTGACTTTGGCTTTAGACGTACTTGTTTCTTCTGTGTTTTTAGCCTTTGCTGTTATTCCATTTAGTGTTGATTTGAGGCAGCACCAGCAGCAGAAGTAGCCCCTTCTTAGTGTATAGTATGTACATGTGTTATTACGTTTTAGCTCAGGTATTTATTTATGCATGTATGAAGCACAAAGTTTAAAGCGGGCTAGCGACCAACTCGTACTGTAGAAATTGACCTTAGTCGAGTGATTGAAAAAATCCGAAAAAGCTTTAAATACAAAAACCATCGCGTCAACGCACGTGCCATCTTTAAAATCCGATTTACACCATAAAAGCAGCAACAGGCAGCAGCATCTATGAAATTAATAAAACCAAGAATGCCGAATTAGTTAGGAAAGCGTTGACAATTTTTTGCGTAAATTTATTAACCAAAAACTATTTGGCTAAAAGACATGCCGCCCCATAATTTAGCATTAACCAAGATATCGAACATACTTACATATTCACGTATACACATGTACATATATACACACACAAATACAAATGTATACATACATAAGGATATATGTTCATGTATACATACATATGTATACATGTATATGCATAAACGAAAACTATCACATAATTATGGCCTATAAATTATTCTGTCTAGCGAAGGCCGTCGTTGAAATGCGACAACAAAAATTAATTTAATTAAAAATTATTTTTAAATTGATTTTGAATACGAGTCTTTCTTTGCTGATAACAAAATTCAGCTAATACGTTGACTGAATTCCGCGTACGTGACCATTTCAGCTTGAAGTCTTTCTGCCTTAGTCCGATTTCGGGTCTAATATTTCCAATGGAACGCTGCCCACCATCAAAACTTTTACTTTCTGGCTAAATTAAAAACATTCATGAATGAAAACCAAACATATTATACACTATGTATAGTACATCAAAAAATACGACGCTTCACTAAGCAGTGCTATTCAAAACCAATCAAAAAACTACAAATTGCCCTAAGTTGGTCGAAATCGTAAAACACAAAGGAGTAAATGAGTTTTATGGGCACTTTTTTTAGCAATAACATTTGTTATTATTGTTGAGAATGCCTTTTTTCGATACTGTCATGTTATTGTTTCTCGTACTATTGTACTCTGTGTCAGTGCATAAGTAATACATATTGCAAAAATTTCTATGTATAGTGGCATTTTATTATTGAAATTTTTATTTGTAAAGTGTCTCGGGAAAATAAACAATTTAAAAGCGATTTGTGCAATCACATTCGGGTGAGTTAGGGTCATGGGACGTTGGGTGACCATTAAACAGCTATGCTATGAGCTATTGGGGCCAAAGGAGTAGGCCCTGCTTTTCAGCGATTCAAATATTACTTATATATACGAGTACGAAATGTTTGAGGTTTATTTGTAGCTTTGATTGTATATGAAGTATTTACAAAATATTATTTTCAGCTTTTTTCTTCTTTCTTTTAATAACACAACTGCCCATTGAGGGCCTAAGGCGGAATCCGAACGACGAATTGAATAGTTTTTAATTTTGCCTGTGCCGAGATTTGACCGCTCTACACTCTACGTAGCAGGCCAACCGTACTACCAACTACGCCACGGCGACCAGCTCTTTATTTTTTGTTATAAATGCTGGATCTCTGTACATTTTCGAATTTCTCATTAAGTACCTACAAATATTTGTTCACACTATTAAATGTAATATTAATGAGTCATCGATGTACGTAAAATAAAAGCGCCAGCAAGCGAATAAAAATAAATTTATTTAGCTTAAGTAAAGAAATGAGTTGTCTAAAAACCTTTGTAACACGGTAGCCATAAATCAAGATGAGTTAATGATACTACAGCGGGCAACGAAATTATGTAATATGGTCTGCTGACAACTTAGAGGTGAATAAGCTAAGTGGCAAGAAGAAGGCAGCGTTCCCGTTTTTTTAATACAAGTAAAAGTACGGAAAAACTCGATATTATATAAGTGAATGAATTATCCAGGAAACACGTCTCTAACACATCTAATCTTTTATTCTCAGGGAAATTACATATACCATAGTTGAGATATGAGAAATAATAACACCAAACGCACAATAAATTCCACTACCTGAAATTCAGCACTAGTGCACTTAAAGCTCTAGCCTAGTGTAGTTAAAGCAGAATCTTACATTTTTGGCCATTACTTCCGACGCCTCCAAAAATGGGGGTTTACCTGATCTCGTGTAGAGGGACAGATCTTACAACATTTTTTATTCTTTTATTTTTATTATCAATTTGTTACATAAAGATCTCAAATACTGAGTTAGGTCGCAGCCGAATTTAAAATATTCTACACACCCTGGTCGGTTTAAACTATTAACCCGTGTACATAGGTAGTGTCTGTGTTAGACATCCCAGACATGAACTTAATATATACATCAGTCGCGCATTAACAGTTCGATGGGCCCTGGTTAAAATTTCTTCGTGGGCACTTTTAATTTGAAAATATTTGCACCAATGAATCTTTCAAAATTTTAAAATTTTCCAGATTAATTATTCTTTAAACTGATCTGACATTTGAACGCACTCCATTGCTCCATTCACTGAACGCACTCCTCGACCTTGTTCCACTTTAAAAATTTTTACATTTTATTACGCATTTATTTGTGTATGTCACTAATTTTTATCATACATAAATTGACGACCATTTTCTAATTTGAAGTTAATTAAAAGTATTTATGTAAGACGATGGGAGCTGATAGTTTTTTTTGTTTTATATATTACAATCAACACACACGGTGTACCCTTATGAATGCAGAGCATTGTGTTGATTGGAAGCAAGATTGGTAGGTGGGAGGAAGAAGGAGGGAGAATGAGACAGGGAATGCAATCACAGGACACCAATAAAGAGATAGACAGCCATTTTGGCAAGTGTTATACCTTTACCACAGTGAACTTTAGATTATCAATGTCGACCATGACTGCATGTAGCGCCAACGAAAGGGATAGGATGCCTGCCACGAGGTTTGGAGTCTTTCTATTGACAGTTAAGTTTGAAATGAACTGAACTTTGATGAAATCATTGATAATTTCGTAGCCATTCAATATAGAAACGAGTTGATTTGAATTCATTATTTTCATGGAAATAAATACTATAATCTCTCATATATGAATTTCAAATAATTTTTATATTTTTCTGAAGTTTTGGACCTTTTGAGCCATTATTATTTCATTTCACTACTTTGAGAAAAATGCAACATTTGTTGTTTTACCGAATTGAATTCGGTAAGTTTAACTTTAAAGAAATGTTATTGCTTACCTGTGGGTGCATACTCGTATCTGTGACCTTTTGACAAAACAACATCTTTCTACATACGAGGTTTCATCCTCCCTTTCAAATGGTACGCGCTTTTGTTTTTTTCAATCTCTGTATTTCTAGTCCTTTTACATAGTTCATGAGATATAGCTTAAACTAATAATAGGTACCAGAAATTTGGATATAAAAGCAGAAAATCCCATAAAATTTAAAAGAATGTGAAAAGGCCACAGATAATGTCTATAAATTTATTTTATGGAAAATAATATGCGTATGTAATATAAGGACTAGGGCAAATTATTCCATGCAACAGTGCGTTTTTATTGAGCGTCTTAAGAGTGAAATAGTTAAGTTATTTTCATGAATCATAAAATTTCCTTTAAAATAGCGTTCAACCATTAGTGTATATTTTTGTATATTTTACAATACGAGTAGATCCATGTTTTTGCAATAATTCTCAAAAAAAAAAAAAAGGTTTCCTTGAAGTAAGATAACTTCCAAGCATTTCGGAATTTAATAAAGAAAATTGTTCTAATTAGAATCCTATAACGTCTGTTGATGTAGAGCTATCTACTATATTTTTTGTACCAACATTTTTTACGACCCAATCGAAAAAGCTTTGTTTTTACAAGCTTGAAAAAAATTTTTCTTGGTTTGAGCTAAATTGGCGTAGGAACCTTTGATATAAGTGTCATTTTCTTAATATGCTATGTACATACAAGTGATAATAACTTACCTTTCTGCACAAGTGTATTGTGTGTAGTACAAATTTACAACACAGTTGCGCAATCCAATAAATTTACTTCGCAATCATTTAGCAGTAAAATACATTGACGCTTTGCATCAATGGCTTTTGGAACTCAACCAAACCTACCAAACCTACCAAACCTACAGGAAAATTAAAAAAAATATATTGGTATAAGTTCAGCAAGGCAATAAGTTAGTTAGTTAAAATAATTCAAGAAGAAACCATTAAATCGAATAGTACCCACGCCCACCTACCCTTGAATGGAAAGAAGATGTGTTATTTATATGAAATTTAGTCGTGTCTGAACCTAACTTTTGAGATGTTTAGTTCGGTTCTTTAACAAAATGAAATAATTTCATCTGTTGACGGACTGGTAGTCCTTGATGATCAATATGCCCTTAAGCCGACTGGTGAAATAGTTACCAAGATATGTATATTTAGCACCTCTTTCGTTTAAGTTTAAACTTGCACTATTAACTATGTAGTTAAGTGTAAATTTTTTGTAAACGCTGTAAATCAGAGATTGGCAAAGAGAGTAGAGAGTTTTACTCTTTTAATGCATTGCATATGGGAATCTCATACACCGTTATGTCCGCGTCCAAGAGACTGCCCTGGTGATGTCATGTCTAAATATTTTTGTTTGGAATCTCCGCAGAATCGGTTGAATTCATCAAATTTTCTATTTAAAATTTACTGTTTGATTCTAAATCTTTGACTATTTCGGTCTATTCAAGTTAAAAAATCACGTATAGAGGAGTTGAATTTCGAGCGTTTGTGTTTCGAGAAAATGTACTATTGCAAATGCTACAAGACATGTTTTAAAATTGCTCAATCAGAAGAAACAAGAACAAATTTTCGATACCTCAGTAAGATTTTCGATGTCATGTGATGCCATTTTTAGCGACACACCCATGCCATACCACGCAAACAAACACATGAATAATCAGTTAGACAGGCTATTCAAGTGGCAAGCAGCTAATGCGCATAAATACTTACTCGCTCACCTCGATTTACCTCAGACAACTCGACCATCAGCAAAAGCAGAAAGCAAATAAAGAAATAAAAGTGTGTGCTAAAGTGAGAATCGGACTTGCCGCAATTACAGCGACGAGGACCTTCATTACCAACTGCAGCCACCAATCAAGCATTTAACGCCTTCTTAATGTGGATGTCGTGCCGTCAAAGCCGCCAGCATGGCTAAAAGCTGCCAAAGTTAGGAAATGAAATGCGTTCATACACACATGTTCATGTGGTCGGGAAATTACCAAAACCAGGAATGTGCATTTATATGCCAATTTTGAGTAAGGAGTTCGAAAATAAATCCAGAAACGATCTTTGCATAACCTGTAATATTAAACATACTCCGCAGGAAAATCTTAACATCGATATTGCTCAAAACAGAATTTTACACTTTCGTTGTTCTGGCAGCCCCAGACATATCTATGTCTATAGCATGTGTGCGTTTGTTCACAACTACACATTACGTGATCTTATAAAGATGTCAGCCAAATGGACCTTAAAACTTAATCACAGCGACGAAATTAAAATGGTCAACACACTCACGACTACAGAAACCAAAACAAATATAGGTGATGATGATGACGTTGGAGATGGCAATCGAATAGTAGTTGCTAGCCATCATTATTGGAAGCATCTCGCTCAATTACTAGAGAACCCACAAAACTTTGCGGTTAATGAAATTGTACATAGTAGAAAGTGATGAACAGAGCACTGTGAGCAAGCGACCAAGAAGAAAATCAGGCGCCCGCTGAGCTAAAGCAATGATTTACAAATACATTTGTATCATACTGAACAAGTTAATGATCAACACAATGAGCAACGATAACAAGTGGTAAGGTTTTATTGCCAACTTTCAGCAGACGACAGGCAGCTTCTGAAGAATTGAATGAATGAATAATACATAGTACATGTGTGAGTATGTAGATGTATGTACTTAGCTGATACATATAGTATGTGTGCGTGAGTGAGAAATTTTATGGCATGATCAAGCCGACTTGCATGTGCAATTTTTTGCGGGAGCACGTTGATTGTCTTCGGAAGCTGCAGGACTTGAATAAGGCATTTGCATGCGATAAAAAATGGCAATGGAAGCTAACAACGTAAGCACTGACACTTTGGAAAACGATCAATGAAATAAAGAATATGGATTTCAATTAAGGCTGAAACCGTCGTGCATGCACAAAATACAATATTTCGTGCATACCCTTATATGTATATGTATGCATGCACACACTTACAATTATGCTTTGCATTGAGAGAATTTTATCATTTTTGCCAAGCGAATATAACCTGATGAAGAGATAGATAGGCGCTTGAGTAATGTTTAGTAGCGGAAATGTGCACATTTTCCGATTATGTCTTGATAACGTAAAACTGTTATGTATCATAACATGCATCAATTCTTCACACCCTCTGCTATAAGTTTCACGCCTTATCGATTTAATCAGACATTCAAATTTTATTTATTACGAAACATCGCTCAATAGGCCCACTTATGTTAGGCGCGTGGCTAAAATTGATTTCTTCTATTTGAAGAATTTGATGCATTTTTTATGCCAAGGTTATGTAATATCTATGGTATTGCTATTTTAGTAAAATTGTAAATTTTTTTCTACGCCACGAAAACACGCAAGTTTTATTTTTAATATTGTTGTAAGAATTTTGATAAAAAGTTTAGTAAATCGTAAAGGTGAAGTGATTTAAGTGATCATCTGGCATTTTTATCATAAGTTAATTCAATAATTTGTTTTTACATTAGGAAACCAATACCTCAAAAAAAAAAAAAAAGTTTAAGTGCATTTTATTCCGCTTACCCATACAATACCCATCCGCGTAACCTTTTTGTTTTTCATTTGTTTCTATCTTTTTAAGTTTAAATCCAATCTTAAAGCGATATCGACTCACTGAAAAAATTATCGATTTGTTTCTGGATATAGAAAAAGTATTTTTCGAAAAAATTATATTCGTATACTTTCAATTTTGTCTTTTTATATACGTCCTTTAACAATACCCACCTGGATGACCTCAGACTTTGTCAAAATTCTTCATGTACAATTTTGATTTAATTTATTGATAATAGTAAGCAGTTTCAATGTGCATATGTATTTTAAGTATGTTATAAAATAAGTAAATAAATTGCTTTTAGCTCCTCAAGCAATGAATTGATGAGGTTGGACCGAATGGTAATTCTTGTACTTTCTTTCACTTTCATATGTTAACTGACATTGTTCTATTAAATAGCGATCCTTCTGACATATAATAAAAAATTTCCAGTGTGCTTTATGCGGCCAGTTGCATTTCGCTCGTGAAACTCATTCGCCTAAAATTCATTATCATCGTAAGTTTCAAAACCAGGCTTTCCTACATTTCCTACTGTAAACATTAATTCCAGTAATAATTTAGTTTCCAAGACCTCAATGGTCTAGAGGATAGAGGATTAGACTTTTACCAGGGAAGTTGGGGGCACGATTCCCCTCTTGGACTGGTGGTTAGTTCTCATAAAGCTTCACATATTTCTACCGATATGAAGTGAATGAGAATTATAAGAAAGTTTTCAAGTACACCTCTTGGTAGGCAACAGCAAACCCATCCAGTGATAACAAATTGCCAACCCGCCGTTTGGAACCAGCGTTAAACTGTAGGTCTCCGGGGGTATATGACCTCGTTACCCTACACTTATCCACTTAACCCTTCTCCCATCCCTTTTTCGGCCAAGTATAATGGTCCAGCGGACTGAATGGTAAATAATAGAGGAATAGCTCTTCTCCCAAGTTCTTGAAGAACTGCATTCTTTTGTTGCGCAGTGTTGTTCACTTAATGGAGAACTGCTACACATTTTGCCTATCGAGTTCGCCCTTGGTTTTATTATAATACAAAACAATTTTTGAACATTTCCATCTATTTCCCGAGTTTGGTTTCAACTCGTTTGGCAACTTCCATGTCACATTCCAAGTTGCCAGCTTTTTGACCAATGGTTGTGTGTGTTCTAAGTCGTTCTTAAGAAAAACCGTTTTTTTATATTTGGGGCGGCCATGGTACATGTTTTTACTAAATTTGAAGATGCTGATTCCAAATGTGGGCATTAATTTCTTTTGCGGTGTTCTGCTTCCTAAATATTCAAAGGTTTTATATCATTTTGCCACTACTAGTTACTATTTAAAATTTGTGACTGTATCTTTTTAATGTGCTCAACTCAAGGACATTATCAAGTGATTTCAAAAAACTTAAATTAATTTATTTAAAAAAAATAAGCTTCATTAAGGATCATATGGGGAGGGGTTCGTTTATTAAAAAGTCTCTTAATTGAGAAACAGCTCTTACTAGAGTTTGCCAGTACATATTAATCGCTCAATAAATATGAGTACTTGTGCTGCTGACAACCAAAATAATAAAGAGCTAGCAACTATTTAAACACGAAGCATATGAAGATAGTTAGGCAATGCGTACTGTGCCCACAGTTCCAGCCGTAACGCCAAATTATCATTTTCTTTGCGGTCGTTAAATATACCCGTTAAGAAAATGGTAAAACAACAATGCCATCTAGACTTAGTCGTTAGTTTTGATTCGCTTAGAAACGTATGGATACGGATAGGCTTACTGTCATCGTCGTCGTTACTTAGATCGTGTATCAAGCACGTGAGAATGCCCCGTGCGTTCTCTGTAAAGTTTTCGTTAAAATTCATTCTGCTCTCCTCGGTTCACTTTTCCAAATGCAATATGTGGATACATATTCCTATATAGTACATATGTATGTATGTACTCGTATGCATATGCATATGCATATCATTCGTAATACATTTCGTTCGCCGTCGGCGCTACGACCGCAGCCATACTAGCTATCTGTCGATTGGATTCCATTATAAGATTTATTGCACTCTTAATATTCGATCTCATCTTGCGCTTTACTTGTGTTTGATCTACACGTATCCACACAGACACACCGTAACAAAGTTTACGATTGTAACATGTACAAGCGCCGTTTGCTCAACTCCACTGTGGTCACCGAGTATCGGCTGCACTTGACCATGATTAGTGCAAGTGGACGTGTGTATGTACATATGTATGTATGTAACAGTCTGGCCATAAGATTCCAATTCATTTCAATCGTTGGCACTCGGTAGCACTTGAAAATGAAAATTCATAAAAATTGCAACGCGACCTTGTCATGATTGCCAAATGTCAACTATGATTCAACTAGCTTGCATCTGACTTTTGACTTCTGATACTGCATCAGAAGTTTCGCTCAAAATAATTCTTCTATTCCACGACGTCGCCCACCTATGCTTCGCATTCATTCAATTTTGATAACGCCAGTTAAGTTTATTGTTGCACACATCACATTAAGTGCAAAGCACCAACAAAGAAACATCCAAACAAAATCTCAATCCCAATCCCAATCCCAATACATTAAAAAATTCCATTTAATGCAATTTGCACTGTACACAATTTTTTCCACAAGTTCATATGCGCGCATTGTGAGTACTGCAGCCAGCACACACCGCCTTCAAGTTATGTATTTGTTTACACACTGAGCAAGTAAGTAATTTGTATATCATTGCTGCCATCCATGGAGGTAAGCGACACAGTACGTACATACATACATTCATACATACATACGTACATACAAGCATATGTACATATGATGTACATATATACGCCTGCTGTGCCCAATCGTGCAAACTGGCAACTACGCATTTTGCGGACTCGCTAACACTTTATCGTATAGATGTAGACACACACAGAAATCTTGGTGCTACTTTTTCGATTATACCGATTCAAATTTTCAAAAAAAATGATTTTCTTTATTTTCAATTAAATCAGCTGAGTGAATATTTTATTTTCGTATATGCTCATGTGCTAAAAATGTGTGCAAATACCACAACAAAAGTAGAACCAACAACACCGAGTTGTTGGCTTTGACACTGTCGTGTCGCGGTGGTGTATAGCAAAATTGATGTTTTGTTTACTACTTATTAAGTATTTGTTTTTGTGGCCAGCACAGTCACCGTGCGCCCAGTGTAGATTCCTTGTGCCACCCCTTTGCTGACTTGCTGACTTGAAAAGTGAGTTTAACCGTCTAAACTTAAGTTATGAAACTGAAATAAATTTAGAAAGAAAAAAGTGAGCTTAAGAGAAAAAAAAGTCAAAGTCAAAAGCATCGACAGCTTTTTCTGTTGGTGGCTGCATTTTCTTATGTACACAATATTCAAATGTTTGTGAACGAATGTTGGGCGAACGTCAGTGCAGCTATTGTCGAACTATCGAACATGATAGAAAGAAACTTTGGGTGAGACTTATCCCTCATTTGGACTAGCTATTTTAACTCTTTCCCGCCGGCACCTAGATCCAGTCATCAGAATTTAATAATATTTGTATATGAGATACCTTCTTAATAAAAAAACGTATTCCCCAAAAATATTAGTTTTTACTGAATTTGTTTATAAGTATCTCACGTTAGTCATCTCACAAAAAACCTACATATATGAACGATATATTTGCTACAGTTTTTCAAAACGATAACCATGTTTCACACAGTGATTAACCAAAGAAAATAAAATTTCATTGAAATGTCTTTGGCATAGTGAATTAGGTTAATAAAAAAAATTTTTAATTCAAAATTCATCCAAGTCCACCACCTACCGTGAAATCAAAATTCAAAACGGTATTGTATTTTAGAGGATGTGTAGGGTATATAAAGTTCGGCCGCACAGAAATAGAAATAGAGACAAAGTTGTCCAGCATTTTTCTAGTTGGAGTTATTGTCGTGCCCAACTACTTCCTAATTTCTTCAACCGTTCAGGACCTTATAATGTTTACTAATTCCTTTTTTGTTTTCATCCCGTACAATTTTGATTTGAAAGATACAAACAACGTTGGCAGGTGGACGATTTAAGCGTCGTTTTGACGATTTTGGGACTCATGGCACCACTAATTTGACATCGATAATTTGTGCTTTTATTGGATTATCTGTGATCTTCTTTTATCAAACCAAACGAAGCGTGGCGGGAAAGGTGCAATGGAGAGGTTTCTGCGCAAAAATCTTAAGAATTTCACAATAAAAATAAATAAATAAATAAACAAAATAAATTATTTAAAACATAATCAAGAGTTATATTCTTATAAAATTTAAATGTTCTTTTATTTAAGCTGCTGGCTGCAGAAGTGGAGGAAAGCCGTGAGGAAGATGCGCCAGAGGTTAGTACTTTGCTCAGAATTCATTTATAAATAAGAGAGAAAGGCGTTTTTTCTAGGTGTACAAAAATTGAACGAGATTTTTGGCGCTGAAACTGATAACAAGGTTTGTGTTAAAAAAGCAGAAGTTAAGCTGTGCGCGTTTGTGGCAGAACACAGCTTGCCATGGATCACCTTACAAAATGTGTAAAGAGTTGCTTTAAAGACTCGATGGTATCTGCTGAAGTGTCTTGCGGCCGTACAAAATCAGCAGCAGTTGTAAGAAATGTTTTCGGGCAGCATCAGTTTAATAATATCTGCCAAATATTGCCACAAAGCAAATTCTCAATTTGCATACTTAGACGAATCAACCGACTTCAGCTAAGTTAGTTGTGCGAGTTTGCAAAGCTCGCAAAGTGCAAGATTTATTCTTTGGGCTTATAAGCGTGGACAAGTACGATGCTCAAAACCTGTTTTTATGTGTAATAAATTATTTTTTTAAAAATAATATCGACTACAAAGAAAATTTGATAGGTTTTGCAGCCGATGGTGCTAACAATATGACAGGTCAATATCATTCAGTCGCCAAATTGTTGAATAACGAAATACCTAGTTTATGTGTTTTCAAGTGCATATGCGATTCTTTAGCTTTATACTCATCAGTTTAATCCAAATAGTAATATTCTGAAACTGTTTAAAAAGGAAATGTACAATTAAAAATGAGAATGTTTTCCATGTGTTTATTGTAAAGAGGAGATTTCATTTTGGCTGGACCAATTAAAAATTAATTACTTTTGGTTTTTTGAGTTTTGAGCTTATAAAGCGGATCCCACAAAATGTGATTTAAACGTTCAGACTGTTTTTGTGTATTTGTTTTTTGTACCTATAAATAAATATGTAAAATTAAATAAATAATAAGCAAAGTATATTTCGTGCATAACAAAAAAAAGTGTAAATTATTTAATGTATGAAACACAATGTGCTGTGAGGAACTGCGGCGATTCAGCGATATTGGGCTTATATCAAATGAAAGCTCAAAGGGACATAATTTTGTGGCGACAAAGTATAGCATCTAAAGTGGAGATTTTATCGAAAATATTTCACAATATATTTTAAACTACAAATAGCAAAATGGTGAGCATTTTTAGAAACCAAATCAATTAAATAAGATGAAATGAACATTTAAAATTTATTGTGAAATATGTACATACTAAGAAATATTTCAAAAGGTATTATACTTGTAAAGATTATATTATCGTTATATTTTCACATTAACAACTTAAAATAGATTTCATTTAGAGCACATATATTAATACATAATACATACTTGTATATTCGTGTGTACATCCCATGAAACCTTTATATTAGATGTTGCCATTTTTTCGAAAAGATATGTACAAAGATACAACTGAAACTAAAAATGTAGTTATTCATTTGTTTTATGAAATGAAATGAAATTCCCAAAGGGAGCACGTACTTAATGAGCTGCATGCAATTTACACGGCCTCATAGAGTCGTGAAAATTTAGGTACCTATTCTCTACTTGCTTCTTGCTTGTGTCTCTCTTGTGTCTGTCTATCAGCTCCAGTATATACTAGTATTTAGAGCAAAATGGTTAACGAAAATAACGCACCCGCAAGTCAGCCATTTTTGTGTAATGCCAACAAACAACAGGCAACCCATTGCTGGTGTGTGGTTGCCTTCGTTGCCATTGTTGCTATTGCTGTTGCCGTGTTTTTGCAACGTTCGAATGGTTCTCTCGTTGGTCGTGCTAGTCCCACGGGTAATTATTGACACGGTTGTATGCACGCAGCAGAATACAAAAGTTAAAAAAACCATCAACAACAACGACAGCAACAACACGAGAAAAAAGGCGCACACGATATAATAAAATTTTAAATAATGCAAACGTAAATAGAAATTAAAACCAGAAACCTCAAAATAAAGAAAACTGCCTAAAATTTACCTGCACATAAACTAATTTGTTATCATATTTATTTTTACGACCTAATTCATTCGTTGATTATTTCGTTTCAAAAATAAACGAGTATTGCATTTCGAGTGAGGCATTGTATTTAATTCGAGTACATAGCTGCCACTTTATTATTTGTGGGGGAATATAATCTAATAATTCTGTTACTTTCCGATTTTACAGACGGCGGATTTACATAAAATGGGAGCCGGCGTTCCGCAAGGAACTCTCAATTCTTTATCCATCACACACTTGCGATCTCCCTTATGCGAATGAATAGTGATATGCACCTTCACGGAAGCCATCTTGGCTTAAGCAGTTGGCGTTAATCCAACCGTAATAATTTGCAACATTGACTACTTGGAGAGCCTAATTCGCATTTATTACTACGGAAATAATACGGAGTATTTTCTATTTGCTACTTAAATTGAAACACACTTTTATTTTATTAGCCGAAAACGTTGAAGAGAACTGGTGTGGATAAATGCACAAGTTTCAAATTACTGGGACTTGTACCGTCTCAACAAAACTTGGAATAGTGAAAATTATAATCTTGAAATGGAAAGTCTTTTTTTTAAACACTTGGGTAGTGTAATTGAATTTCCGAGATTTGATTTTGAATGCCGAATTGTGACGTATAGAAGAAACTGGTTATATATAGTACCTAGTAGAAATGCACTTTATAAATGTATGTAGTAGAAATGGTTGTACATTCACAAAACAGAGTTTCTGAAAACTCCGCAGCTTTTTGGTGTTTGCCAGTACAATTTTCATTATGCTGTTTATGTTCCGTATGTGTGTTTAGAATTCCACGTTATTTGTTGTTTCAAAACTGATAAATCTAATCTAATCGCTTTTAAGCATTAGATGGGAACTTAAAATCACATCTCGGAATCTGCTATCAACATCTTCTCAATTCCGTTTTGGGAATAATAAAAACTATGCTAGAAATTGCTGTTAACACCAGGTGAGACACAAACTCCAAAACGAACTTTTCAACACACTTCAAATTGTTTTCAATTAATGTTTGTAATGTTTGTATTAAAAACAATTGCACTATACTAACTTACATACTTATAACGTACCTACATAAAAGCAGTTAATTAATTAACTTTTTGTATTATTAATATTTCTTCGGTGGGGAATTGGGAAAGTTTACATATTTTTTCAAACCGTTAACATGGGCTGATGCAACGACGTACCAAATTTGCGTGATTTCAAAATATATACACTGATTTTTGAAATTCTGGTAACTTTAAATTCAATTGAGTGTTTATTTTGTAGATTTTGTGTTTGTGTACCAGCAATTAATTCAATTATTCACAGAATAATTGCATTTGTAATGAGATTGTTAAGAGTTCTGATAATGAAAATTGGAAGAATTTGCATAACAAGTTCGCCCATAGCAATTTCAATGTGCAACTGGGCCACACAGATTTACGAACACACTCAGAAGAAATTTTCCCTATTATTCCTTGCTAGTTTCTTGCTTTTGTAATGAAAAGATTGCATTTATTTTTTAAATAGTTTTGTTTTTATTTTCAAGTTTTTTTTTTATTTGTTTAAATATATTTGTTTTTGTGGAATGTTCCGTTGACTTTTGTTTTCAGTTATAATTCGTATAATTTACACAATTTCATTGGAGGTTTATTTCCTTATTCTTTTATAAATGTTCAACACTTTGTATTCAAAACGTTTCCTTTCTTATAAAACGAAAGAAATTATATAATGTAAAAAATAAACTAAATTTACGGTAATTTGTTGAATTTTTATTCATTTCAGTTAAATTTTTATATATCGTTGAATAAAATAATATTTTAAAAATGTAAGGCTAAAATAACAGAATTTTACACAATTTTAAAAGTAGTGTTTTCATATTTTACATTCATTTTTTACAACTAACAATTGCGTAATTTGTAACTAGTTGTATTTGTTTGTGTGTGTGTGTATGTGTGTGTGTGTTTGTGTATGTGGCTTTTTATATTTCCCAATATTAAAGTATGTGTATGCGTCTAAGTTTGTATCTACATAATCTTAAATCTATGTTTGTATACTATTTTAGAAGCTAATCCATATTCATATTATTATTATTATTATTATTATTATTATTCATATTATTATTATTATTATTATTATTATTATTATTATTATTATTATTATTAAATATATTCACGTGTAATATTTTTGTTTTGTTTTCTGTTTGTTTATAATGAAATTTCTACATTTTGCTTAGACTAGTGACTTAACTATTTACACAAATTATTTTACGATGAAGATTGTATCTATTACGGGAATTGCATCAATCTTGCATACACGCACAATCAATGTTTAATTCTTTGTTTGTTTGCGTTTGTTTGCGTTTGTGTGTGTGTGTGTATGCATGTACATTTTTATTTACTAAATTCAAGGGGATTTCCTCCCGAAACTAACTTTCAAACAACTAAATATTTCGAGTGATCTGTAATCACTGCTCGGAACTAGAGACCAAAATCAACCTCAATAATATTTAAGAGAATATGATGTAAAATGTTGCTGCATCTTAATGGGAGGCAGGCAGAATGCGAAAGAACTCGGAATTTGGTTTTGATTTTGACCTCCAATTAACAGATGTGTATTTTTGAGTGTGAGTGAGTGTATATTTTATTGTATTGAGTGCGTATGTGGTATGTAGCATTGGAAAAGTGTTAGAAAGTGAACTGCACTATGATCATTATATTTGATCACTATAGCTCTATTAAAACAAATTACCTTCTCCCTCGGCTATTGGTGTATGTTTTGTAGCTCAATCAGTGTGTGCTCACTTTTCAACCTTTTTCCTTTTAATGCGAGTAAAAACTTTGTGTTGATCTCGTTAGATGCGGTTCCTTTTCAGTTATGCCTTTAACATTTAACACTTAATTTAATTAATTAATTACGTTTATTAATTACGTTCTTAACTTTTCTTAAACAACAATCACTTAGTTTCTCGTTTGATTTTAATTGTGGTGTGGTATTCTTAAGCAAGTTTTTCAAACTTTCAATAATTTGTCTAGAGGGAAGCGGCAGTGGCTGTGGCCGTGGCGCACTTGCGTATTGGAATTTGGAAATTGTTTCTATGCGGTAGCAATTACTTATCTAATTTCATGTTACATAACACAGATTAATGCACTGGTTTAATGCTCTGGCAAAAGAACGCACGACCGGCCGCGTTCTCTCAATAAAACATTTAGTGGTATTCCCATTAGTTATGTCCATCGTACGTCTGTCGATGTATAAATTTGTCCGTTTACCATTGGTTGTCCATTGCAGTTTCGTTATTGTGCCGCCGCGATACAGAGACGCAAACATCATCGTTCGTTCCTAACTTAAGATGACTCGTAGCCGAACCAAGCGGCAGATGCTGCTGCTGCGGCGGACGTATGCTATTCACCTCCGCCACCAAATGAGTTGAAATGGCGGACGGCACTTGGTGCTGCTGCTCCAAATTGTAAGCTCCATTCGAATAGTCGTCGCGCGTGTAACTGCTGCTGTTGCTGTTGGTGATGATGTTGCTGGTGCTGGTGATGATGGTGTTGATGCAAGGAGTGGGGATTAAGGTTTAGGTGGTGCATACCAGCAGCACCGCCCACGCCCAGCACTGAAGAGGCTGACGATGGCGAGGATGATGGCGCTTGCAAAGCACCACTACTGCTACCAGCTCCTGGCGATACTTGCGGCTGCTGCAGGTGTTGGTGCTGATGATGTGTGGCGGGATGCTGTAGAGCAGGGTGCTGTTGGTCGCTCGTATGGAAAAGGTGTGGATGGTGCGCGGGATTCAAGTGAGGGTGCTGATGATGGTGATGCTGATAGCGCATCGGATCGATGTACATGGCAGCTGCTGCAGCGGCTGCTATGGAGGACGCTTGTTGCTGTTGTTGCTTCACCTGAGTTAAGTGATCACTATCGCTATTGTTATTATTATTGTTGTTGTTACTATTGTTGTTGTTGTTGTTATTAGCAGTAACACTTGCACCTATTGGACTTTGAGGCGACATCACGTTCGTCGTCATCGTTGTTGATGAGCCAGCTGACGATGACGGCGTATTGGGAGCGTGATGTTGCTGCTGCTGATGCTGTTGTTGGTGTTGCTGCTGTTGCTGTTGTTGTTGCTGTTGGTGAAGGGAGGCAGGAGTTGACGCAGCTGCAGCTGAGTTCGACTCCTGGATTTCTGATTGCTAGTGGGCCGTTAACTGATGTCCAGCGGCGGACTGCATATTCTGTGGACTAAGCATGGGCGGACTATGGCTGTGACTATGTGTGCCCATTGGGCTGCCGTGCATGTCATGATGAGGATGATAGCCACCATGGGGATGCATGTGACCAGGTGGCATGCCGTCCATCATATCACCACCCATTGTATTGGGTGGTGTCATACGCTTTTCCTTTTGGCGCCGATTGCAGAACCATACACGCACCACCTCTTTCTCCAATTGCAATGAATCTGCAAGCGAGGATATCTCTTGAGCTGATGGTTTTGGCTGCTTATGGAAGTGCTGTTCTAGTGCACCTTTGACGCTCACTTCTATGCTGGTACGTTTCTTGCGTTTTCGACCTTGAGCCGCAATTTTGTCAATGCTAGTTGGCGAGCCCGTGGTCGAATCGGCCTCTTCAAGCCACTTCTGCAGCAGTGGCTTTAATTTGCACATATTCTTAAAACTTAACTGTAGAGCCTCGAAGCGACAGATTGTAGTTTGGGAAAATACATTTCCGTAGAGTGTGCCCAGTGCCAAACCGACATCAGCTTGCGTGAACCCAAGTTTGATGCGACGCTGTTTGAACTGTTTTGCGAATGCCTCTAGATCGTCGGAAGTGGGAGTGTCTTCTTCACCGCCGCTAACGTCGCGATCGCCTTGCAGGTGGTGCGAATGTATATGCAGCTGTGGTGATTCTCCACGTAATGCATGGTGAAGTGGCGCTACGCCTTGATGGTGCGCTGGATGAGCAGGGTGGTGCAGCATACCATTCATAGCAGCATGATGATATTGAAGTGGAGATCCACCCGTCGGAGCATAATGGGCGGCAGCATGTACAGGCGCATGCCAAGCATGTGGTGAGGCCATACCTTGCTGAACGCGTGTCTGCTGTGATAGATGAGACATCTCTTGCTTTACCGTGTCGGCGGGATGATGATGTGTATGATGAGACTGCAGGGCCCATGGATCGGTCGGATGGAGAGCAGTCCATGGGTTTGAGCTGAGACCTCCAGTTGGTGTTATGGAACTGAGTCCACTGGCAGAAACTCCACTGCCAGAACCAACTGCGCCTCCTCCACCGCCGACGGCATTGGGACTAGGCGACGAGGGCAACTGGTGATGCGCAGTAGCATGATGATGGTGATGATGCTGCATGTATTTCATTTCACCGGCGTCTGTGGCTGAACGTGGCGATGAGGTGTGGTAGCCACCACCGCCCAGAGCCATGTCAAGGTCGCCGCTGGACGGTGTCATGTACGAGGCGGCGGCCATCCCCACCGCTCTAGGGCTGTTCAGGCCCTCCACGCTGGCGGGGTAGGGCTCCAAGTTGGGGCTCAGTTTAACGACTTTGAAAACCGATCTGTCAAAAGGAAGACCAGTGTCCCTATGCTCATTCCACTCGAACCGTGAGGCAACCGTTTTGAATTCTTAATAGGCAACGGACACAAACGAAAAATCGGCCTGAGCAAGTTATGCCCAAGTTCTAAAATATTTCCCAGTAAAAATATATCGTAAGCGGAAGTTAGGACCTACGCTTTACGCAACAAGTGAAAACTGATTTAGGCTTTTTTGTATAAAAGAAAATAATTCAATTCCGACGGTATCTTTTTGTTTCACCAAACGACGTGATTCGAGCAACCGGTTTATTCGTTTGGTCAAATTTGACTAGAAGCACGGCAAGCGTCACGAGGGGTTTTTGAAGATATTTGTTTGTTATTTCGCATTCGAGTTCACTAATCACTTTCGATTTGCTGTTGTTGAGCAATATTATATTTTAATTGTGTTGTGTTCTATGAAATGTCGCGGCGACCGTAATTTATGCCGATTTTCAAATGATAATGCAAACCATATTTGATTTGATGTGGGATAATCAGTGCTCTCTCGAGACTCGTTCATTCACACTTGGTAATAGCAATCAATATGTTTCCATTTAACATCAATATTTATTAATCATTGATTCCTATAAATTCCTAATGAAGCACTGCCGGAAGAACAAACATATATTCACCGAAATCCCGGACAAAACGATCACAATGTGCAGCACAATTCAATATAATAGAATTTTAAAAGTTGCAGCAGTCAGGTTAAACCATTTTTTGTATTTTTATATCTTGTATATTATATTGCTATTACTATGTTGTAGTACCACTGTATTTATCAACTCAACCGAAGAGACTGAACTCAATACGTCCATATACGTCTACACTGACAGAGCAATCGAAATAAACTAACGTCATGCATCGACGCTCGAAGTCTTCAGAGAGCAGCCGTACAGAAAGAAGAATTTGCACGAATAGCAAAAGCACGAAGCAGCCAAAGTAAAGTAGTTCCAGGCCCAGTGTGTAAGTGAATGCGATAAACAATGTACGCTCAATAGTTGAAAAGAGAAAGCGCTCTTTCGAATATAACACTGAACCGTGGGCTTAAGCATTAGCTAGAGAGTGATGGTTGTAGGTAGTGAGTGTGAATAAGATACAACACGGCAAATGAAAATCACACTGCACGACGAGGAGTCTAATAAAAATAAACAACATGGAATTCTTAAAAATTTAATAAAGAGCGAATCCGCGCTCTCTGGCTTCGATTCCCTTCTAGTCATGTTTATAGTGAGAGCAGAAATTAATATTTCCAATGGTACGCCTACCGACTTCCAGTTGTCAACATTATGATAAGTTCAGCAACGTGTAGCTATTGAGCGAACGCAAGAAAGAGAGAATACTATCGCGCGCATTCTGATACAGTAGACCCAAAGCATATACTTGACATCGTCATGCGCCTCTTTTATCAATCATCCACAGCAGATAACAACTTGTAGATGCATGTACATTGTGCAATGATTTTAAAAGTTCTTGTATCGCACTCACTCGCTGATAGCACTAATACCAATACCGCCACAAAAACAAAAACAATCTTCCTTGTGCTTCCACTTTTTTCAGTCCAATCATTCTCTACTCTTCACGGATACTTCAATACACAAATATACAGATACAGATAGACTCACTTCTTGTTCAGAGTATAAGTACTGTAGTATAGTGCGGTATAGTAGGTAGCATAACACGATCCTTTGCTTTTGTTTCCTCTACATAGTTCCTCATATGCAGTCGGTTTTGCATATGAGCATTTTGTACGCGACCGGACGGATACACGCGAACATTGTTCAAATGTCGCGATGAGCGGACGAACCCATGGACGGACGGACGAAAGAACGGCTGGACGGTCATACATACATATATACATTACCATCTCTTTACTTTTGCTTTCGTTCGATGGTGGTGTGGTATGGTATTCTTGGTGTGATTGCGATGGCTGCAGCATTTCGCGCTGCGTTCTTTGGGTTGGATGGCGAACTGTTGTGGGTGGTGTCATTTACGCTTGACTGCGTTTTCGTCGTATTGACACAAGAGTTGTTGATTTTTATTGTTGTTGCTGTCGCCGCTCTTATTATTGTTATCGTTGTTGTCGTCGACGCGGTAACGGCGACATCACTAGTGACAGTGCACACTGTATCCTGGTATGGGGACGGGATGCTGAGTTAATCGATTTTGATGTTTGTGAATTTCGGATTCGGAGTGTTGTTGTTTTACTATCAAAAGTTGAGAAAATTTAATAGCAGCAGCAATTTTCTAGCGTTTCTTTTCAAATTTCGTTGTCAAAAATAATGGAAGGCTTTAGGTTTACCTGCATGTCTACTAAATAATTAGTAGTACACATAAAAAACAATCAATCCCAGCAATATTTCAAAATACAAACAAATCAAATGCATAGCATCCATGTTGGTAACCAAACCTAAGGCGATGTTGGAGGGGAAAATACGAGTGGATCCGGTATATCCTTTGGAGTGCAACAAACAACTTATGCCACATCATGAATATACAAAATTATTGTTTTGGGAAAGCACATTTTTAATGTTTGAACATTCTTAAAATTGCTTCTAACGCGGCATTTTCCGTAAAATTAATCAGGCGTTTGGTGAACTGAGGATTGGCTTTTTTTTTTTAGAAAGTGTGACATAGCCACTCAAATGACAAACTGAGTTACTCCACTTAATGAAAAGAAGCGAAACTTAGTTTCTTTTCGTCGTATCAAAACAATGATCGCTTTCTGACAGACAATTTAATTCCTTCATGAATAGGAACATAGTAAACATGTAAATACATAAAAACATACGCAAACTTATACACACAAATTATGTTGTTGTTCTATGTCCTCGTTCAAGCTGTCACTTCTGAATAAAAAGTCAAAGAAGAAAATTTGTCGAAGCGCAGCATATGCCATTTTGATTTCTTGAAGTGACACTGAATGCATCGACAACGTTGCCGTCGTTGTAAATTTAGTGATTATAATTTTGATGTTTCAGCTCATGCAAGTTTGACTTAAGATATTTCGGTCTTGTTCCAGCTCCATTTAAAAAACCTCTATGGAAGCTAATAGAATTAAATACCTCTCAAACAGTTGATATTAAGATTTCCGTGAGTTACTATTAGTAGTCCCATTAGAGGACAAACTTCAAAGTTTATCAGAAATTTTACATAACCATAATGTACGTATGTACTTATGCCAAGAATAAATTAATTGCTATTGAATTTTTACGAAAATTTTAACGCCAAACTGGGCTGAAAGTACAAACATACCAATAAAAATAACTTCCTATGCAATTAAATAAAGACAAAACCAACTTAAAACGGATTGTTTTGTTATTTCATGAAAGGAGTGCGAACATTTTCCAAGCTCTTTAGATTTACCATATATATTAATGAACTCAATTTTTCATTAGTGGTCGCAGTGGCGTAGTCGGTAGTGTGCTGAGCTGTTACGCAAAGTATGCGTGGTTCAAATCTCGGCACAGGCAAATCAGAAAGTAGAAATAATAATAATTTTTCAACCCGGCACCATCTCTTGGCAGTCCAAGGCAAACCTATGACAGTAAAAATTACCTATGAAAAGCTTTTCAGTTTGCCGTTCGGATTCGGCATAAAACTGTAGGTATACGTACAAATACATATACGTAAAAATATAACACAGAACATGAGTGGATGCGAAAAGGTCGACTTAGGACCCCATGGGCTGTTGTGCTATTAAAAAAAAGAAAGAACTAAATTTGAAAACAGTTTCACAGTGTTTTTTCGTTAAATCGCTGAATTATTTTAAAGTTTTACTTCTTACTTAAAGGTGACAATTAGTTGCAAGATATATGGTAAAAGAACCATATAGAATGGGGTTGAATTTGAAATCTGTAATCTTTTATCACACCAATGCGGTGGCCCTTCCATTTCTTTTCTAATAACAGCGAGTTTGTGAATCATATAATTCCGTTCTACAGTACAATTCAAGTCAACTGATAAATTACATCATTTTTATTCACACTGTTTCCCGTACATTTTTTTTAGTTTTTTGCTTTATAAAGTCACACATTGTGAGAGAGAAATTAACAAATTTTCCTTACCAATTTCAGAGTCATCCAATGTTTTGTCTTTTTAACTATACACTTTCCGCGATTAAGTTCCAACAAATATTCTTGTTTTCATAATCGCATATTAATTTTTAACTTTTACATATGTAGATGGTTTTGTAATTGCTGCAGCAGGTTAGGATCAAACGAAATTTCAGTTCTGCTTTGTCAGAGTTCACTAGTAAGCTGGTGCATTGTAAATAGAGCTATTAATTTGAATATATACTCGAACTCGAAATAATGATTGTCTATCGTGGATAGCATTTTGGAATGGAGGGGATAAATAAAAAAATTTATTTGACGAGGGGCTATATCTCCTTTATCTCCGCCCGTACCTACGCCACTTGACTGCATACACAAATTCGTATACATTTTCATTACCAATTCTATATTGGTAGGAACATGTTACTTATTTAGGATTCTCAAGAAGAAGATATTACTTAAAGTGGCTACCTTTCTCAATGTAACTGCACTACTTACAATTCCATTTAATTTAAAAAGTCAGTAGAAATCATTGCCCTATTAGGTGAGGACAAACAATAGAAAAATTAAAATTTTTAATGTTATGTAAAGTGAACAAGGAACACGTGGTTCGTATAATTTCAACAGCAATAACGCTCAAATTCATGTTAATTCAAAAAATTTTCAATAAAATGCTAATATTAATTCCGAAGGATACGAATTTCAATTCCCCTGAAGAGTTGTGCTCTCTTTCCTTCCTGTATTCTGTAAATAAATTTGTATTTATTTGTAAAATTGTGTGAATGTGTTAATTTAATCAAAAATCCAGTTTGGTTTCGTAAGCATTTATGCTAAATGCGCACGCGCCTCTAAATTTTGTAGTGGTCGCAGCTAACACACACAAAAAAGGACTTGTTGCATAATTACCTACGCTTAAACACAAGCATTTATGAATGAAGACCACAGAGCCATGAGTGCCCCGCCGATCCGGCAGATACACAGAGTGCGATGTGATATACAAAGTCACATCGTTTATGGTGATGGCAGCTATGGCGATGATGATGCCGACGACGACGATGATAATGAGCGAGATTAGCATTTAGAATTTTTTATGATGCCGTATACTTGCTGCTACAATATGCACAAGGTTAGATTTTTTATTCGCTTTGCTTGTCTCGTAGTTTTGGTAGATAGTTACATTTAGGATGTAGCGTAGATGGAATTGAAGCTTTTTAATCGTGTGTGTTTTTAATAAAAATGCTTATGCCAACCATTTGATGTTCTTATTATTATAGATTGTTGTAATTGACTGCATGTATTTGAAAGTGTGCATTACAAGCATGTAAACTGATTTACATAACACCTTTGCTATTCATTTCATTCCGATTTGTACCATTCACAGTTAGACTGATTGAGATTTATTACAGCTCTCAGCGTCTACAGAGCAGTGCGTGCCCTGGACTGGAATAGACAGTAGTTTTCCGTCGCAATTATTTGTCAGTCTCAATATGTTAATGAAAACTGAGAAAATATACAGCCCTTAAAGTTATAAATATGGGGCCTCTCCATTCGTTCAAAACACACGTAAGTCAGCGTAAACAGAGAACTCTTGTCTGCTGTGTCGTTATAATGTTACTAAAGAAGCGGCTGTGCTAGCATTTTTGGCGCGACAAGACAAGAAAACAATGAATCGTCGTTAGAGCCAATCCTTTGCGTCAGATTTAACACCCTACCCTGCATTATTGACAAAGGGAAACTCAACATGAGATAAGTATATATACAGACATATGGTACATACAAACCTACTTGTGTGCGTGTAAGTATGTACATATGCATCTACAATATGGATGAACTCGTATGTATACGGTATATGTACAAATTTAAGTAAATACGCAAATTAAGTTTTGAGTGGAATGTACGTTAGTTTCAATAGTTTGATCTTAGATATTTTAGCTAATGTTCGAATCGATTGTCTTTTATTTCTTATAAAGGGCGCAAAGGGCAAAGGGTTCACAATCATCTTGTCGTGCCTCGTAATCATTCTGCATGTGAAGCCTTTCGCTGGTATCGAAACCTTTTACTTTCTGCTACCTATTGACATAAAAATGCAAAATTCATCAGTAAAGCATACATGCCCACATACCCATACTGACAATTGCAATACGCAAATTACTTTGAGAAACTTTCGGCTACGCGCCAAAAACAACTAAAAAGTTTTCATCGTACACCACGAATTCGAAAGAAGATTTGGCTTACATGCAAAATCGGAAATGGGAATTTCATAACTGTAAATTCTTACTGTAGAAATACAAATTGCGGTATTTGGCCCGTATTGGGTTCCAAAATCCGGTACACACATACATTACACTCAGGAATATTTTAATTTCTTAAATGGGGAAAATCTATCAAGAAGGTAAAAGGTGGTACCTTCCATTCAAGTCTAATTTTCAAACAGTGATATTATAAGTGATAGTAATGCAAATTAAAGTAAAATCTGAACACATCAATGAAATCGCCTGTTGAACAAATACATACTAGTAAACATCGGGACATCGGACTTTAGCTACACCTTTGTACAAACATATTTCCTTCCCGTACAAGGCCTGGATATGGCACAATGATGATAATTTTCTTAAAAGTTGTTTTTGTATCTTTTCAGCTGTGTCTGATGGATTTATTTTAACCCAAGTATTGAAATTGTTACCGATATCGTTACTGGTTCGTTTCAGATTCATTCTCATTACCGTTATAGTGACTGTTACCGAAAAGTGGTTACCGGTAACAAAAATGTTTATTATTTAAAATAAAATCTCTGATAATAATCAATCGATTTAAATAAGATTTATTTAAGTAGTACCTTAAAATGCTACTAAATACCATATATTAGTACTTTCCAAATGCCAGATCAGTAGTTTGTCCTAAGTAGGACAGTATAAGCATTAATTTATCAGTAGAACATTTTTGTTGGTATTAAAGCAACTTTCCCCTCGTTACCGTTACGGTTATCTCTAGCGATATTCGTTTCGGTTTGTTTCAATCCATGGTTTAAAATGTTCACATTTCCTTTGACATTGCCCAATGAATATTTCACTTGCACGGGACCTTACGCATATCGCACATTTATTATCATACTGTCACAATACAATACAATATAAAAAAGTGTGTGCTTCAGTGGGACTCCCAGAGTCTATCGCAGACTTTACAGGCGTGGCCAAAGCAATTTACACCGATGTGCTGATTTATGCAAACGATAAGCCTTATATAGTTCAGTTTGATGATTCTCTGATCCCAGGTGAACTACATCTGGATTGACTTTATTTTGATCATTTGCATTTCCAAAATCATCATCTCCATCAAAATATTCATACTCAAAGCATGCGAATTTATTTGCTACATCATTATAATTATAATCTTACCATCATCAAAATATTCAGGTTCTACGATCTCAACAGGTGGAAAATTTGCCACTTGCAGGTCTGAGAACTCGCGAATGTGGTATGAGGTTGCCTAGAAACTTGGCTTATGTCTTTCCACTGATGAAAGATTATCAGTCAAATTTTCAAGTAAATCTTCTACCCTTCTCTTTCGTTGAAAAGGTGGGAGGACCTTCGTAGGGACTAAATTTGATAAATGTTAGCAATTATTGGCTTAATGAACTCATTTGCCATTCATGCTGTCTTTTAGCATTAGTCTTTGCCAGTTTTTCGAATCATGTTGTGCCTCAAGTTCCTGGCGAAGTCTGAATTTTGTTGGGACTCCATTTTCCGACGAAGTCTACATTCTCGCTGTCTCTCAGCCGCAGTTTTTGCTGGGGACGATCGTATTTTACCCTCGGCGTATATAGTACTTATATAAAAAACGATTCCAAAAAAGTAAACTTCATAAATTTGAATCAAACTCCATTATTGAAGCCCATAAAATGATTTGAGCAAAAGTCTGCAGAAGCCTCTATGCATTATACGTACTTCACGAAATCGGAACTGATGGCATTATCACCGCAAAACTGTCAAACTTCGTATCGTGATGGTTCGTTAATCCCTGCGCGATATGTTTTTTTGACCATGTCTTCAAATTAAAGCTCATGTTCGGATTCAGCCAGCGGTTACCATATTACACTAAAATAGGTCCTAGTTATTCTGCACTAAAACACATTTTTTCCGGTGTTAATACTGGTACAATGATTTAAAATATATGTATGTACCTATCTGAATCCCTGGGTCTTATTAAAGTAAAGTAGGTTTTTGTAAAGTAGTAGGTAGTAGTAGTTATTTACTTTCAACGATAAATAGTTAATTTTACTAAGCAATTGAACATTTATTACAATATTTAGAATACATCTTCTTTTTTCTTTTCTTTCTTCTTTTAATGACACAACAGCCCATGGAGTGCCTAGGCCGAGTTCGAATATAACTATACTAATATAATTTATTTTTAACAAAGCTTCAGGGACTTCAGTATTTTCCATTCGTCTAGGATAGCATTTAAAATTATGTTTAGGAACTCGTATGTACATAATTAAGCATTTATTCGTGTATTTGTGGAATTGTTACTAAATTATTAGATATTGTCAGCAAAAACTGAGCTCGACAATATCATACACATTACGCTCACCAAAATTTTCGATGCAAAATTAAAAAAAGCTATATTGATGTGTGCGTAAAAATACAAATAAAAAAAGCGTAAAAAATTTGCATAATGCAGTCAAAAGGTAAATAGTTTTTCCATATTTGTGATATGCCTTGAATGCATTAACCACGTCACCCATATTTCCACGAGGGACGACTCAAAGGTTTACCGTAGGGTGCGTGATCCCAAGCATATAAAAAATTTAAAACATACAAAAATGAGCAAAAACAATAAATAAATAAATGAAACGCAGAGTTCTGCGCATTTACACGGCAAAAATGAAAACAAAAACAGAAGAGCTGCATTTGTGTCTGTTTGTCTCCATTGAAAACAATCGATGACATGTGAGCTAAAACCGAAAGCCGGAACTAATTCAGCAAAGTAAAGGGTGCATATCATTAGCGCAACTTCTGCAGTTGGTGTGTTGTCGTATGCCACCGAGTTCACATTCGTGTTTATATACATACATACATATGTATATAACTCTTTGATGTAAATAGTTCGATATTTCGGCTCTACGGAATATCTACGCGTACGAGTAAGTAAGTTCGAATGTGAAATTCGTATATTCCTAATGGAAATAACAAAAGTCAAAGTTTAGAGGTTCGCAGTAAAAATACAAGACGGTATTTCCGGCTTAGCCGGATGTGAATTCATTAAAAGGAAAATTATATTATCAAACATTCACACATTCCTCAAAGGCTAAATAACACGCACATCTATGTGTGTTTGTGTTGTGTAAGTAGTGGAGAGTTTCCTAGATTTCAAAGTAAGTACACAAACCTTATGACATGGTTAGGATAATGTAGTGTGTGTGTATGCATTCAACAACTCTTAAGTAAAGGGTAACACAGAAAGATGAGACTGGAAAGTAGGGTGACTGGATTTGCCTGTAAAATAATATTAGAGTTTGTAGGCGTTTTAGCTTAGGGAGTAGAACAAACGAATACTGGTTTCTACATTAGAACACACTTTCCAATTTCTCGAACTTACTGCTCGTAAATACCAAAAACAAAATGTAAATCATGTTGATGGATAACATTGGTGATATTTCCAAGCAGATTGAAAACCATACGTGCACACAAGCATGTATGAAATGAAATAATAAATGTCTTTGAATCACTTTGGAGACAATCATGGGAAAGTTTTGAATCAGAAAGACGCACAAGAAAAATAAAATGGTAATAATATTGTAATAACGAGCGAAAGTTAATTTTTTCTTGCTTTGGGTAAGTTTGTTAGCTTTCACATCTTCAAATCAGATGGTTGTGGTGCTCTTTAGCTTCTAATCAATAATACTGGTTTAGTAAAAATCCCTCCCAGCTGGCTCCACGACACCACAAGAAAACCAAAATGAATGAAATGGTTAACATCGCTTCAATGGCAACAAATTACGAAACTTAATTAAAACATTTGTGTTTCTTTTCTATGCGCTAATTTCAAAGAGCAGAGTATGCTGAAGAAACGAAACCAATGAACCCACAAACATTTTTGGGGACACATTTTTGTTACTGTTGTTGTTTTTCTTGAAGCTCTTGTTTCTCGCTATCACAAAGCTCGATCTCACGGAGGCTTTAACTAATTTAACTTACCGATTTTGAATGTTTCTCAACTTGATTTGGGCAATAAAATATAATATTGTGATAACATTTCACATCTTGCTGCACAGTGGGGCGAACATGTCAAATATTTTCGATTGATTCGACTGGGAAAATAAATTGTTCGTGGCATATTCAATACTCGGCAAAAGAGTCTCGTTATAATAAGCGCAGTTGATATTAACCCATTGTGGACTTCCATGTCTGGCCATCAAAGCTCAAGATTATATTTCATTTCCGATTCGTCAACAAAAAATTAAGTTTTATTTAAAAGAAGAGCCGCTTTCGCCTAGCAGGTCAAGTAAGTATTAATGTGGATAAACGCTTTTTAACAACACATCTATGACGTCGAGTACAAATACAAGAAATGATAGGTACATAATAAATTGCTATCATTTGATTCATTTAGATTTTTAGACTCTTAATGCGGGAAAGTACTTCATAGTAATCCATTGTATACATTGTTTCTAACAATTCTTATGTTACAATTCCAATTTGAATAAACTACAAACAAACGCTGTGAATAGTAAATGATTGTACTTTACTGAATAGACGAGAGGGTTCTCGTTTTGCACTGCAGTGGATTCCACATAAAACTGCTGTGCTTATCGTATATGAAAAATTTACAGCATTTATATTGTATGTACCTATAGTATACTCATACAAATAGGGCAAGGAGTTTCGACTTATACTACTTTAAATAGCTATGTAAACTGTCGATTGTTTCAAACATATTTTGCAAACAAATTTTCAAGGCTCTCAAAATTTGTAAAATTTGTTTTGGGTTTAAGTTAAAAATGAATTTGTGTCCATTGTATGTGCCAACATAGTAGAGGTTAACAAACGTATAAGTTAAAACCCCCAAATTAAATCAAATACAAAAAATAGACACAAAAGCAATCGAAACTACATACAAACTTAAAGAGTTTCAATAGCTTGATTTGGATGTGGACTGCGTATCGCATTTGAAAACCATTAAAATTAAGAAAAAAAATATCTTCAGCTCGGCCCATTTTGCCCCTGCGAACACACATTACACACAAACACGCACACAAAATAAAAGCATACCTCTCTCCCTACTTGTCGTCCGTTGATGTTTATCTTTTATTGCTACAGGTATTTGATATGACATTTTTGTTATTTGTTATTGTTGTTGAAAAGTGGGCAGTTGGCAGTTGGCCTAACTCTTTCCAATTGAATTGCAGCCACTATGAAAAAACGCTTATCTGATAAGAATTGATCGGCAGTTGGTTGAATTTGTGAAATACTTAAGCCCATTGCATGTTAGCAAATAAGAAAAATTCCCATCACCTGTAAATTATTTCCCATTTTTAATGCAATTTCAATGCAATTTCGGTCTGTCTAACTATGTATATATGTATATGGAGGCGAGCATTTGTCGTGCATAAAAATCAAATCTACTCATTTTTTCCTGAATTCCCAACGATTTCCTCAATCAAAATGAAATCACACCCGAAAATGAATGGAATTTCAACCTTCGAAGAATTGCGCCATAAGACAGCAAACGTTCGTGCGGCCATGCGAGTTCAGTGACTGATGTTAGTGTTTGTTGAGTTTGTGGCGTTGGTGATGGCGCGCTTAGCCACGGCCATTACCATGGAACAGTTTGCACCTGCTGTAGCTGAATTACTCGTCGTCTACAATAGTTGATGGAATTGTATTGTAATCAAAAAACGAAGGAAAGGGTAAAGAAGAGGAGCAGACAACAATCAAAATCACAAGTACATGCGCACATTCAACTACAACCATATAACCAACCAACCAGCCAACTATATAACAAACCAACCAACTAACAAACGAACCAACCAACCGGCACCACCATCACCAACGCAAAAGACAAATACGAGTTGGGTACGTAAAGCGTAAAATTTTCAAATTATTTTCATGTAATGTTTGTGGCGATTTAAAATGAATATTGCACGTGATTTTACTTGCGCTTGCAATTAGACAAACTGCTCACGAAGTCAGCATTGAATATCTCAGCAAATCCACCAACAACTACAATCATTCAAACAATTAAAAATAAATAACGCTTGTCTCTACGGGCACTACTAGTATGCAGAAGACTTTACGTGGAAACTTACGCACTCGTATTCAGCGTTCAGCATTCAATGAGCCACAAAATTTCAAGCCTCAAAATAAAAAGCTAGAAGAAAATACAATATTTCAGCAGTATGTGGTATACCCGTACCTCGTACATCGTACCTCGTACAATTATTGTATTTCCAGTACGTGCCGCCGCTGTTTGGCAACCTTAAATGCTTATAGTAAATTTGAAATGTTGTTAATAAAATTTCAATTTTATTGCTTTTGAATTTTCAAATGATTTTTAGTGTCTTTTGCTAATGTTGGGAAATTTTGATTGTTTCATTTTCGAATTATTGCCCATGTTGCTTTCAGGTTACTCTTGCATATGAACGAAAATCCTATTCGCATATTCTTTTCCGCTCTGAAATATTTTTACATGACGAAAGTAATAATAACCCGCCTGTCGCTCAGCACATTTCTATAACTGATTAGTTTCAGTGAATTATTAAAATATTTTCAAATATCCATTACCTGAAAACAAAAATAGTAATTCACGCTCAACCAAACAAAAGATATCTAGTATATATGTAAATATAAGTACATATGTACATACTTGAATGAATGTCGTAAATGAAAGAGCATAATGCATTTTTATTGTTTCATACGATTTGGCACAATTTCACAGATCCTTTACAACGCAAATGAATCAATTTATTTCAATTATAATTACAGTGTTTTCTTTCCCGTTTTTCTTCTTTCCCTACTTCCTTCGTTCTCTTCATCTCTTTTCATTGGACTGCACACGCACCCAACCCACTATTTGTTGGGACAAACATAGGATTCTCTCCGCCTTCTTTGAGATATGGATGAATGGTGGAACATCGCCAATAGCTTTTCAACTGCAACAACAACATATATATATAATATGTCCCTTCTACATATGTATGTATAGATGTATGCATGTATAGGAAAGGAGAGTTTTGTCCGGGACGTATGCACCTAGCATTGCAACAACATTCAAATATACAAAATATATACAAATATACAAAAAATAAATAATAACCAATTGGACTTGAACTTTTTAGTCCAACTCCACGAAAAATTTCGAAAACTTGTATTTTCTCTGACAGTTCCACTCATATCAAACCACACTTTTTTGGGTGCCTGGCTAGTGAGACATCGCAGTTAGTGACGCTGTCAATGATCTAGCTAGGAAGAGGGCAAGTTCCCATCACCCATAAGCCTCGCTTGAACCAAAGCGAACTTATGTATCTCGGCATTATGTAGTCAAATATGAAAGAAATAATTTGGGTTTGATCAATGAAGCAGTACCGTTTGAGCATGCAGGATAATAAAATCATAAGAAGACTGCATAAGGGGAATTCTTCTACCAAATACATTTTACCTTCATTACTTCTTTGGCTGTTACACGTAAATTTCATCTTATATAGAAGCAAAGGTTCGATTCTGAGCACACAACACACATTTAATTCTTTGAATTTTTTCAGGAAATTAATACCTCCTTTTTTCCAGTATATGCCCCGATCTCTTCAGTGGTCTTCGATTTGTTAAGATTATGTTTTAATTTAGTGCACAGCTCAGTGTAAGCTTTTAATCATCTCATATACTCAACCCCACCTACTTGTATTGTGACGCATGCGCATTCAGTATTTGAGGGCCTAAGGAAAAATTGTTTGCTATGTACATATGTAGAGGTATGTGTACATGTATTTACGCATTTAGATTGAAACTAAACTGGACAACCAAAACACAGACACCATGAAAAATAGCAAGAGAAAAAGTAACAAAAATCGAATGACAGCGCCCTCTAGCGCTACATGTTACATCCTACAACAATTGGTTTCAAGTGCAATGCAATGTATTGCTTTGCATGAAAGGAGGAGAGAGATTCGCAACCATGAAAATAACACAACACAACCACTTATCATTATTATTGAGTTTTGACAGCTGCAATGGAACTCCACCAGTCCATTGGAGATGCACACATACTAGGGTACATATTACATAGGTATGTAATATGTGTTTGGGTATGTATGTATGTATGTTTGCCTCATTACCGCAAAGCACCTCGCTTCATCATTTAAATATATCTACCTATGTACCTGTGGTATCAAATTTGTTCAAATGTTACAACGGGAGTGTGAAGTAGAAGTTCTTTTATTCCTATGACAATCCTGATAAGAAACTCGAACTCAATACACTAAAAGAACTGCTTTCTATGGACGAGTAGGTGTGGATGTCCACATGTAAATCCATACAAATTTATGTTAAAAAATTAATAAAATATTGTTATCGTTAAATGCTTTATGGTGTTGTAGTTCTTGCTACTGTTAAATGAGATATTGTTAAATACCTACTGTAAAAATTGAAGTTTTAGAAAAGTAATAATAATGAATATGTATAAAATGTAAAACAAAAAAAAAAAATTGAAACTGATCTCATTTTGAAATTCGCATCACGTACCGCAGTTTATTAAAATAACTCTGAAACGAACGCTGCTGCAGCCGCCACTGTCACAGCACGTTTCTCTCCACCCTCTTCTCAAAACGTTGCTTCCCTCCAATCACCTTCCTCCTATGCTGTTAGACTCTCAAAAACAAAGCTACATAGTAATTTCGTGTGTGTGTGTGTTGGTTGAAGAAAAAATTAGTTTAATCACAAAATGGTCAAGCGCGCAGTCGCATTGCACAACTCTTGGATGTTTATGTTGGCATTGTTGTTGTTGTTGTTGTTGCTACCTGTTTTGCGCATTCCGCATTAAATGAACGAAAACTAGCATACGCACTCACATACATACAAAAACATAAACAAAGCATGCAGAATGGCAAAAATTATGCCTCTACCGAATTGTTGCTTATCTGTGGCGCATCGTTCAAAAGCAGTTTGGAAGCTCTTAGAATTCGTCATGTACAACTGATTGCTTTTTCGCGAATGCGAAACCGAGTACGAATATAGAATGCGAATGCGAGTGATTCGCAAATGCGAATGCAAATTATTCGTGCAATCCTACTCACTATATAAAATTTGGTATGGGCGAGATTATTGCCCAATGATGACAATTTCCGCAATAGTTATTTTTAAGTTATTTTACCAAGCCCAATTGACCGATTTTGCCCATGTCAGAACTCAATCTCAACATGACATTAAGAAATGTCTTTATGTTTGGTACAGATTGCTTAAGTTTTACTGTTTTACTCGATATATCGTGTAGACAGACAGACATAGTTAAATAAACTCCACTATGCACGCTGATCATGTAAATATGTAACGTTTGCTTATAACGCCCACAATTAGGCCTACACCAGAATACCATATACCATACACAGAGTAAGAAGAGTATAAAACACAGTAAGTGAAGTTGCTTGTTAAATGCTTTATTAGGCAAGGAATGCAATAACAATAACAGAAAGAGACTATCATCTTGAATTTGCTCATTTGCCATGACTTTCCTGTGCACTACCATATAGAAAAATCCGACTTTTTATTGTATTTATAAAGTTGTACTGAATAAAATCTTTAAAACTTAATTTTGTCGAAAGTCCAAAAAGTTAGTTTCTTTAGAACAGAAAAGAAAGATGATATGCTTCAACGCTTTCAAAGATGAGCACCAAAAGCACATTATTGTCGGTTGGGTGAGGACATACCATATGTACCTACCCAAACATACATGCACACGTTCATGTATATGTGTATATGTAAGCTTGTCAGCCCAAGACTTCAATTAAAACCTTTTAACAATATCACGTACTATGAATCGCTTTAAAAGCATAGAGCAGTGATGGTATCTGGTAACTGTTACCGGTGGTGACTGACTACACTACTGCCTCATTGTTGTTGTTGTTGTTTGCTAACTTTCTGGATCCCAACTGCGCTGGTTAATGTTTTGCGTGGCAAGCGGGGTGCGATTTGTTTTAGAATGCGATACGCCTCCTTCTTCGCTGTGAAGCTGCTAGAACGTTGCTTGCTGCAGTCTAAATAGAGGAGATGGTGGCATTTCTTCTCCTTATCAGGTGTATCTCATCTTTATTGAAGTAACAAAGTATGTGACGTTTTGATTTTTTCATTAAGACCAGAATTGTAAGTACCTCAACGGAAATGCTTCTTTTCCAGATCTATACATATGCTACAGTTTATAACATCTGAACACAAAAAGGAATTGGAACGATAATTTTTAAGTAAATTATAGAGTTAACTCAAATCTACAGGCATATGCATATAGGAATCTCCTCCCGCGCTTAAAAGAATTGCTTTAACACTGCACGTGCTTTAAGATCAAAGGACAAAAAACCGTTAGCATATACACTCGACTGCGTGTTAAGGCTGATATCACACTGGCAACAGTTGCCAGTAGAGATAATATTGTTGTTGTTTCTCGTATAAAAGGAAAAAACACGAAAGTGAGAGATGGAGAAAGTGATTTTAGCTACTCGCGTCAAATTTGTACATGTTCAAGAGAGCTAAAAAATTTGTGCCCTCGGTAACTATTCACAGTGTGATACCGGCCTAAACAAGAATGGGTACAGCGTCCATTGAACTGTAATATGCAAGTACTCCTCGAATCAGCTGTGACACGTTCTTCCAATACTTTAAATGTTGGTAGGTTTCGATTTTCAGAAGAAAATATGAAACTCAATTGGCAATGTGATAAGTCTGAACTTAAAATACTTACAATATTATATCAACATTACCTCCAATATATAGAAGCATGCTTGTCTGTATGTTTATGTATGTATGTGTGTATGCAATTTGCAAACAGTAAAAACAGCAACGGTGGTAGCTGCAATAATGTCACGTTGCGATAAACGAATGATCAAGAACCAAGTAAACTGCAACGCGTAAATAAGTTAAAGAAGAAAAACTCAAAATTAACCTGTAATTTCCGAGCTTCCATAAAGGCTACGACTACGTCGAGCATGCAATTATTATTCATTAATAATTTATATTTTTGCATACTACAGTTACATAATGTGTATAAAAAAAGTTTGTTTCTTTAGTTTTTTGTTTATACTAGATTTGTGGAAGAAGCTAAGTTTATAGCTACTTGTACCTCTTCACTCTCGATTAACTAGCTTTCCTTTCCCAGCGAACACAATACTTACATTCACAAGGATGCCCCTGTATCCGCTGTTAGAATATGTGTTGCCATTAAAAATGAAGATTGTATGTATATTGGACAGCGGCACCAAAGAAGTTGAGTGTCTCACCATTTAATTTCAACGATTAACCAGAACGTATTTCAGGTCAAAGAAATTTTCCGACCTTTTTATATTTGATGACCGATCACCAAGTATAGTATACCATATTAGTACCATTTGTCTTCAGGCGTTATTGTCACCTTCGACAAGATATTATAAATATTTGACTTAAAAAAAAGAAAAATTATTAAACTTTTACTATAAGAGCTTTTTCTATTTATTAACAAAAATGTTACAATGAATCCAAGTTTCAGTATAAACTATATTTAAATGACTGATTACACTGTTCGACAAAAAATTAAAAAAAACAAAAACAAGGTTCTGAAAAAGGAATTTGATGTTGCTCATAAAATTTTACTATAGGCCACTGAACAACAAAAATCTGTAAACATGATTTTAGTAAAAATTTAGATAGGAAATTAATAAAAAAGTTATAGCAAAAACAAAATAGAATATTCCCCTAGAGAAATAGTGGAAAAACCTTGCTATAAATTTGCCAGGTTATTTTTCTTAAAGCTTAACGCGGTAATAAAAGAGTAAGATAAGTTGGGTTGTACCGATCGTAGATCAAAGCATATCGTAGCTTATTGACTTGATGATATTTGTTTGCCAACTGAGGCAATATGGAGGGAGAAAACTCTTTGCATTATTGTGCGACAATTATCAATTTGAAATAACGAAAGTGTCAGTAAAATTACATTGCTTATTTCGTCACTTACCGGCCTCTTGTTGCTCTCAAGTATGGCAAAGTGCGTTTGGAATTTATTTCTCTGATTGCTTAGATTAGATACGCTTAGCGAGTTCAGCACAAAAGGCCTCATAAAATATTGCTTGGATTAAAGTTCTTCTAATAGAGCTAAAAATATCGCGCACGCACACACACACAAACTACAGTCGTATGTATCTACATATATGAACAGTTATGTATGTATGTAGATACTTACATACCTGCTCTTCTACGTTTCTTTGATAAAGATAAGCAACGACGATGATGGCAGGTGAACTACATACTTATGTACATAATTATGTATATGTATGTATGTATGTAGATATCTATGTACATATGAATGTGAATGTGAAAACGACACGATATGATACGATGCGGTACGATGTGATACGATTTTTAAATGAGTTTGTGCTGTAAAAAATATTGAGCAGTTGCGTGAGGAACTTGTGTATTTTCTACAATTCAAATCTATTGCATGGCGGTGTGTTTCTTGAACACAACGAATTTTTATTATACATAGTATATAGTAAATAAATATAATGATGAGAAAAAATTAATTTTCCTATTTGAGCCAAAAGCAAGCAGGCTGAAGATAGAATGAATACGTAGTATATACATACATACTTCATACTTATTTACGAACGTACATGAAAACTCCTATTTCCAGTATTTTGCTTTTGTAGCTAACTTTTTGAGAATGGTGAAAATAGATGATCGCTTTTTTTTTTTGTTTTATTCTGTTCTATTTTCAGTTTGTTTTTTTTGTTTTATTTGACCAATTAATATAAAATCATTGTTTTCGCAATTAAAAATAATAATGAATTTATGAGTAGAAATAATAAATTATAATTGTGAGGCATTCGCGCGACCATTACGACGTACTTTCTCACCATTCACTGCGCAAATATAATAATTACGAAAATATTTCGAACAAAAAAAGCAATGAATTTTCCTGTGTATTTTAACAAAGTTGTCTATGATGTTGCATGAGTGGCGGCAATTAAAAGCTTCTATATTGCAGCAACAACCACAATAATAACAAACGATAACAGCAGCAAGTACAACAGTTGCTATTGTTAAATTTTATTGTTGTGCTGTTGCTGTTTGTGTTGTTGTTATATTTTTTGAGCTTATAATGCGTGCAATTAATTAACACTGAGGCAAAGCTAAAGAAAGCTTGCTTTTTATGGTCTACGATAAAATGCAATAAAGTCTCAATTTCCTTAGAGTAGCTAATGATTTTTGGTACAAAAATTGTTCCAAGTGTTTTCCAGCTTAAATGAACAATATAAGTATGTACCTATAAAGGTAATAATATAAAAAGAAATCCAACCAGTTGAATTACAAATTACTCTAATTATTTTTATCTGTTTTCCGAAGAGCCTACTTAGTTGCAAACTAGTATAGTATTTTTCGGCTTGAAATTAGAGATAATAATAATAAAATGAGAGATTAAGTAATATGTATTTAGAGGGTGTTTTTGAAGTACTGATACTTCTACTCCACTCTACATTCGATATTGCAAAAGAAGAAAAGGAACAAAAGTTTCAGCTTCAAGAGCAAAGTTCACTTTGAAAATATTGTGCGGCAAAGTTAAGCACCAGAAATTGAAGTTGCTTATTGCCGAACTCAGAGTTCGGAATATACTACAATTTTAATATGTCACATGTCAAATGAATATGGTAAGTCTTTTACTTGTCGAAGAAAATATGCACATATGTATACAAAATCGTCTAATTTTTAATGTTTATGTTTGTTAATTTTGATAAAAATAAATATTTTTTATTCTCCTCCCCCCAAAATAAATTATAGTTACGGCCTTGTGCATAATCAATTATCTGAGCTGGCTTTGTTATTTTTATGTATTTACTATTTATATTTTGCTTTCCCACATGACATGTTAGCGGCAGTGGAGAACGATATTTGCACATGTAATTATCATCATTTCGCCAATGTTTAGCCTGGCTATTAATCTCACTTAGCTTTGAATGTAAGCACTTAAATTATTTGCGCTGTATATTCCAAGTTTGTGTGAAGTTTTATAAAATTAAAAATACTTAATATGAATGATACAAGTAATTTCCGTACGCAGTTTTTGATCAATCAATACAGTGAGCCTTGCCGCACAAAGAGAGTTAAATTCGGACTATGGAGACTACCTGACATTTTTCTATCGATAAGTAAATAACAATTTTACTTAAATTTTTATTTTGGCATGATTTTTTTTAATATCTCCGTGTTAAGTTTCATATGTTACTTATGCACTTTCAGCAAACAATATAGGCTTTTAACATCGCCATTACCGTTGCCGCTCGTACCCCAATGGAAAAAGTTTTTCAGGCAATGGAAATGTCATTGTATGCTGAACATAAAACCTTTTATTTTATTTTATGACAATCTTGTTTCCAATGCAATGCAGAACTCTAATGTTTATATATTGATTTTTAACTCATGATTTCTTTGAACCGGAATATTTCCCGAAATCTCAAATTCAAATTAATTACGTTTTTGGCATTTTAGTTTCGCTATATTTATTATATGTACGTTATATGTACACATATGATACGTGAATAGAATGGGACTCACAACGCTATTTCGAAGGGAACAATTTTTCATCTTAGCCGTGTTCAAATTATATTTTATATTTTAAGACACCTGCGAGAGTGGAAATCATGCAATTAAATACAATACTTTTTACGTTGAGTGTACTACGTATGTATTTGTGCAGTAGTAGTAGTAGAAACTTGTCACTCATCAACAGGACATGTCTGCAAAAGTTACCGTGGCACGCACAGTTGTTGTCATCGCTATTGTCACTGTCGCTGTCGCTGTCGTTGTCTTGGCCTTCAAAATTCGCATATGGCAAAAATCAGAAATCAGAAATCAGGCAGAAAAATCACAGAATTAAATACATACATACATAATAACAACATTCATATGTACCTACATATGTATGTACGTACATACGTGCACTTGTTGCGTCCGCTTTTGCCGCAACATGGTCGAGAAGAAAAACACACAAATGAGAAGTAAAAGCCGTTTTTGACAATGATAAAATAGTATAACCTCCGCAATGTGCGCGTTTCGAATTTGAAATTAAGAGGTTTTTTTTCTTAGCTCTTCGATTATTTTGTGTCAAAATTGTTGATGACGTTGGTTGGTCTTTTGGAATATTGGGAGCCGTTGCTTTTGGTGTAGTGTTGAGGATGTTTGCTCGCTCGCTCGTTCACTGTTTTGATTTTGAAATTTCGTTTTTGTTTATTTTTACCTCTACTTATTTTCAGTTTAATCGCGTCCCATTTCTTTGGGCAAAAGCGAAACGAAACAGTAGCGCACCACTGTTAGTTACAGCCATATTTTCGTCGTGTTGCTTGTCGTATATTGACTATAAGTTTTCTTACTGCAATACTGTTGCGATCATATGCACACGGGCACACTCATACACACATGCAACATATATAAAACATTCATACATACATACAAACATGTGTGGCCCATAGTAATCACAATATATGGTAAATAAACTAATTGCGGTAATAAATAAATTTGTTGCTGCTCAATTGGCTCTTCTGCAGAGCTGCCAGATATTTTGAAAAAAGCGTCGCCAGTTGGTCCTTCCGAAATCGCAAGGCCATGCATACACACATTTTTATTTATTTTGGTTTATTTAAATAGTGTTATTGTATACATACTATACTTATATTAAGAAGGTATTGTTATTGGGACCGTGGTCGCCGCCACTCCCGTAGTTATTCTTTTATAAATTTAATTACTTCTAAATAGCGGAAAATATACTTTAGTTTATTTAATTTACTTAAAACCAACAAAGTGAAGACTGCGCTGCTCGAAAAATAGAATATAATGGCGACGTCGGCCACCTGCGTTTTCAAGTAGCTCAGTGAAGACTTGGGCAAAGGATTGCAAAATTATCGGAACAAACAAGAAGTTATTTTGATGGGCGCTCGTCTATCCTGGATAAACCATTGCCTCAATTTATTGAAAGTTAAAATCTATTTCACCTGCACAACTGCTGGACTCGGGGGCACAAAAAGGGGACGTAAACACTTTTAGTAACGGAAAGAGGAAATGAGAATAAAATAAGTGGGTCTAATTCACGCACACTATTTATAGTCACTCACAGCTAGCACCACCTCGCAAAAGAGTAACAAAAACAAAATTTAAAATCATCATTATTCTTCCGCGAATTACAGCAAATACACCACAGTGGTTCTCTCACAAAAGTCTCCATATTCCCATTCCCAGTAGAAAATGGCACTATTCCCCTATTTTGAATGTGCATATAGACAAAATAAGAGGAACCATGACAGGTGGAAAAAATTAAACAAAGAAATAGAGGAAATAAGTGTGCAGCACGTTGCTGAACATTTATTAAGTTAAAATATAATAATAAATATTTATCGCTGCGCGTAACTTAAAATACCATATTTCTTCTTCTTTTATGGCACGACAGCTCATGGATGGCCTAGTACGAGCTTTTCGCATTTATTAATGATTTTCGTGTTATAGTTGTGCATAAATGGAAGGAACCTATAGTTTTAAGCCGAATCCGAAGGGTGATGCCGTGTAGGCAATTTTTACTCTTAGAGATTTCTCATTATCTTCCAAGATAATTTGCCCGTGCCAAGATTTGATTCGGGCCACTCTGTGTAACAGGAAAGCGCACTAACAACTACGCCATTACGATATTAATATTGTTATTCACACTTCTCGATTGTTTACTCCTCCTTCGATTACATAGGTATTCTTCAAAAAATCAATCACATCGCCAAAAACCATAATAAAAGTCGCCAATGGCTAAAAAGTCCTTCCCAAATTAACAACTCAAATCGCCGTATCTGGCAACTCTGTTCCTCTATTTCTGCGTTGATTTGACAATTTGCTGCCTGCATGAGTTTCTGGTGACGTGAAATATCCGTTAGTTTTCATAAACAAAATACAATAGACTTGAACAACGAACTTATTTTATGTTACTTGAATGATTATTCATCTCTTTTTCTGCATGTTAGTGTGTGTTGTCTGGCACCCATTTTTAGTACATGTTCTAGGTCGGTTACTAGCTGAGCTGACTTCTACTTCACCATACTTTGTTTAGATTCGAATGAACTTCACTTGAATGATATTCATTGACAAGTTTTAAGGTGTGGCCGTATGTCGGAATTTGTGTCTTAAGACTTACCTAGACCAAGGAATTGCAGCACATTATTGCAGTAACAACTTCAGTTATTTCACGCCTGCTTCAGCACATTGACAACAATTTAAGCTGTTGTCATTGTCATTTGTGAATGAACTTGTCATTATCCACAAAAAAATAAAAAATTTGCCGAAGGGCTTGGCAAGTGCCTACTTTTTTATTTTATTACAAATTTGCTTTTAAATTGGCATCATTTGTTTCGTATTTTGTTTGATATATTGTAACTTCATTCCCAATTTGTTTTATTCCGCTCCATATATAAATTAAGTTGGCCACACCCGGTATCAGAAAACTATTTCGTATTCAAAACAAATTTGATTTGGACTTCTTCTGAGGTGGCGAAAGTTGCACAATTCAATTGCCATATCGAAATCCTCATAAATATTTATGAAAATCATTGATGTACTGTGTACATATGTAAACGGATATTTGGACTAAATTGATCTTCCAGCACATGAACATAGGTATTTCTATTTCTTCTTAGATTGTTAAACGAACTTCTTGTTCTTCTTCTTTCATTGTTAATCTTTGTTATTGTTAATCTCTGCGGATTTCTTGTCCTATTTTTGTAACATTGTCGTGAATAGTCATAGGTATTTAGGTACATATTAACTAGTTGATTATTCAAATCATTATTCTCCAAATTTTATATATGTTGTATATATATATATGTATATATATTATATATTATATATTAATATAATCTAATAATATAATATGTATTTATATATGTATATATATATATTATTAGGTATTATTATCATGCATATGTATACTTATATATTCTTAAGATCTTTGCTTGTAGGCTTGTCAAGAGGTAGTGCCGTGTAGAAATATTTTTTTTGATTTTGACTGTGCGTGGATTTAAACCGCGGACACTCTGTATAGCAGGCGAACGCTCTACTAACTACGACACGGCGAGCACTAAATCGAACTGAGTTCAATTGGAGTGATGGCAACAAATTTCCAAGCATCAATAAAGACAGCAGACGATAGTGATTCATTGAAAATAAGCCTTAAAGGTAGAGTAATAGACTAGTAAATTATAATTATAAGGAACCCATAATCAACCGAATTAATAGAGTTTAATACTTTTGGCATACGCCTGAGAACATATGAAAAGAGAATATGAAGTTAACATGCAAGTAATTGCCAGGACTGTCAATCAACAACTTTTAGAAAATAATCATCGGGAATGCCAAAAGGCTAAGAGACTTCAAGTTTCGGCGGCCAATCGGAAAAACGATAATAAACACTACTCAACAAGGTCGCTGTAGTTGGCCTGTTTCGCAAAGTATCCGGAGTTCAAATCTCTACCTCTTGGCAGTCAATGGCAAAACAACAAGAGTAAAATTGTCTATGAAAAGTTTTTCAATTCGCCGTTCGAATTCGGTATAAAACTGCAGGCCCTTCCATTCATGTAAAAGTATAACAAGCACAAGCGAAAAGCTCGGCCTAGACCCTCCATGGGCTGTTATTCCATTAAAAGAAGAGGAACACTACTCAAAAAATTGCAATTAATTCGCATGCTCCGATCATCATGCTGATGTACTCAGTTTTTTCCATCCCATGAGGGTTTTGATATATTTGGCATTTTATACAATTTTTTCCATAATAAACTGCTAATTTACAAATGCATTCTTAAATCTGGACTTATTTTGGCTTGCAGTTATGGGGTACTGCTGCTAACTCTAACCTGAAAATCATTCAAAGTTTCTAATCAGAAACACTACGCTTAATAACCAACTCGCCATGATACGTGACCAATAAACAGATTCACCGTGACTTTCTAGTTCCCACAGTATCTGAACAAACAAAAATCATTGCTACAAGCTATTCAAACACGGTACAATCTCTCCCAAATTTATTGGCCTCAGGGTTGACGCTTCTTTCGCAAGGTTAAAGCCAAAAGCTCCAAGAGAAAATTTTGTTAAAACATAAATAACAAAATATAATTGTCCAACCACATGAAATTTAAAATATGTTAAGTATGGCACAACAGTCCATGGAGGGCCTCTTATCATTTTTAAGAAAATACCTCAACATATTGGAAAAAAATTATAAGTACGAAATTTAACACAAAGTTAAATAGCTCAATAAAATGAGGTACTCTAATTCATATAGTTTACGACATATCCTGATTTTTTTCTAATAAATAATAAATATGTAAAGTCTAAAATATATCACAATTATAAAGGGAAATGGAAGGAAAAAATACTACCCAAGTTCCCCATAAAAAAGTTCAAAAAGTATGTGTCAAAAGCTAATTCTGCTCTAGGTACATAAATTAAAGGGCCTAATTTTATTGTGTTATACGAGGTGTGATCAAAAAATAACCGTTATTTTCAAATTTCGTGAGTTACGTATGTTCGATTTTCGCATTTTTTTTCTGTTATGTTGGTACACATGTCTGTTATATATGTTGGCAATACCAACTATTTTGGATCGTCAGTTTATTTTTGACAGATAAAAAGGTTAGTCGTGTTTTGGTGTGCTCTTCGATTTTTTACTATTCGAAAAAATGGATCAAAGAAACTGTATTCAGTTTTGTGTAAAAAGTGAAATTAAATGCGCAAGGACATTTGAAATGTTGACTGTGGCCTTTGACGAGTCTACTATGAGCAGAAAACAAGTTCAATTGTGGTATAACCGATTCTGGTTTAAGGAAGGCCGAGAAGATGTCAATGACGACGCACGTCCTGGTCGCCCGAGCACGTCAACAACTGATGAAAACATTGACGCAGGGAAGAAAATGATTTTGGATAATCGTCGAATCGATATCAGAGAGGTTGCTGGATGATGTTGGCATATCGTTCGGCTCATGCCAAGCAATTTTTACGGATGTTTTAGGCATGAAACGTGCGGCAGCGAAGATTGTTCCAAAATTGCTAAATTTTGAACAAAAACAACGTCGCTTGTGCGTAAGTTTTTGGCCAAAAACAAAACCGTTATCATGCCTCAACCACCGTATTCACCGGACTTGGCCCCCGCTGACTGTTTCCTCTTCTTAAAACTGAAGACACCGATGAAAGGAAAGCGTTTTGCTACGATTGAGGAGATATAGTAAAAGAAAAATTGAAACAGGAGCTGCTGGCAATACCAAAAAGCGCGTTTCAGAAGTGTTTCGAGGATTGGAAAAAACGCTGGCATAAGTGTATTATATCGGAGGGGGATTACTTTGAAGGGGACAAGATAGTTGTTGATGAATAAAAAATAATGAAAATAACGGTTATTTTTTTATCATACCTCGTATGTACAATTTTTCCGAAATCAATATTTTCAAGGTATCATAACTTTCCAAAATTTTTAAATGTAAATTTCTCAAAATCCTGACGTTATGGTAGGAAAAACTACGCCATCATGTTCAAAGGTTGCGAATTATATAGAAATGTAATTTCTGCTGAGCGTAGGGTTTGCTAATTAGCTACTAATTAGCATGTCAATGATTCTGAGTCAGAATCAATTTCTTAGATGAACACACGAATGATAATCTAGTCAATGCATTCCACCAACTTATTGGACTTTTCATAGAAAATTTAAGCATCAGACAAAGGCTAATGGCTCCTTGTCCTAGATGTCAAATTTCAAGAAAGAATTCGACATACATATAATCTCTCGATTAGCTATCCAATCTGTGGTAAAAGGGAAAAACTGCTTTAGTGCATTACTATGATGGGAGAGATTAATAGCTTCGAATGGAAATATAAGAAAAACTACATTAATATTTCAGAATACTATAATACTGTATTCTTGAAATAAAAAAAATAAAAATTTCTAATAAATTCAACAAGTTTGTTATTTATGTGTAGTCAAAAAAAGTGTGATAAAAATATTTTCAATCTTAAGCCGACTTAGGCTGACTTCCCTTCTTACTATAGAAATAGTTAAGCTCTTTACATTGCAAACTTATGGTCAATGATAGGGAAAACTACGCGGATACTATGGTATCAAATTTCTATGAGCCTCTATGAGAATCCATAATGCGTGTGGTATAAAAACTAGAAAATATTATTCGATTTAAAAGATTACACCCAATTCATTAATAACTATATGGGTGAAGTGGGGACTTGACTCCATTTTTTACATAGACCATAATTCGAAAACGGAAACGGATTTTAAAACCTTTTATATACCAATTTGCTATATTTACAAACTTGTTTTGAATATTCTTAGCGAAATTCAAAATTTGAGCCAGAGATGCAGATAGATATGCTTAATAATAATTATTAAAAATTTCGATTGTGCCAAAAAATCTTTCATTCATTTGAAAAGACAAACAGTCTTTCATAGACTAGATCTTTTCATTTGCCATTAAAATCACATTAAAATTCTTACTCGTTTTTGGCATAAATATTGGTGTTGCCTTTTTTCCTTTTCCTTTATTCGACCGGTTAGTAAAAGTTGTCGAATATTTTTCGGATTTGGAAACCCGATATTTTTATTCGAATAACTCGAAATTTCGAACTAAATATTTGTTAGAAGTATGAATCTGCTGAAATTACTTGGAACCAATTGCACATAAATATAAACCTCAGTTTCCGTGAAATATGCGCAGCCTTTACGTATTTTAGTAATTGAGAGAAAAAGTATAAAGAACTGAATGCGACCTCTGTCTCACAACTGGTTTAAAAGAAAGAACAAACGAAAGTGACAATAAAAAGGACATTACAGCATGAGAATGGAGTTACGTTAGTGTTGCCATATATATAGAATGAATGGATTAATTTCAACAATATTTCCCTACAATATTAGAATATATCTCTATCTAATTATTGCACCGTTTTTCGAACGAATTTCTTATTTGCAACTCTGTAAGCAAACTGTGTAAGTGCTGAAATGTATAAAAAAACACAAGTGGTCGCTGTAGCGTAGCGGTAGTGCGTAGTGTCCTGGGTTCGAATCTCGGCACAGGCGAAATAAAAAAATAATAAATAAAAATAATAAAAAATAAAAAAAAATAAAATTAAAAAAAAAAAGCAACAACATTAAAAAATTTATAGACGGCACCACCTCTTGGCAGGCAATGGCAAACCTACAAGAGTAAAAATTGACTGTGAAGAGCTTTTCACTTCGCCGTTCGGATTCGGCATAAAACTGTAGGTCCCTTCCATTCATGTACAAATCTAACACTCACAACATGAGTGGATGCAAAAAGCTTGGCCTTTGGCGCTACATGCGGTCATAGTCGACACTGATAGAGCTGAAGTTCATAGTGGTAAAGGCATAACACTTGCCACAATGGCTGTCTATCTTTATCGGTGTCCTCTATGATTGCATTCCCTCTCTCATTCACCCTCCTTCTTCCTCCCACCTATCAATCATTCTGCAACACACCCTGTGTGTTGAATATATCAATAACAAAAAAGTGAATCAAACCAAATTCGGTTGACTGCTTTGAAAGTTGTAAACTCTGGGAAATTGTCAAACGTATCTACCATATAAGTGAAATATTCAAAGGGCAATATCCAAGGAAATAGTAAAGCAAATTAAATTTTACTGGGTGATCATCATTGGGTAATAAGCACGCCTTCCTCATATATAAATAAAATCTTCAAAGAACAATATTAAAAGAGATATTGGTTTAAATACAACAAAATTTGGTATATTGAGAAAGGATGGAGAAATAAGAAATATTACGTAATTGTTTGTAGTAGTTAACTGATCTCAATAAACATTAACCTGTTAATATCCAGTTAACCACCATCGCATTCGAAAAGCGGCTATTAAAATTTGACGAATAATATTGGTATTCGATAGCCGATTTTTTGAAAAGGTCGAATAAGTGGAAACTCGAAGTATAAAAAAACGCTGGCAAGGCAAGGAAGTCAGCGGATGAAGCTCTAAGGATTGTGATCTAATCGCTAGAAAAATGCAATGCTACATTTTCGCCTAGCATAAAAATATTTTCCAATTTTAACTGGAACTGCTGTGAAAACTGCTCCAGTTACGACAGGAACAGCTTATGAATCAAGTGTCCCCAGTTTCTCCTCGTAATTTCATTTCCTGAACTCTCTTCAGTACTCAATTTTTTCTTCCTTATTGTTTTGTTATTCGCATTCAATAAATATGATATAGCCGACTTAATTTGGAAATAGTATTCATTTAATTTTTATATTCCACGGACAGAAATGTGGGTATAGTTTGAGTAAAAACTTACAGGAATACTTGTAATCACTAATACACACATACATCCAGGAATTAAGTAATACATAAGTAATTGGTTTTTTAAATCACGCATGATACGTTTTCTTGTGGCATGGAGTGTAAGTGCACATATTTAAGCATTCAATAAGAAAAGTTACATTTCCATTATTTATTACTTAACTACATGGATTTATTTATATTTAGAAATTCGTAACTTACGCCATTCATCTTAAAAAGTTTTTCGTTCATTAAATATTTGAGCGAGTTGGGTCATCTTGCTTGCTGCTTTTATTATTATTTATCATGAAAACAGAAAGAGTGAGAAGTAGAAACTATTTTACTATGTAGAAATTCTCCACAATAAATTATTTAACAACTCGATACAATAGAAGAAAATAAAAATATAATGCAATTCAAAGAAACACGCAATTCCATAGAGAATTGTTTACACGCAAAAGCTCATTTAAAATCAAAGCCAATCACATGTCGCGTGCTGCTAAACATGTGCTCAAATTATTGCCATTAGTTAAAAACACATTGTCTTAAATATGTGTACGCCAAGTGACCCAAGCCCTCCATCCCATCCCTGCCGTTTTGCTACTCCAGCATCATTGAATATTGATCGCAATCGACGCATGGCTACACTTGATCGAGCCATAATCTCGAAACCGTCGTGTGTATCGAAGGCGTCTGGCTCTCTGTGCAAGACTGCGGCTACAACTATGAGCGCGTGCATCCCTGCTTGTAGCATTAGGACTAGGCTGATATTAGGGTTTCGCGTTTAGAAAAGTGTGATGTGCAGTCGTTTTTCAAAACATTCCAGCACACCGGCGGCAGCATTAAGATTCCCTTTCAATTTCAGATAATTACTAGGTCAATATATCGTTGCCCGCCCGATCAGATGTAGCAGCAGCAGTTTACACTGCCTTACACACTTAGAAAAACTACCTTAAAAATAGCTTCGACGACGAATTTTAGTTATATCTTGAATTAGCCTGCTTAGGCACTAAATATGGTAAATGAGAGGCATGAAGGTTGGCAAATGCCTGTGAAAGGTGGCATAAAAATGCTTAAAACAAAAATATGAATATGATAATTTTGTTTCAAGCATTTTAAACAACGTTTGCAACGTTTCTTTTGATTTTGATGTTTTTGAGATATTGTACTATGTAAATACTTATATACCATACTCGTACATACTTACATAGTTACTTACTTTTAAATTAAAAACATGACAACTTGTTTGACAAAGCATTTTTGTTGGGTGTACGCGTATGACTGCGTGTTTGTGGATGTCAGACTGCAAGCTCTAGCTTACTTGGCCGAATAAAATAACGGAACGGTCGCATCATATACCTTCCAATGACGCAATTCTTTAAAATAAAATGATCAATTTTCTTGTTCGTCTTTCGAAATCTAAATCAAATTGATGCATTGCCGTCAATTTTGTTCTTCTTCGTTCGCTTTTCGCTTTTCCAATTTTAATTTGAAAAGTAATTTTGGGTGCTGGCGCAGATGACGATTACTTGAGGCTATTTCCAAAAATTTATCTGCGTTCGTCGAAGAAATATTTTTGATTTATAGTTTTTGATTAATTTGACGGTCTTGAAGTTGAAATAGTCTCATGTTCTTAAAACTATAAACTTATACAAAAGCCTGTTTGTGTGCATGTGCGCAAGTTCATATACTTGTACTGTGTACCTATGCAAAAATATGTATGCAGGGAAATACATAGGAACGCACTATGGGGCCAAACCGAAAATACTCGGACGTAAGTCCTAAAAGCCAAATTATTGTTTTCAAATTGGTGACTTGGTTTTTTTCGGGGTCGCTTATCAGGAATCTAAACTCAGAATTGCAAAACTCACAATTTTTAAAATGTAGATACATTCTGCCCAAGATTGGTTTATGGCGGTTTTTGGGGTCGGTTGTTACAAATCTGAATTGTAAAATTCAATATCGCGGACGGTAATCGAAAAAAATCATCTACAAACTCGGTATATATAAATTTTTCATTAACGCAACTCTTATTATTACTTTCTTTTATCTTTTATTTGAAACCAAACTAAAGTTAAATAATAGTTTATTATTTTAATTACCAAATTGTTAATTCACACATTAAATAAAGATTATTCAGTGAATTCGACAATCAATATAAATATATTTACATATTGCACGGCTTGTAATTCAGTACAAAAAATCAGACTCAGCATTTGATACAACTGGTTCACTTGGACAACTGTCGTCCTTTCCAGTAGCTCAGCAATATTTTCATAAGTAGGGGTACATGGGGGTTTTAAATCTTTAAATCTTATTCGATACACGTCGTCCACGCATATTGTACTATAGATTTTAGGGATCTATATCTTCCTCTCGAACGCTCCTAACCGCCTCTCATCATTTGTGGTCAATGTCCACGTCTCAGCAGCATACATTAGGCGGGAAGGATGAGGAACTTGTAAAGCTTTATTTTCGTCGGGCTCCGTTTCTCAATTGCCTACTGAGCCCGTAGTAACACCTATTGGCAAGAGTTAATCTCCGCTTGTTCTCAAAGCGGCATTTTGTCTCTTTGTTTGTTAACACAAGGTATTTCGTTTTGTCTTCGTTCAACACTAGACCCACTCTACGAGACTCCCTTTCCAGATTGCAGAATGCCGCACTGGCTGCTCGCGCGTTGGTGCCATGATGTCAATATCATCAGCGTATGCTAGCAGCATGACACTCTTGTAGAAAATAGAGCCAGAGATGTCGAGGTCCCCATCTCGAATTATTATCTGCAGGATAAGGTTAAAGAAGTCGTACGATAGGGAGTCACCTTTTCTGAAACCTCTTTTGGTATCAAATGGCGCGGAGAGGTCTGTCCAAATTTTCACTGCGCTTAGACACTTGTCTAATTATGACAGATGTTTGAAAGGTAACATTTCAGGCTACATTTTGTGTGAAGATATTTATATAATTTGAAAATAAGTGAAATATCTGAAGAAATGCGCTATGTGATGCTTTATTACTATAGAAAAAGTAGATCCGATGCAAAAACATGACGAAAAGTTTGTGCGGTTTACGGAGGGGTTTGCTCGATTCCGTTCCGGATATTTCGATTTCAAATATGCAATGAAAGATACCAGTTAAGTCACCGAGAAAACCAATGAAATGTTGCAACTGGTAGATAAGATCGACACGCAAGCTGTCAGGATATAGCGGAGGCCCTAAACATCATATACATGACAAATTTGTGGGTACCAACCGCGGATACTTTTTGTATGACCCAATACATTGTGTATACATGGATACATTTATACAGAGCTAGGCAGAAAATCGGTAATCGATTAACTCTCTCTCTATGGTAAACCTAACGTTCATTAAGCTTGTTTAATACACTAGATATAATCTCACAATATGAACTTGCCAAATTCGGAAAAATAATTTTCCAAATTAATAAAACAAATCAGATTAATTTTTGCGTTGAAAGTTTTATGTTTTTAATTTGCAAAATTATTTTTCCAAATTTGGTATTAACGTTTTAATAACTTTTTGATGAACTCCCACCGAATTTCTTCCGTTAACTAGAGTCCGTTAACTATAACTCGGAAAGTCGACTAGCCGCTGCATTTCGGCTCAAGTGGTTACAGAAGTAAAATATTTCCAAAGTCGGTAACGTAAGGGAAATTATGGTGGTTACGGTCAAAGAAGACATGACCTCGATTAGGAACAAGGCCGATATTTTGTTCAGCACCAGCAGCAATAACCTGGAGGCTGATCATTTTTTCAGTGCTGCCACCCAGCCAAAAAATTCAAGAAGAAATATATCGCTTAAATACGCCATTCACGTTTTAGTTGATGAGTGGTTAGAGAGAAACTCTTCGGAATTGGTTTTTTGCGGAAAGTGTTGGTGAACTTGTACCCCTACAGCTCTGTAGAACGTCGGTTCTACATATATACAATACATACATATTCATTATACACTTTTGTTTAAGTGCTTTTGGAGAAAAAAAATAAGTTTTGTTTTTTCCATACAAAAAATTAACGTTAACTGCCTTTAATTTATTTTCCGAAATTAACGAATTAACTCTAACGGCGTTAATTCTTTGGCAAACGCTTTTCGGGTTAACTACGTTCATTTATTGATTAACCTTGCCCAGCTCTGCATACATACATATGTATGTACATATAAACATATTCGTAGGTACATATGTATGTATGTACATTTGTATGTTGGGCGAACTAAATGCATTTTAAGTATTTTCGGCCATACTTGTATGTATGTATCCATATTCTGCATTTATTATCTGTTGCAACAGGCAACAAAACGAGTCCACAATACAATGACTGCAACACATGCTTACCTCTAAGCCACCGTGGTGGTCTTTATAAAACCGATCGATCCTCCGACAATTGTTTGCACTTAAGATTTTTACACATGATTCGCGCTTAGGGGCTTCCAGTCAGTCGCTCTCCGCAGTAGTCTACCTGTCCATCTAAATGTCTGCACAAACCTTGCATATGGTGCAGTGCTACCAGTGGCAGCAGCAATAAAAAAAAAGCAAAAACATGATGTTCTATCAGATAGCTGCAATATTTGCAAACGAATAAATTGGCATTTCACAAAGTGAGCTTGCACACAAGCTTCTCAGCAGTGTGGGTCCTCCTTTGTGTCTGTCTGTCACTTTTCTTGGTTGAAATCATTTTTGTTAAATCTGCAATTGAAGCCGGCGACTTCGTCATCATCCGCTACTGTATTACGCTGATCCATCCATCCAGCCAAGCATACAACAACTTATATACTTATTTTGCTGAGTATTACCAGAACCACGAATGCGATTTTTAAAATTTTACCTATTATGACTTAAAAATAGAACGAAATTGAGAATCGGTCTACACATAATTTATCAAAATGTGGAGTCCAATGTCCTATATTAAACAGGTTTTGTAGTCTCAGATTTAATTCGCCCAAAAGTGACAATTTATATGGAATTTCACTAATTTTCTATTTTTGTGACAAATTTACGAATTCCTGATTCTGGCAGCAACCCGACCATATCTAGAGACGGATTCTTCTGCGAATAGAATAGTTCCTTTTACAGTTTACAACATCTGAATCAGATATATTTATATGCATATCTACGTACATACTCGTACGTTATGTAGTGTCTTTGGTAACTAAAAATTCCTCGTAATATTCATAGTATGCCCACGTTTACAAAAAGAGTGAAGCAAGCCAACAGCCTACAGAATAAACAGAAAAATGTCGAGAATTTTGATAGTATTGGCTTTTTGGCACATTTGCATATGGGCTAAAAGTCAAGTCAAGTCGACACTATTGATAATGTCAACATTATTGTCATCAACCATAGCAACTATAATAATAAAAGTAGTCTAAGTAAGTATGTAAGTTGAAGAAGAGTAAACACAAAGAAAGGTAAGAGATCGCTTGCGTTTCATTTTAAGATAGCAATAGCAAATATTCAAGTTTCAGTTATGGGGAAATGTTTGTTTTTCTTTGCTAATATAAATCATTTTTGCAATGACAATTGATAAACTTAGATTTGAAGCATCGGTAAAGTCAATGAAAATGTTGTAAGTATTTACTAAACCCGAAAACCATCTTCGTTTTAAAACTTGAGTAACTTGAGGTTAATTATTTTCACTCAATCATGAAAATGTATTTTTAATATGGGATTGAAGTAATGCCTGCAAATTAACAAACAATTAATTTTGCTTCTAACTATGTGTTTCCAGGTGCATACTATCATCAATTGCTAAATTTTCGTATGGGCGTAATTAACTTATCATTGAAGTGATCAAGTTCAGACATTTAAGCTTTCCATTTCTTTGTTTTTGTTTACTTTGCAGGTCGTGATAATAACAAATTTCTCTGATGTTCGACATCAGAATGGCTTATAGTGTAAGTTGCATATACATATATGTACATAAGCATGTACATTAGAGTGGTACGAAAAAATTATTATAATATTACGGAATGTGATTGGATATTTAAAAAATAAATATATGAAGAATTTAAGAATTATCCGTATCGATAATTTTTAAAGTTTTACTCCCGTTTTTATTTCAGTGCTATATAAGTCGGGAGTGACGGGAGTGACGGGAGTGACGCGCTACTCTTATTCAAAATCTGATAGCGAATCCAAAACTTCACTGTTATCATATTCATTAATTTTTTCATTATCGACTTCCTCGTTCGAAAGTAAAATGTCATCGGCGACTATGGGAGTTGGATTTCCAAGCTACCATAGCCACATAGCCAGCCATAGTCTGTTGGCTGATCGACATTTTATTCGATTTGCTAAGGTTTTCATATTTTTTTCTTTTATCCACTTTCGATCGATCTACTACATACCATATATTAACAATGATAAGGTATTTCCGTAAAATTCTTAATAAAGATATGGGAGCTGCAAATCAAACCCAATAAACGACACTGAGTTAGTATGTTTTTATTGCGTTTTGATTTTGAAATCCTCATATGCATTTATGAAAAAAAAAAATCTCAGATTACGATACCTCATTTTCTTTTCTTTTAGCGTATATTATAAAAATAATTAATCAGATGAATACTATAAATAGCATAAATATATAACATTATTATACGCCAGCCCCTTAATCGGACTCTCAAGTATATTTAATATTTCTCAGATTTGTTTTTGCTTTTTTATATTTAATTATATATGTATATACAATGTGGTCGCTGTGGTCTACACGGCACCACCTCTTGGCAGGCAATGGCAAACCTACAAGAGTCAAAATTGCCTATGAAAAAGCTTTTCACTTCGACGTTCGGATTCGGCATTAAACTGTAGGTCCCTTCCATTCATGTACAAATATAACACGAACAACATGAGTGGTTACGAAAAGCTCGACCTAGGCCCTCCATGCGCTGTTGTGTTAAAAGTAAAGTAAAGTAAATACAATATATATATACAATATATATATATACAATATATATATATATATACAATGCATATACATATATGTATGTAATTTTTTTAATGAAAATTATACAAAATTACACTTTTTATTGACAAAATAAAAGCAAGTCAGAGACGATACCTCCGCGCGCTAGTTCCAATTACCTCCCCTGCCACCCACTTAGGTCAATTTTTGGTTTGGTTTTTTTTATAGAATCTTTAATTTCATACCAGAATGGATTTTTGAACAGGTGGCATCAAGACCTTTAATTTACCATATTTAGCGCAAAACTAGATGTTCCCCCCTCTTTATTGATAACGAATTTTATTTTATAAAATACAATTCTTTCTCAAAAAATATAAAATTTTTTGTGAGAAGATAACTAATTAAATTATATAAAAACTAACTCGGCATCAAATACGTACGGATATACAATCTCAATATGAGAATATTACTTATTATAAAAATATAACTTATTTCAAATATCTAATTAAAATTAAACTTTCGTAACAGTAGCGTTGTAACATTTGTTTTGAAAATCACAATATTGTTTAAATTTCTTATATGTTCAGGTAGCTTATTAAATATTTGTACACCAAAGTTGCGTATTGATCGTGCGCTTCTTTCCGTTCGAAAGAAAAAAGTTCTAATGTTAGAAAAATCCTAATACTATATATATGTGGGATTTTCTGTTTCATGTATCATTATATTATGTTTAATTAGTCTATTTTTTATTTTGAAGAAAGTTAAAAGTGTTTGCAATATTGAATATTTCCGTATATCAAGTAATGACAGTATATTTTGAATCATTTTGTTTTGCATTATTCCATATAGCATTGAGATAGTTTACTTGGGACATGAAATACGAGTTATTTAATAAACATAGTTGCTTTTTTGGTATATTATTTTTGTTTCTATATATGGCGAAATTTAGTGGAATCAATTTCATTTTTAGTTTAGTTATGTGTTCACTCCAATTCAATCTTGAGTCGAACCATAGGCCTAAGTATTTTAATTTTTCAACCAAATCTTTGATAGTATCCGTTGCATACAAAAAAGATACATCATCAGCTTAGAACTGAGGAGTTGTATGTATGTAGTTCGTCAACAACAAACTTCTCCTTTTCGGGTCCCTGCCAGGCTAGATGAGGGGGTATTGTATATTGTGACTCCCTGATATGCCCCCACAATTTCTATGTATTTTTAATTGCAAATAGACATGGGGGCAACGTCAATATTCGACCAATGACCAATGTATTCGGCCGACATACTAAAAATGCGGGAGCAAAACTTTTAAAACTACGAAAAACGCATGATTCTCCAAATTTCCAAATATTTAGACGCGCGATCGGAAGTTATTATCCGATTTGAACACATTTATTTTTATTTTTTAAGTATGCACCAATCGCAAGGGGGGCCAAGGTAAAATTCGTGACAGTCGCAGGTGCGTTAAAGTTCCCTGCGCTTCTACGTTTCAAGTCGACACACAACCTTCTCGTGGCGTCCCCTGGATAGCGATCTGACAACAGTCAGTGAGTTAACTAATGTGTGAGGCGAGCTTCGCCATGGCCTTGAATGAATGGTTGTGCGTCGGGCTTGGAACCCATCATTTGTGGTTATTTTAACAAAATAAGCCTCGGAAATGGAAACGCCCTAATGTTGACGACTCCTGCAAACGCCCAAAGGGCAACGATTTACGGATATGTACCTGGAATGTCCGAACCCTCTACAGGGAAGGTGCCTCTATCCAGCTGGTGGATGTCCTCTAACGATGCAGAGCTAACGTCATCTCTATACAAGAAATGCGATGGACGGGACAGGGTCTACTAAAGCTGTCATGTGTCGAGACACGAATTTGGTGTTGCACGCCCCTGAATGAGCGCCTTACTACTATCCGCATCAAGGCAAAATTCTTCAACATCAGCCTAATTTGTGTCCATGCCCCGACGGATGAGAAGGATGAAACGACCAAAGATGACTTCTACGAGGTCCTCGAAACATGACAGTTAGTAGCACCAGATTCCAACATAAAGATATCCATAAGGCCACTTGGCTGTCCCCAAGTGGCCTTAGGTTTATAGAGGCCGAAGCTTTATAGAGGCGGCCAAGACCGATCATCGGTTGTAGTGCCAGTTAAGCACGTAAGTAAGCACCAATTACAACTCTTCCGCGCTATTGCGACTTCGAAATATAAATATGAATTTTTTCGCACCACTCTAATATATGTACATACATACCTATGTACGTACTGCAAAGAAGCACAACGTCTCACTTCTTTTCCGCATCATTTCCTTTCATTGAATTGCATGACTTAGCATAATTTTATGCTAAAATTTGCTATTCGTCGAGAACTTCGTGAAGAGGATCCAATTGCGATCCACATACAGTAGCAATTGTTGTCGCAAAGGACACGACTGTACATGCAATTCGACGGTGTATCTTTCCATTCTCCTTGAAGCAGAATAAAAATACGTTTTTCTTTATAAGTAAGTATATGCTCTAGCCTCATCGAGAAAAAACAAACCGTGTTCACATACGCGCAAGACCAGAAGCTCATCAATATGTTAGTTAAATGATTTTGAATCAATGAATCATAACAAAAAACAATGGAGGTATAAAAAATGTAAAAATAAAATAGTTAGATAGACAGAGTTTATACTTGGATAGTGATCGTGATTTATTTGTGAAGAACTTGTCTGCTCAGCAGTATATCTATGTGGAATAAGTTCCTTAACTTTAAACTTATCATCAAAAATGTATTATGACGATAATTTTATGTAGGTACAGTCCTTTAACGGAGCGATCTCGTTGGTACCAAGAAGAACTTTTACAGGCGATGAAAGTCGAGAAAAACTGGAACACTTTCAGTGTTCAAAAATTTTACAATAATAAGTAATGTAAAGCATAAGTTTAGAGGGAAAAATGTAGACATTATGATACTTTAAGTAAAAGCAGAGAAATTCTATTTTTCACAAATTCATATTCATAAAATTTTTTTAATCGTAATAAAACAACAGAAAGTTAGTGACTTCCAAAAAAAATCGGAAACTAGATTTTCATCGCCTGTTAATCAATAAATTTTAATCCGAGTGACACAATTAACAATATACCGTAGGCAAGAAAAACAACATACCTTTCAAACGACAGTTCATGTTAGTTGAACTAACTGGAATAACTGTTCTCCAGTATCTGAAGCAAAATTTTTGCAAATTCTCTAAAACGCTTCTTTGGAAAAATAAATGAGAGTAAATTTCTTTTTAAGCGACTTCAACCATTTTTTCTCGTTGTAAATTTGTTCGTGTGACTATTGTTATTTTTTAAAATTAGGGATGGGAATTCAATATCAATTCTGGTCAACAAATATCTTTCCCAATGCTTTAAATTTATCCAGTTTGTATGTATAGCATAATAATCCAAATCAGATAAAAACTATTAGTCGTAGGTAGTTTATCCAGCGTGATCCTTTTGTTCTTTGTCTCCACTATTCGGTCTACCTCTTGTCGGTTTTGATTAGATTTCCGTTTTTAATTTATCCACACTCATGACGAAATAGATATAAGATAGGTACTCATACATCCGTGAAAGTTATTTTGGAATTGCAAATTTCTCCAAAATCTAATTCAGCAGCTGCGTACATTTCATAACGATTATTTCTCGTACCCAAAACGAGAAACTATCGACAGTATTCAACGATTGTGAACAACTTGAGAAAAAAATTAATAAATAATTGAAAATATTAGCTGGCGAATAGTGGAGGCTATTGATTGACGATCAGCTTCCAAGCTACTTGCATAAGCTGCTAATGAAAATGTATTGAAATCAAATCAGAACAAATCAAATCGCATGCTGAGTTATTCAAAACTTATGTCACAACGGAGGTATAAAGTCATCCGTGATCAATCGCTTACATTCGATCAGCATTCGTTGTTATATTCCAAAGTCGTCTATCTCCATTTCGGTTTTAAACACTTTGTATTTACTTACATTTGTCACATATCTACACTAGCGGTCACGAAAACCACACCACTGGCAACACTTTTTTAATATGTAAAAATTTGGGTAATTTACTTATTTATAAACCGGGGATTCCCCGGTTTAAAAAAACACTGAAAAAAACCACCGTTGACTGAAAAAATGAGAAAAGCGCGACTAGCTTGGGCTAAAAACTATAAAAACTGGACACTGGAGCAGCGGCGAAATGTCATCTGGTCTGATGAAAGCAAATTTAACCTGCTATGCGCCGATAATTTGCCATACGTGCGCCGTTCCAATGGTGAAAGTTATAAAGAAAACTGTATTGTAAAAACAGTGAAATTCCCACAGAGCCAGATGATTTGGGGATGCTTTTCCTACTACGGACGTGGTCCTTTGTTCTTGAAGAGTATTTATCCTGCAGTATGAACGAAATTTTCCAGGACGATTCTGCGCCTTGTTAAATTTTGCATGCTATCTTTTGTTTGATTCTTACAGAATGTAAAATTAACAGCTGGCAAAAATATTCATGGACATCGGAATTTCACGCCTGACTTGGCCGGGAAACTCGACCGATTTGAATCCTATCGAGCACTTATGGCATATTATGAAGCACAAAGTTACTGACCAGAAGCCCGAAAATAAAAACAAAAAATTTTAGCATTAAATAAAGTTTGTTATGAAGTTATTACCAAAGAAACCTACAAATTTTGATTGATTCGATGCCTTCAAAGATTTTTTTTTTATTGATACATTCAACACTCAGGGTGTACTCCTATGAATGCAGAGAATTGTGTTGAATGGAACGAAGATTGATAGGTGGGGAAAGAAAGAGGAAGAATCAGAGACAGAATGCAATCATTTTTGTAGCTTGATGTTAGTTCTTGAAAAAATAAATATTCCCCGACATAAAAATCATTATTGTCGTATTTTCATGTTATTTTGAGGTGATGCGGTTTTCGTGACCGCCAGTGTATATTTATGTATCAGCACAGCAACATTCACACTGAATATTTTTTCATAAATTACATAAAAAGAGAAAAAGGAAAAATTTATATCTCACAGATATCTTTCAGATTTCGTATTAATTAATGGAAATTACATATTGTGTTCGAGTTGAGTGTAGGTCAATGTATGTACAAACATATTAAGGACATGCTTCATCATTAATTAAAAAATTGACAATGGTTAGGGATACCCCAAATTCCGGAATTCTAAAAGCTCGAATAGACAAAATCCCGAATAATTTTATATTGTTTTGGGCCAGAGGACAGAATACCGAAAAAGCATTTGCCCAAAATCAAATATCCCAAAATGTAATTTGTCCAAAAACCATAATATAGAAGCTCACAACCCCGAATTCGTTCTGATTTTTTTATATACCCACAATAAACCAAAGATGCAGAAGACAAAAAATGTCAAAAATTGAAATGACGAAAAAAAATGTCGAAAATAAAAAAGTCGAAATAAGCTAATGAGTGATTGACTCATTTCGACTTAATTATTAGAATAGTCAATATATTTTATTGCTAAATAATATATATTGGTTAATACAAGATACTTTATAAATTTGTAGCCTACAAGTTTAGATGAATCAAATATTACAGAAAGTATTAAAAATGTGGAAGGAGAATTGATTTTCTTATCAAATAAATGTTTTGAAAACAAAAATATTTAAATTTTTGGTAGTATAGAGAACTTGAAGATTTTGGAGAAAATACGTGTTTGGCTTAAGGATAGTACATTTAAAATTGTGCCGACCATAATGCCCCAACTTTTTATTATTCATGCATTTGTAAGTGAACAAGTTGTCTCTTAGCCTAATGAGTAGCAAGACAAAGAAATGCTACAATGAAGTTTTTTATGAAATCTTAAGAGTCGCCTGCGATAACAACGTGAACATTAATCCAGATTATTTTATTACTGGTTTCGAAAAGGCAATACTATCAGCAACAAAATCATACTTTCTCAATGTTGCTAACAAGGCCTTTTTCCATTTTGGGCAAATATTGTAGCGTAAGATTCAATGACAATGGACTTTCAACCTTATTTCTAACATAGAAGAGTGGATATCACGCAAACATTACTACATAACGCAGTTGCTAAGCGGTCAAGCAGTACCTAGATAGGACCAGTGTCGGAGAAGAAGACCCGTTTTGCCCGAGCTGCCCGGAGGAACTGGAAAGCGCGCAGCATAAACTATTTCACTGCCCGCGCTTCAGGAGTAACTTCACAAAACTAATAAGTTATTTAAAAGAAGAATATATTATATCTAAAAATAAAGTTAACTTAATAAATTCTCAAGATGTCACTAAACCAAACCTAGATTAGCTATCAAAAAAGAATGGAAAAATTCAAAATATTCCATGTAAAACACAGAATATTAAAAATTGGATCAATTTAATATATGTACATAAATGAGTATATGTATGTACATATGTAAAATGAAATCTGTTAATATGGTATGTACGTTTATTTTTTATTATTTCTTGCTATCCTAAAAATTATGAGATATATTAATTTTCTTTCATTTAATATCCTGAAAACTTTGAAATATGATTATTTTGTAACTAAATTGGAGCAAGGGCAAAGTGTCGGGCAAATATACAAAATGCTGATTAACCAGAGTAGCCAGAGTTATATGAAACACTAATATTATTATGTATTAGCCTTAAAATCCTTGTGACAATATTCAAATAGTCCGCCCTTTCCCGGCTTCCCTCCACTACCACTTGACTCATAAGAAAGAATACTTAGAAAAATCCGCAACACTCGTATAAATTACATATTGCATGTGCAGCTCCCCATTCTCGGTCATGCGTAAAGAAGAACATCTCAATTTATTCGATATTTTTTGTCGTTATTATTTGACAATTATGAATGAGAGTACGGCTAACATTAAGCAATACATTTACAACAAAAGCTGGAATATTTATTACACGCGGTGGAGGGGTGTTTGGGGGAGGGGAAATATGGAAAGGCTACGGGAGCGAAACAGAATATCAACATTTGCGAATGTTTCCCAAATGCCAAAACGGAAGCATTGTAAAAAACAGCAAACACACGCTCAAGCGAAACAGGCACCACGTGTCCTGCTTATGCTGAGAAGGATGCGCTTAAAAAATGATTTCCGCCATCAGTGACACTCGTCGTTGCTAACAATAAATGGCCTACACTTCCGGACAATTGCACGAGCATTTCACAGGGCGGGCATTTACGTTGACAACGTTGTCGCTGAAATATCACATATTTAATATACTAGTGAATAGAAAAAAACTACGGCTAAGTTCATCAGGCATCCAGCAATATTCAATGTCCAACGACGAGCAATGAAAATGTTAGTTTTGAATTGCATACACATCAAATATATATGTACATAAATACATACTTACATACATACTTATTTTTATTTAGGCATATTTGTGGTTAAGCAAATACATATGTACACATACATACATAAAAACCCATTGACATACAGTATGTAACGAAATTGAGCAAATAAATTCAATAATTTAAATTTGGTGTGAAAATTATATTTTAATTAGAAAACTGAAATTCGTTGTTTTCAATGACAAATCAGAAAATTTTGAACAGAAAAAAAATATTTTCTTATGTATGTAAATATGTATACTAATTCATTTCAATAAGGCGCTTGCTCAATTTTGATACGAAAATATATTTTCAATATAAATATCGAGTATAGCCTCCTTTTGCATCAATAACAGCTTGGATTCTCTAAGACATGCTATTAACAAGGTCTTCGTACTATTATCTGGTTATCGAACCCAAAACATTTTCACATCGATCCACTTTATTTTTCGGTTGGTTCGGGTAGTCATAAACTTTTTTTTTAAGGAAGACCACAAGTTTTTGATTACTTCAACGTTCTTGCTTTCACGGAATTGTGCGGTCTTCTTCGCCTTATGTTTTGGATCGTTCTTCTGAATCAGTATGGTAGATTTTTTTTTAAGTGACAACTTCTCCAAAAAAGAAAATATGATCCAATACTGAAATATACGCATTTTTCCTTCAATCAGCAGCAACTTTCCGACACCAGCTTTGTAAAAACACATCCCCAAAAGAGGATTTTTCCGATACCAAATTTAATAATTGGTATCACATAACCTCGTGTTATCTTCTTTAATGGCTTCTTCCAATTCCATCTAACAACCGCTGCATTTTTATTTTGCTTTCATCAGTCCATAATACGGTTGCCCATTGCTCCGGAGTCCAGTTTTTATGGGATTTTGTGAACTGCAGTCTTAGTTGTATTTTTCTTAACTCACTTGTATTTTTCTCAACTCACGATGAACTGTCATCCATGACACCTCCTTCCCATAGGTGTTTTTTAACTCCTTTTGGACGTCATAGCCTGATTTTGCGGCTCCTGAACTGATTAGACTCACCATCGGCGAACGTCTTGATGCAATATATGCAAGTGCTAAAATTTCCACAACTCAACCCAATCTCAATAGATTGAAAACTGTATTAAATATAGTTTTAATTTAAGTTAAAAATGGAAAAATGGACAAAAATTTTATTATTTTACGTACGAAATTTATAAAAAAAAAGATATATCGTACGTAAACATTAATGGTTAATATGCCTGTTTCGATCAATTATTACTATTTGTTAGATATGTAAAAAAGTCAAAACATCATTTACTATGAAAGTTGAAGTACACGACCATTTTCCAAAAATATCGAATACGTAAAAGGCAAGAGTTCTTTATGTCAAAAGCGGTTCCATCGATCACTTAATTTGATATTCAAGTTACACATACATACAAACATATGTACCTACATACATACATATGTTTTATGTATGCATTGTATGGCCGCATATCAATTGTATGTATGTAAATATGTTTTCAATTACTAGTCCATATACCCACTAGGAAAGTCACTGCCAACGTATGTACCTATGGTAAGCAAGCAATAATGGAACTTAAATTTTACTCCTTTACCAGTCTGGGTCATTCAATTTATCTCACTCAAATCTCAGGAAAACAAGTAAAAGCCAAATTAGAATATAATAATAATTTGTTAAAATTCGCCAAATTTGGGAACGGGAAATATAAAAATATAAAAAGCTGGTATTTATTTGTTGGATTTTGTATTTTATTTTTTAGATTTTGTATTTTGTGGAGAAAAGCACATTACCTTTATTCAGAAGCTTTCGACGAAATTTAAATGGAAGAGAGCAATAGCCATGGGCAAAATCATTTCTCACTGGGAGCACGTACATCCATATATATGTCCGTTTGTCCATAGATAGGCGTATCATACGTTGATACTTTGACAAATTAGCAATTCCAATTTGAAATATTGTTATCGTTTGAAATCAGTCGATTGCGCTATATTTAACGACCGCAGCCCAAGTTTTTAGGTGCGTATTAAATTCGAAATTGTTGTCGTCAAAGTTGCTGTTGTTCGTAATTTGGTGAATTGATCGACGCGTCTAAAATCGACAAGAAATAAATACAAAAAACTACATATAAAATTACTTTAATGCAAATAATACTTACCTACAAAATATCTACAAGCGATTTAAGTTTAGCGTCTCCACGTTACAATCCCAAACAATTCAATTTAAATTTTAATATGCACAAGTAAAGTAGGGTGGATCAAATTCTTCCCGCATCGGCCACTCCAAGCGACTTTGTTGAAGGAAGTGTATCTCTAAGTCCAAGTTTTACCCTGCGGTATTTCAACTCGTATGCTTTCCCCACTCAGTTGTACTTCCCGGGTGCCATGCACTAGTATTGTCAGTCCTAAATGTCAAGCATAATGACAATGGCTCGTCTACATTTTTGCGATAACTATAATTAAAAACTTGTCGGAAAGCTAAGTTTGGATGCGGTAAATTTTTGCCAATGATGATAATTTTCACCAGTTTCATCACAAAATTTTTGAAGAGATTTTAGCTAGAGCCTTATTATTTTTTTTTAAGTTAAGCAGACTAATAAATAATAAATATAAAAAATTCAAATTACTTTTACCTTTAATTATAAAAATAAAAGTTAGAAGTAGACTTATAACTTTAAAAATAAAAGTTAAGAAAACTTAAAACGGTTATAAAAAAGCCAACGTTTTATTTTTAAGTTAACTTTTAAAAGTAAGCTTTTTTTACTATTATTTTCTCTACTACTACTTTTTAACTATTTTTTTGTATTACTTTTTCTATAAATATTTTCAACTACTTTTCACTACTTTTCCATAGACTTTTAAAAATAAGATTTTTCAATGACTTTTGAAAATAATTTTAAAAAATAAAAGTCTCTGAAGACTCTTATAATTTTAGTTTATTTTAAAAATAAAAGTTATTCAATTGGAGTTTAAATTAAAAAATTTTTTCTAAACTCTTTTGAAGATTATTTGTAAAAATAATATGAGTTTCATGCTCTGATTTTAGCCGTGTATACCGAATTTGGTGGTGACCGTGGAGTAGTTGGTAATGTGCTGGACTGCTACGTAGATTGGCAATAAACATTTATTATTTTTCTTATTAAATTATTATTTTAAAAGTAGCTGTAGCTTTTGCTCAATGTGACTATATGCTCAAAAGGCTATTTCAGTGTCGTCTATTAAGTTTTGATCAATTCTAGTAAGAATTTCCTTCAATATCACTCTTTAAAAATTTCACTTTTATTAAGTTTTACTCGAGTTATTGTGTATGCAGACAGACGGAAAGACGGACTCCGCTATGCCACGCCTAATTGAGGGCGTCTCAAACAACCTTTACTCGATCAAAACCAATACACCGTGTACACAAAGTGTGTAGGTAATAATAAAAATTAGCTTTTTTAATACTTAAGTAATAGAAGTTTACTTGGAAGTAGAGATAATTACTTGTTAATTTCTGGTGGTCTAACTTTATCGAATAATAGATATACATATGTACGAATTCCACCACATTCGACACACCCTAATATGTAGCTATTTTTATTGTGGCTATTGTTGCTATTGTTATTCCACTCCGCGAACATTAAATGAATACTTAATTCCATTAGGATTCCTGTAGAGTTTTTAGTTACTTAATCATGTAAACAAACCAAATTCGAAATGTATCTATGTAAATACTATATATGTAACACGTATAATTTTATATAATTTAATGAATTCAAGTTGGGCATTCGTTGTAAACATTTGCTTACAATAGTAAAAAGAGGCGCCCAATTCTTTTATTCCATTTATTTTGAAATGTTTCGAGCCATATTGGAAAATATGTTATGTGCATAAGTAGTATATGGTATGTACACAAATACAACAAAGCAATGATTAATCGGAGGACACTAGCAATGTCAAGCACAGTGGCAGAGCACCATTGCACTCGCACTCGCATGCGTTCAGTGAGACTGAACTTCATAATTAATCGATGAAGATATCGCGCCTATCTGCCAAATGTAATCCTCCTTACCTTATGTACCATTCGCGCGTGCAATAGGATCAAGCAAGACATACTTCCAAGGAAAAGGATAATGTGTGTTTCTTTTCGTGTTCAATTGAATTGAATCATAACTGATGCTTCAACAAGAATTATACAATCACGGTTGTGAAAACCAGTATGCCCATGTAGGTACCTGCGATGTGTGCCACGTATGCATCCAAGTGTTATTCAGCAGAAAATGATGTGCGTGCTTGCGATAAGTATTCGTGGTGCATTGGTAAGCAATTTCTCTAGAATTCATTTAGTTTTTCCCAATATCTAACACAAAAAATCCTTTCAATACACATTATACATGTATGTGTATTTATGTGTGTGTATGTGCATACCCACACATGAATGTATTGTAGATAAATTGAATTGAGTAGAAATTGTTCTATTGTGGTGTAGTGTAAAATTTGCACATTTTACCACAACACTTGGAGCTTTACCACAACATAGTTGCCTTCCAAAACTAAAAAGATACAAGAGTTGAAATTCGGAAATTCTTGACTACTCCCTGCCATTACTGTATCCTGCAACGAACAAATTTGTTGAATGCATAATTAATGCGCATGTTTGTGGTGAATTGCATTTGTTGATTATAATTCAGTGGCTTGCATGCAGATACTCTTAATACTTAATACTTCTTCTTAATAATCACTGAATGTTTCCAGTCGCTCCTTCCTTCGGTCACTGATTGCGATTTGCACAGATTGTGTACAAGAAGTTTTTCTGCTTGAATTACATAAAAAGTTCGAATTTTAAATTGTTCAAAGCCTTAATTTAGCAACCATACCATATTATTTGTGTGCATACACAAATTTTAAAATCAGAGAAATACAGAAATTAAATCATAGAATATACTGATGATATACTAATTGATGAACTTTGAAAATTTCCCAACCAAAAATAAAATAACAAACAAACAAAGCAAATATGATCATACAATACCATTGCCATAGGGACCAAATATCAAGTTAATAATCAAATAATAATAAATTTTTCTTAACATTTTCGCAATAATTTTGCACCTAATATTTCAACAATAAATAAATTTAATAACACAAATAAATGCCTGACTAGGAGCTTTTCACAAACAAAGAAACTAAACATTAGGTTAGATTTGGAGGAGCAGGAGGGTCATAGGCCCTCCATATCACTCCGTCTGAAGGATCACTGTACTTTGCTCAGATAGAAGAAAAGGAAACGAGAAAAAAGGAAAGACAAGTTTTCCAGCCACGCGAACTTCCTAGTTTGTATTAGTTATTTATACCATTTTATACCCTACACACTCTGAGTACATGTTGGTGACTTACTATTATATGGATCAGCGATCAATCGCTGTCTTGAACATTCCATAGCTCTTCGAAATTTCCAGATGATTTCATGTTTAGTCATTAGTTAACATATCCACGAACATTAGCAATACCTCGAACCTCGAAGTTTTTTCGGAGATTCTCTTCAAATACATTTCGCAGTCGCTAGATGGCGTAGTTATTTAATAACTACATGTGTGTCTATACCACTGCAGATCACTACAAATATACATAAACATATGCGCTTGTCTTTATGCTGTTGTTCTCGAAATATCGTCAAGCTGCGCTTCAATTAAGTTTCTTCGTCCCGAACAAGACACTAGGCTTAACATTCATTTTGCTCTGCTATCATTTTTCTTTGTTCTATTGTATATACCAGGTCATTTATTTATGTAGTAATTTTGTATGGACCTCCCAATGGGTTTGTAATTTAGGCGAAAAGTATTTCTTCCTTTGTGGATTGTATATATTTGTGTTCACTACTTTCCATAGGTTTTAGAGTTCTGTTGAAGCGCTCTACTGTACCATCAGACTGCGGGTGTAACGGTGTAGTACAAGTTTTTCGAATGCCTAACGCGTTGCATTGAAAATGGAGGATTGAAAATTTCTAACTTAATCGGTATGCAACTCCATTGGAACTCCAAATCTCGTATCACCAAATCACAGTCGTTGATGAAAATATTGTTTACCGCCGTGGCCCTCTGAGTTGGAATCGGATAAACCTCCGGCCACTTGCTAAAATAGTCAATCGCTTGCTAAAATACCAGCACATACTTATTATCATTTTCACTTGCCGGAAATTAACCTGCTATATCCATTGCGATTCTATCAAACGGTGATCTCACGTTGTACTGACGAATTTTACCATGACTTCTTCCGGTTGGTCCTTTTGCCACCATGCACTGCTCACATCGACGAATCCAATCTGCAACAGAATCCTGACAACCAACCCAGTAAAATCGCCTTTTGATCTTTTCTACCGTATTCGTGTTCCCCAGGTGACCACCACTGCACCCATTGTTGTGCTAACCACATTTAAAAAATTTATTCATTCCTTATTTACACGAAAATCAAACTCCAAATTATAAATAGTCCCCCGGTATACTTACTTAATCCATTTACTTACTTACTTTAAAGTCGATTAAAATAAATAACGAGAGCAAAGCTGTTACACCAATAAGATACATACTACCGATTTAAAATCATCAGCTGTGTATCAATTTAGTACGTATGTATGTTCTGGAAATATCGTTTCATTATTATACTTTTAAGATTTCATTTGTATGGGAGGCAGGCATGATTATTGCCACTCATCGGTTATTCTCGAAGCTATTAAGCTATTGCAAAATGTCGACAATTCTTAAATCATATTTTTGAAGTATACTGAATTTGGTTAATTATCTTTTATAATTTCTATCACCCATTGAAAATTTGTATGGGAGGTACCAAGCCCAAGATTTTCCTATTTCAGAACGGACATGGACAATCGGCTCGGCTATGCGCGCTGATCATTTATATATGATTATCTATATGTATATGACGCCTAATTGTGGGCGTTACATTTAACAGTTACTCGATCAAAATCAACGGAAGAAAAAAATATGGATGATTTATAGAAGGAAATATATGGAAATCCTATGATGTGGACGATACGGTAAGATGGAACCACAAAAGTGGCCCCTCTCTTACTGCGTGATTCCCTGATTTGAAGAAGTTTCCATATACATATTTGATTCATATTCAGGACTTCCATCAAAATTTAAGGGTTCTCTTAATAAAAAAATTGTGTGCGTCGGTGGACACCTAGCAGAAGTTTACTTCTTCAGAACGGTTGCGTTTTGGGTTTTCAGGGCAGATTTAGTAATCTTGTCTATCGCAGACATTACATGCGAGACCGCGGCAATTTTTATGACATGATTGTTCATGCTGTCTCTCCGCATTAGGCTTTGTAATGCAAAATATATATGTGTATATATATATGCATCATTTTTTTCATACTTGACTGATAGTGGGCGCTATCCTTCATTTCCGTGACAATTTTCGCAACGACGATCAGCTTACCCACACATCAATATAAAAATTCAAAAAGTAGTAAAAATAGTTGAATTATTTATTCCGCCTATTTGTTGTTAGGTATTTTAGGGCTTTCTTATTACATACAGCATGTAATGTTACGTTTTGCAGTTCGTCCGCATTTTTGACCTTCCGTATTTTACCTTCCTTGTTGTCGCTACGCCATAGTTGGTGGTGTGTTGGCCTGCTACGCAGAGGGGGTTAAAAAAAGTTGAATCGCAAACCTGCAAGTTTAAAAATTGCCTATGAAAAGCTTTTAACAACGCCGGATTCGGCAGAAAACACGCTCGGTTTAGGCCATAGGCTGGTTGTGCCATTAAAGGAAGAAAAAGTATTTTACCTTCCATGTTTCATTCATCCATATTTACCATATTTAGAATACACTAATACTACTCACTTTGACATGAAAAAATTTGTGGTATTTACAACACCCGACCGTGGTCGCTGTGGAGTAGTGGTAGTGCGTTGGACTGCTACAGAGTGTCCGGGGTTCGAATCTCGGCACAGGTAAAATCCAAAAATAGAAAAAATAATTTTTCTACAAGGCACCACCTCTTGGCAGGCAATGGCTAACCTACAAGAGTAAAAATTGCTGTGAAAAGCTTTTCACTTCGTCGTTCGGATTCGGCATTAAACTGTAGGTCCCTTCCATTCATGTACAAACATAACACGCACAACATGAGTGGATGCGAAAAGCTCGGCCTAGGCCCTCCATGGTCTGTTGTGCCATTAAAAGTAAGTAAAGTAAGACCGTTGCAGATCTCTGATCCATATAATAGTAAGTCACCAATATACTCAGACTTTGTAGGGTATAAAACGGTATACATAACTAATGCAAACTAGTTCAAGTGGCTGCAAAACTTTTCTCCCCTTTCCTCTTTTCAAACTTTTTCCTTTTCGCTTCCCTTTTCTTTTTCTTCTAGCTATGGCGCTCCTGCTCTACCAAATCAAGCCTAACTAATGTAACTATAAGTACATAGCTCGACATAGCAGAGAAAATGATTTTAAAACCAGACAATCTAGATCAGAACATAAGTAAGTAAGTATGTTGGAACGGAGATTCATCTGCAGTAGGTACAATGCGTAGAATCTTAAGAGATATGTACATATATACATATTAACAATTACTGCACATATGAAAATTAAATCAACAAAAAGATTCCCTAACAATCACCTCACCTTCTGAAACAATGAAGAAATGTTTTTGTCATCGTTTATAGTGACGAGTTTTGAATTGTGTGACACGTGTGTGGTCGTTCCTCGTTTCAATCGAAAACATCATTAAAGTTCACCATCTAAGATTCACTTAGATAACTTTATCCTTTAGCGAAGAAATGTTAAGATAAAAATCCTATTTTTCACTAATGTTGTTAATAGAAGAAAGAACGTCAACAAAATAAATAATCAATACAAATGTCAAACAAAGTAAATGTCAAACGTCATTCATTTCGACGTTCTGACGAACTGCAGCTCTGATGTCCGAAGCCCGATGCGATCGAAGAAAATGGAATAAATGAACAAACCGTTCGACATGGAATCACAAACAAAAGTGAATTATCACCCCCATCAAAGTAGCACAATGACAACGGCAGTGGTAGCCCTAATATCGCAAACGTCATCAATGACTTTTCATGCAATGTCATTACACAAAAAGGCGTTAATGAATCGTTCGCGCGTTCCACATTTAAGTAATAGAAAATAATGAAATGAAACCGTCAAACCGCTGTATATGCATGTTTACTCGTCTCGTGAATGCTTACGGAGGCACTGGGATATTGACAAGAGTTTAGCTTCTCAATTCGAGAGAATAAACAAATTGGTCTGCTTTGCTTCTCCTTTGTTGCTTTCAATTGCCCTTCTTTTGTGTGATCTTACTCAATGAATACCGTGGACAGCCACAACAGCACCATTGTTTTCCTATTTTTCCTTGCTTCAACGTGCACGTGAACGGTCGCTATAAGTTTGTTATTCGAATTTTGAAGGAATCCACGCTTAGATACTTCTACATATGCAATATGTATGTATGTATGTGTGCATGTACATATGTGCATTAGGGCGACTCAAATCCTATAGGGAAAGCAACTAATTTAAAGATAGTTTAAAGTTGCATTTTCTTCAACCACATTTGTGTTTCAAACGAAGTCACTTTTTTAAAATTGCGATGTCCTTCAAGTAAGTCAATAAATAATTCAATATAATAATAGGAGGCCTGTCACGTAGCAGAAGTTTAATTTGCAATTTCAAAACCCTCCAAAATTTCTAAACTCCCCAATCAATAATGATTTTCGTTTCTTTGAAAACTGCAAACTGAAAACTGAAAACTTTTAAGCTTTTCTCAAAATATCATGTTATGGACATGAATAAGTTTTGCTCAATTATCGTATCGTCGTATCCTCCTGACACTTTGAAGAACTTTTCCAAAGCATATTTCACATGCTCACATGTCAATATTTTACAGTTACCCCCGGAGGATTCCTTAATGTGCAGTGCATAAATATCTGTTCACATCGCAATGTGGAAGTGGCTTTTACAATTTGTTTCCAAGACCATTAACTACAAAATTCTACAGTTGACAATATGGATCGATTTGTATGCAATGTTGCCAGATCAGGTGTTTTCCCCCTAGATTTAGGGAGTTTTCAGCCTCTCAAAATCCTGAACTAGTAATATTCACAATGAAATACAAAATGCCTCCTTTTAAAGACATTATCCTGTGCCGTCCGATGATTTCTTCTTATTATGATGGGTTAGTAATGCGACCAACTGATTTTGGTGAAATTTCGGAATGGATTCCGGAATGCGTATCCTTTATTTATAACTTTCAAAGATATGTTTTGTAAACTTAAAATTATAATATTATTATAAGTATCATTTCATTGTACATATTTCTAATCTTGATTGGTGCTGAAGATATATCTGTTTTCGAAACATCAACCCGGACGACTTCTGCCATCGAGGGTAATAATGGAGTACAATTTAGGTGGAATGATACCAAGAAATGGTAATTTTTTATATTTATTTAAACTCTACAAACCGAAGAGTTTAATAATATTAAAAGCCAAAAAAATTAAAAGAGAGCCAGTAAACAAATTCTTAAACCAAATCGTGTTTCCAAAAAATGATATTTGTACAGAAATGAAGAAAGAGGACAAACTTTTTGGAGATTTTATTTATTTGGAGGAATACAATGTTGAAGAGGAGCTTACCAATGAATCACACTTCTCTCACTATAGTCAATCTCAGAGAGTGTTGTGCGTTATTTGTTTGTTGGCTGAGCCGAATATTTTATATATTCCTTGCAAACACTTCAAAGTTGGTATTCAGTGTACTCTTAAGCAGCAAGCAGATAGCATTGAAAAGGGTATGGGCAAATAACAATGCTCAGTTTGTCGTGAAATGTATATCGATGGCAAAATGCAAGTTTCTTGTGAAATCTTTGAATAAATTGCTTTTTGCAACAATTACAACATTTGGGTTTTTTACCTTTATTAAATAAAGCCAATTTGATGGATATTAAAAACATTTCTCTGTGTTTTATTTAAATTTCAAGTTCTCCGCCTCTAAAAAAAACACCCCCGACACTTGTAAGACTGTCTCAAAATAGCAAACATAGAACGCATGTACAGAATTCGTGTCACCAGATAGAATTAAATATATAATATTCTTAGGAACTATAAAGAAATACAGTAGTTCCCGCTTAATTGTGTCCCGGTTAGAATGAAAAAGTCCTACATAAAAAATATACACATGTACTACAGTGATTTCCCAGTTTAATTGAGTTCAGATAATTGCCCTACACTCTCAATTGAGTCCTATATTATATACTCTTGAAAATCACATGCTTCAAATACCGGTTAATTGAGTCATTTGAAAAATTCCCAAAAACAAAGTTCTGGCAATATTTTTAATGTAACACCGTGCCATGACTTCCTTCTGTCATACGTTCTGAAGTTTCCATATCATTTTACTCGGCAGGAAATGATTTCGCATTATTTATGCGCAATGAATCGGGCCTATTTTAAATAACTGGCCAGCTAAATTAATCAGTAACTACTGTAATCGCGATTTGAAGAAGAAAAAAATGTCTCTGGTTTAAGTTTCCGTACAATTGACTATGGTATATGATAATTTATATACTCGTACATAATATACAATAGTACATATGTTCATACTTACGACACCTAGTTGTGGGCGTTACAAACAACCGTTGCTCGACAATTGGTTTTATCGTCCCTTTACACAGAGTGTATAGGGTATGAAAACTTCACCAAAATGTGTACAATATTGCTAAAAAAAAAGTGCTTGCAAATGTGCCAAGTATTTTTCAAAACAAGTTTAACATAAGGCTGAAAAGAAATGTAAGTAACTCGGTGCCATCTAGTCTTTCAATAAGCAGCCAAACATGCTATTGCCACTAGATGACGCTTTTCGTGGCAATGATCTGATATAAACGTCAAAAATTAGTTCATAAAAGTGCCATCTCTCGGACTGAATGTTAATTAATGATTGTGATTTGATTCATTAGAACGAGAATTTGCACAAAAGGGCAGGTTTACGTTGTGTCACGAGCGCACGTACCCTCGCGAAGTTGGTGGCAGTTGTTGAGCAAGTGTGCAAATTTCCACCTTAAAACAATAGAAATTCAAAGGCGAAAAAAAAATGCATAAAATTATAAATTGTAAAGGTTCCGTTTTATAAGTAAAAGAACCGAAACTTTTTACATTTCTCAACTATTGAAATCAGCTTTCTGAATTTGAAGGGTACTAATACTCTATTTTTTCCTCTCTTGCCATTTTGGTAAAAAAAACTGCATTGAACGGTCGACAAATGTTAAAGCGTACTAATGAAAAAACAAACCAATGGGCATATATCCCATTAGCCCGATTTTTGCTGAAGTCCCAAAACATTACATTATGCTGTCCACATAAGGCGAGCAAACAAGATGACTGCTGATGTAGTGTTTCGGTACCCGGGACGAAAGATTTTTCGTGATAAACCTCTTGTATCGTGTATCGTGTATCTGCTTCTCTGACATGAAGACAGAAAACAGTTGATTATTGAATTGCACATCAGCATGCGCAACAATCGTAGCACAAACATATACTACTACATTTTAGTACGAAACACGTACTTCTCTGTGGTCCGTTGTAACATTGACGTGCATGCTTCGTTGTATGGCGTACTTCTTTTTGTCAGTCCATAGTTCCTGAATCAGAACAAACGAAGTTGGCCATGTGGTCTTGGTAATAACTTCCGGGTCTTTTAGCGATTATGGTTTTTTTAATAAATAATTTTCTCGAAACAAATTTGGCTCTGTTGAAAATGTATAAAAAAGATTAGTTTTGAAGTGTGGAAAGGTAAATTCCCAATGTTCTCTTAAAAAAGCAATTTCGGGTTACTAGACCCGTCTATTAAACCAACTTTATCAGAAATGTCACATAGAGAAATATTCCCGAGATCAGGGAGTTGCTTTCGTATGCGACATATTTACCGCCTTTTGCAGGCATGGGATTGTCGTTGTGTTATTATATGGTATGTTGTGATGACCTAAGTGATTTTAATAAAATAAAAAATTTCCCCATTATTTGTGGCTTTTTCTGTATTCTTATTATTATTTTTAATTAAACATTTATTACAATATGAAAACCATATTTACATTTGATTCAGTAGGAGATTTTAGGATATCAAGTATTAAAGATTTTTTAAAAAAGGGTTAGTCGTTGGAGGCACAATGAAGGACATTCGAGTAGAATATGATTAATGGTTAGCTGGGAAATATTGTAAATGGGAGGCGATTCGTTCAGGATCAGATGTAAATGGATGTAACTGGGACGTGTATGTCCCAGTCGAATACGAGTGGAGCATAGATTTTTTAGGTGATTGGTGGTAGTAGGAAGACATGCAGGTACCCTGTTAGGATTGACGTTTTTATATATTTGAATTTACGCTGACCATGCGTTAATCTGTATCTCCTTGTGCTGAACAAGTGCAGTTTTAATCAGGTAACTTCTTGCCTATTGTGGACAATGCTGACACTTTGGCAAGCGTAAATGCGTACAAACTAAGCAAAAAAAAGAAACAAGTGAATTAAAAAAGTAACGGAACTTATTAGAGTAACGGTGCACTTACCTCCGAGAGAGAAAGCACTCAACGAGAAAAAATCCTTTCCCTATAAAATGCACGATGCAAAATCAAACCGTCTGCACGCCGTCTGCACGCAGCTTTTTCTTTAATTCATACTTTGTTGTCTAATTATGAACTATTTTCCGAAAACAGACGTAAAAAAGTGGGAATATCACTGGCAATACTATTTGCGAGGATGAAAAATGCACTGTTTGTGAAGTTTCCGAGACGGCATGTACTGATTATTCTACAACCGTAAATGAGTGTACTGATTTGTTAAGGTTAGTGAAAAAACAATAAATATAATGTCCGAAGTGACAAATGGAGCGGCGTGTGGACATAAACCCTGATTGTAATTTTTGTCCATCTCTTCTTCTTTGATGCGCTTTTTAAAAGTTTTTTTCCCAATGTTTCACTTTCAAACACAAATGGAGTTAAGTGCATCTTTTTTTCACAAGCGCAAGTTGTGCTGTTTCAAGTGCTTAAAATATTTATTTTCTACTTTGCCCGCCACAGAGAATTTGTACGGCACAATATTTTGTCATTCTTTATGAATCTGGTGCTTCTTTTGTTTCTTTCTCGCTCCGAGTTCTTGAAAACGTTTGTGTCTGCGCTTGCTTTTGTATGCAAACAAATGTTGAAAAATATTATTAAAATAAAATATTATCTTTTTTTCTGTTCAGATCGTAAATGGAGGACAAAAAGCTGACTCAGGAATTGAAAAGACGCGTTGTTATCGTCGCAATATCTGCGATTCACAGCGATCTTGAAATCACTCAATTTCTGAATTGCACCCGATTGCTTGTTCACAAAGCTCAAAATTATAGATGGCTATGTTCCGATCCTTCAGTTGTTCCCCATGTTATGCACACAAAGTTTCCGGCAACTATCATGGTTTTGGGTGTGGTGAGCAATGAAGGACACCCCACTTCTTTGCTCAAGAACTTGGACTGAATACTGTTGCCCAAATTGAGGTTTTTGTGAAACCCTGGAGCCCATATTTTTTTATTTCTTATTTTATACCGATTCACTTCGTGAAAGCTTTTCATAGCCAATTTTTACTCTTGTTTGACATTACCTGCTAAAAGGTAGTGCTGTGTAGAAAAATTGTTTTTCCTACTTTTTTCGATTTAGCAGTGCCGAAATTCGAACCCGGACACTCTGCGTAACAGTCAAATGCACTACCAAATATTCTAAAAGGACTCTGCTCCTTCTCACAAAGCCATGACGACGCAAAATTGGATGTCCGACAATCTGCATGATCACATAACGCCAAACATGTGGCCACCTTTCTCCCCGGATCTTAATCCTTTGGACTACTACTTACATATGGGACTACTTACATGTTGAACGCGATACCAATTAACATCCTCATAACACGATTGATTCCCTAAGAGCAGCTATTTCTCAAAAGTACTCAGTATCAAATCAATACTAATACATTCTCTTCAAACTAAACAATTCATTACAAAAAATAAATGCCTAATATGGGGTGTTGCCATGATAAATTTTGATGTACTCCTGCTAACACCTTATAAAGGGTGATTTTTTGCTACTTGGTTTTTGACGTTTATTATTATTTCTGACAGTTCACGCGTGATTCTTTACATGTGCCAAAGTAAAAAATGCTTAGTTTGGTTTGCCATTTCATCATGAATAGACTTACGTCTGAAAAACGTTTGCAAATTATTGGCAGTTTAATTATCTTGCACTCTTTTTTATTTATAGGATTTTTACGCTTAGTTCGGAAAAACTTGCACACAGCTATTCACAGCTAATTTATAATGTTCATGTTCACCTCTTGGCAGGCAATGGCAAACCTACAGGAGTAAAAATTGCATAAGAAAAGCTTTTCACTTCGCCGTTCGGATTCGGCATTCATCTACAAATACAAGTGCCATTAAAAGAAAGAAGAAGAACTCGTCCACAGCAAACTCCATTCTTATTCTCTACATAAACTTGAAGTCGCCGTTAATAATTATACTTTTTTGTCTATGGATTAAAACGCACCAAAGGCGAGATGGGAGCGTCAGGGTTTGTGATATTCGGCTTTAAAACAAGCAGGTTTTAAAGCGTCCAATACAACAACTTACCCACTCGAAATCGCATCTTTTATGGCCGGGCGGAGAATGTAAAAAATTAACCTGAATTTTTTTCTATACCATTGTTTATTTATATACTCTTTAAAATAACACTAATAAATTTAACTAATATTTACTCAAAAGATAACTTAAAGGTAAATACTATATACTGTTACGATTATTTAGTTTCTAATGTTTTATTTTTTCCCAATAAATAAAAGAGGTTCGATCATTGGATTGTGTATAAAATTCTCCACTGAACAAAACACTTAAAAACGACTTCACAGTTATTTTACACACTATGTGTTTACACTAAGTCTATTGTGACCGTCCGTTTCCCGCTGCTGCACAGATTTCCTTGATGTCACGATCATTCCAGATAATTTATTAGATAACATATCCACGAACATTAGCCTGGCCACGAACTTCGAAGCTTCCAAGGAGTTTTTATTCTAATACATTTCGAAATCTCTAGATGGCGTAAATGTGTAATAATTACATATGTGTGGATACCACTGTAGCTCACTGCACATCTGCATTAACATGTATGTCTTTATGCATACAAACATGAAAATTAATCATATTTCATTCTTTATTATTCGCAAATGTTTATAATATCTTTAGATTGTGCAAAATATCTTCTTATAATATTTACAATTTCTTTCTTATACTAGAATATTCTATGATGCGATATGTTTATATTCATTGTTATTTCATAATAATATGAAATATTGTATGATCTTATGCTTACAGATATGGGGCAATTATATTTACAATATCTTCATATACATATATACATATACAGATACAATTGTATCATATTTCATTCTTTTTTATTCACAATTGTTTATAATATCTTTAAGTACTTCTTCGTGTATTCATAATATGCAGCTAATTTGTTTTTTTATATATCTAATTCATACTGTGGGAATCACACTGTTGCTCTGGAAATATCGTCACAAGACATACATACTTATATCCAAAACGAATTGAATACTTAATTTAACTAAAAATGTTTTTTTGTATGAAACAGTTTTGCTAAATTTTTCATCTTCATTTGGTCGAATATTTTTTTTCGGTTGTGGTAACACTGGCGAGATAGCTCCTTGAGAGAATATTAGCAATAATATCCGAGCTTTTTCACTTTATACGTTACTCAAAAGCTTTTTGTGCTTTAAGGTCGCCCAATTCATATTTTAATGCTCAGAAATTGTACATACTTTGCGTTATTTACCAATCCATTATTTATCAATTCGATTGAAAAAGGGAAATAACTCCCTTTTGACATTAAAGCTAAGAACATTTTTTGAGGCTCAAAAATAGGTGGATGGGATGTGCATAGGCACGCATGTATGTGTATAGCTGTACGTGCGGCGATATGAAAAATGGAAAAAGCACCGGATTTGTTTGCGCAAACGTAAAAATCAACCACTTTGTTTAGCTTTTTGTACAAAGCAAAGTGACATTTGACAAAGGAAACACGTATCGCATTCGCTCGCAAGCTGTAGAGCATACTTTTTGACCAAAACCAAACTGACAACGAAGATGGGAACAAATATTTTTAGTGCAAATATAGCTTCGGTTAAAATATTCAATTAAAAAAAATGGCAGTAATGTGCGAAGAAATGTGGAGCACAATTACAAAATAAATGCTAATGAAAACGATAGTATTTATTGTAGAGTAAAAAACATGATTGTATATTATAGATACAATGACATGCATTGGATTTACCACATTCCGTAAAGAGGAGTCGTTTTGGGTGGAGACAAGTAGCACAATGCATATACTCTGCATAATGTAAGCAGTTACGTGTACATCAATGAATTTCGCAACACCATAATGGATGCTATGTGCCCAATAAAAATTCACTATTCCTCCAAAATCCAAACAAATATTGAGAAAATTAACTATTTCCATAAACTTTGATAACGAGAATAAAATTAAATGAAAGCTTGAAATCGCATCTTTCGATAATGACAGTGAAGAGGTGAAGTAATTTAACCAGTTCCCGGGAGATACATATGTGAACTAGGAAATCCACGAAAATGTAAATACATAGTGCTTTAGCTGTAATCCAAAACACCAATTTTTAATAAAATTATTTTATAATAAGATTATAAAAGTTAACCCGATTTCGTAAAAATATTAAAAACTAGTTTATTGCAATATTATAGTAAAATTTTGTAAAATATAGTAAATTTAGTAAACACAGCCTCGTATGTCAAGTAAATTAACGCATTAACCTCCCTTTTGATACACACACAAGTGAGTAAATAAAATAAAGTAACAAAATCTTTTATCACAAATAGAAAATCTAAATTTGTATGTCGGTTCGCGAATGCTACGAATGATAAGTGTCAAACACGCCAATGCCAAATAATGGCAAAATTGTTAAAACTTTTCGTCGTATGTAGGTGAAAAAGGAAAAGCAAACAAGTTAACGGTGCAAATCATCCGACAAAAATCGTAAACAGTAGTTAATTGTGAGTAGAACTAAGCAGATAGTCGGCTAGCGGTAGCACACTACATATGTACAAAAGGGAATGGGCAAAGCAAAGAGCAGACATGCTTTGACAGTTGTAACAGTTGCCAAGTGTGAGAAAGAAAATCAAAAAAATTGACAGTTTATGTAATGAAAGCGAAGATGTCACTTAATGCGAAAGCTTTGACCTTTAACGGAGCTTTAACGGCGATTTGAACCCCTATAAGGCTTTCCTTCATCGTATTCCAGATATGCAAAAGCTCACCCATTTCCGAATTTGGTTTCAGTATGTGGAAATGTTGCAGCAGTCAAAGCTCAATCAATCAAGCTGTGTAATAAATTCCTAAATTAAGAAATTGAAATAGATCACTCCACTAACTGAGTGCAATTACATTTTGACTTCACTTCAACATATCATTTAATAACAGTGAGCTGCTAAAATTAACCAGAATGTCTCACATGCCCAACGATGATGCGAGCAGCATGAGTGACGACGTTTTCGAAGATTCGGAAACTACTGAAAAGCGTGTCGAGGAAACGCGTCGTCGTACTGAATTTGTCAAAACAGCAGCAGCAACAGATTATAATTATTCTCAAGCAGCATTAAGTGGGTATCCTGGCTACCGTCCACCACGGGAAGCTTTGCAGTTGTATGCGCTGCAAGATACTGAATACCAGCACGATTTGAAAGATTATGACGATGGCTGGCGTTCGTATCGTTACGATGAGGTCGGCATGTATTCGCAACATCAGCAGCAACAGCAACCATTTGATGACACTGTTAATCATAAGGTGAATTTGTTCTTCTTTCTTCTAAATATGTGTAATTAAGAAATACGGCATATCTCAAACTAATCGTTCCAGACAATTCTTCTCGGCGATTCGGGCGTTGGCAAAACATCATTCCTTGTTAAATACAATACTGGTGAATTTCGTTTAGGCTCATTTTCGGCCACTGTCGGTATTGCACTAACGGTAAGTTTTTGAAAGCGACCACTTTTCTTAATTGGTATAATGCAACACTGCCGCGGTCAATGCAAACTGTAAATAAAAAGTTTCAAAACGAAAATTGCCGAAGCCAGTTATTCAATCTGTGTACAGAAATATTAAAAGACTGTAAATTACTTCTCGGTCGCTGTTTATCATCTCTGTGGCTACATTAACGTCGGTTTTGTTCCCACAGTGAACCCCATCCTTCCTCATACGGTCAAACTTTGTGATGATAAAAAAAAATTTGAAATATACGAGTTTACCCACTGATAAGTGTTTGAATTTTTTTTAGCAGGTCATTTAATCAAATTAATGTTGAACCAAGAAAATTTGTAAAAATCAAATAATCTTGACCCAACAAAATTCCTGAAGTGTTTCATTTTCTAGTTGATTTCTTCTTGATTTCTTCCGTTTTATTTAAATTTATTGATTTTACTTATTACCAACATTTCGCTGATAATTCTTTAGAAAAAATCTCAGTATACAGTATACCAGATAGAAAAAGTGTTCTTAGCTATTTTAAGGTCTTCTGAGATTTGACAATTTTGAGAATACGCTCGCTCAATAAATTTTGAATGAAATTTTCTCTCTCATTTTGTAAACTTTTCGCCTCCAGTCTTAACCACCTCAGCAGGCAGGCCATATGCAAATGCAGCCTTATTGTTTTTCACCCGAGCGATGGGTCTTAAGACCTCCTCATAGTCGGCTGGCGGTACTTAAACGCCGTCAGTGGTTGAGGTTTCCGGAATAGATTCCGCAATGGCGGAAGATTTCCGTGTTCATCCTTGCAGGAAGAGAACCCGGCCTTCAAACCATCAGTCAGGCGTCTTATTCTTTTAAAGAATTTTCGGACCTCGTTCCTGTCCCGTAACATTTCGATATCATTGAACTCACGTCTTTCAGAATCTCTTTTCTTGCGCCTGCAAAGATGTTTCTCCTCCCTCCTCAACTCTCTGTATCGCTCCCTAGCAGCTCGCGTTGCAACTAACTGCAACTGCGTTTTTCGCTTCAGTATCATCCCGACACTCATGGTTATACCACATATTTCTCCGTCGAAAGTGGTAGCCTAGCACCTCTTCGGTAGCCGTACGTACGCATAGAACGTGAAATGTGCATCTACTGCGCGCATATATCATCAAGTTATGTGTTTTGCGATAGGAGAAGTGCGAGCTAATTGGCGAAGACTTTGTCTGTCTGTTTCGATTGCAGCTTTTCGACATCCAGCTTTCTCTTAGTTCCTATCCGTACGCGATTTGCTACACATACACGTGTGCAGACCTTGCCTACAACCAACTAGTGGTCTGAGTCGATTTTTGCACCATGTATTGTGTGTACGTCTAGTATATTGGAAGCGCGTCTTCCGTCGTTCACAACGTTATCAATCTGGTTTCAAAGGCCAAGTGGCCTTATGTATGTTGGAATCTCGTGCTACTAACTGTCATGTTTGGTGCGGCAGCGAAGTATATCAGTCTCATATCGTTTTCGGTGGTTTAGTCGTATAGACTGAATTTGCCGATCGTAGGACCAAAGAGACTATCATTGCCCACCTTTGCATTAAAGTGGCCTAACACGATTTTAATATCGTGGCGGGGGCAATGCTCATAAGTTTTGTCGAGGAGCTCGTAGAAGTCATCTTTTGTCGTTTCATCCATCTCATCCGTCGGGCATGGACATAAATTAGGCTGATGTTGAAGAATTTTGCCTTGATGCGGATAGTGGCTAGGCACTCGTTAACGTGGGTGAGCCTCGAGACTAGGTGACGAAGTCTCTTCCCAACCACAAATCCAACATCAAATTCGTGTCTCGGCCCATGACAGATGTGCCATGAATGTTTCTCTACATTATTTTCTTCTTCTTTGGCTGTGAATCAATCTCCCATAGTTATTGATGAATCTGCAGCTGTTCCCTCTATTACTATTACTATTTCACCTTCAACTGAAAATCGAATTTTAGCTGCATCTATCTCTGTGCTATGCCAATTCCATCATCATCATTATAAAAATCATCATCAGAATATTCAGGTTTGATGATGTGGAGATGTGCCGGTCTGAGAACTCGCGAATATTATGAGGTTGACTAGAAACTTGGCAAATCTCGTCTATGTTTTGTTGTGCTGATGCTGAGTTGTTTTCTTTCCACGAAGGAGAGATTTTTAGTAAAATTTTCAATTATCAGTTTTTGCTGGTGATTTTATCGTAGCACAATCGCCATTTGTTTATGCCTCGGGTTGGTTTTTTTTTTTAAATTTCTAACGATTTTCAAACAAAAATTTTACTAAAAACTAATGGGCAGCGCCGCACTCTATCAATCGAGTGTGAATCATACGCAAATCAGCGCCCTCTATCAATCGATAGAGGGCACATAGTAGGCCATCATTTATGTGTACATACATATGCATTCTCGTTTTTTTCATACTTGATTGATAGAGGGTGCTGCCCTTTATTTTCGTGACAATTTCCGTTTTGCCACAATCATCTTAAACTTCAAAAACTGTGATCATGATTCGAATGACACTTCAATCGATGACATAGATTAATGACCTTCCTGTTCTTAAGTTTAACTTTTCATATCAAAGAAATATTACTCCTTTTTAAATTAGTATTCCAGTTGAGATGTTTGATAAAATCGTCGATATTAACTTTTGGCCAAAAGGGGCAATTGTGAAAGAGTTTGTAAACCTAAAAATAATATATCAAAATTCAGAGGGTTAAATTCGAAGTTAAACAACCTATATCTTAAAAGTTTTACTGAAATTCTTTGTAATAACTTTCAAATATTGGTATTAAGTAATTTCCTGTGAAAACGGATTAGGAAGAGAACATGTAGTATTCATAGCAAAACATATAATTTTCTTAAGTAAGTATACTATCAAATAAAAAGTGAGTTCATTTAGACTTAACAAAAACACCATTTTACTTCATTATTATATAATTTATTAATATTACTTAACTAAATACTATTAATAATTAATTTATTAAAATGAACAGTTTGCGCCAAAATTATATTCATTTAATTTTCAATCATTTCATCCAATTCTACACTTTTTCGCCATCGTCGACCTCAAAAGTAGAAATACGAAATACTTAGATCAAAGGGAAGCCCAGCTAGTTGTTTACATTCGAGTTGCTTTCCTACAGAATTCCAAATGGCACTTTAATAACAATGATACATTCTAAGTAATATCAATAACAACAATTATCAAATAGATTTCTATCATATCATACTTAATAGTATTTTTGTTTGAATTTTTCATTATAATTGAATGGAGAGAGTATTCATAACACGCATTTATAAACCACGTATGTATGTAGGTATGGAGAAACAACAACCAGTTGAATGTCCATAGATAGATACATACTATGTACATAAATACCTACATAAGTATATACACACATATATAATCTTAGGTATTCGATTTTGAGCACGAGTTCAAGTGCAATAGTACCATACGTTGAAATGTACGTGAGATTACAGGTGTGTATGCATAACTGTTTGGTATTGGAAAAGTTGCAGCAGCAATAGTCCTTGACAATGAAATATTCAACAAGGAGCATGCGTCATATCTGCTAGCAATTTAAAACTATTTAACTTTCAGTAACATTGTCGATTCGCAACTAAAAACAGGCGCACAGTGGCATCAGAATATGTTAATGCAATATGTTTTTGCCCGAATCTTTCTAACTCAAGCATATGAATATTGGCAACTCTAAAATTCTTTTAAAAATCGGATTAAACAAATATAAAAAATTTCCTAAACGGGACCACCTCCTGGCAGGTAATGGCAAATCTCTAATAACGTGGTTATGTTCACATTTTGCGCAGTTGCACCGAACACGAAGAGAGAGCTTATACTCACTCTCACAACGAACACGAAATGCTCGGTGAAATGAACACTGAGCACGCAGAGTATTCAGGGTGGCAATTAGCTATTTTACAAAAAAGGAACAAATGTATGTAAGTAAAATACTACAATATTAGTATAGTACTAAGATTAAATATGTAGTTTAAATGTTTCACATCGCCGTTCGGATAATTCGGCGACATAAATATGTTGCACTTCCATTCAAGCGCAAATATAACTCGCACAGAAGAAGAAGGTTTCTTGATAGCAATGTTTAGAGAATATATACATATGTTCATATGACGCTTTGGCTCCTTTCGTTTCATGCAATTAAGTGTGATCCGGAATTAATCTTTCTATATTTAACTTTTAGCAATGCGACATAATTAGAAGAGTTAACTTAATTTATAATCTTGTGACACACTTTTTCTTACGCTTGTCTAAATGTGGACCACTTTTACCCTCGTTTCCCCTTTGTAATATCACTTTCCAGAATTTTCAACGGTAGCCCTGGATATACTGTAACAGTTAAGGTACGAACACAATCACTGCGACAACATCATGGCGTCCGCAGCAAATTTCGCCATGTTGTCTGCGACTGGAACACAATAGAGGTATTGGTAATCTGGAATATTTTGTAGTATTGTTAACGCTGCAACTTTTGTATTTTTTGTTTTATTATTTAGCAGAAGAAGGAAAATACAAAATTTACAATGTACCCAAAATCGGCTTACATGTTTATCATATGTTTATTTGCAATGAATTTATAGTGCTGCCATACCAAAAAACCTAAATACAAACAATTTTATTAAATATTTTTTTAATTAAAACAATTTCAACTATTTTCTTGCCAAAGATATGGTATGTATGTGAAAAAATAGGTAAAGTTTAATTGATTTTAAAGAATTCAAAAATTATATAATTTCATGGTTGATAATTTGTTTTTATTTTCATTCTGCTGCATGTCAAAATAGAATTTGATTGAAGTCGATGACAGCCGCAATTTGCATAATGGAGCAATGATGCAGGGTATTTTAGTGTTGACAGATGGCGCAATGTCGTTGCCGCGTCGATTGTGTTCGTATCTTTTCTGTGCTTCCTGTGTTAGAGACAAGCATGTCTGGTGGCTCTTGTATCACCAGCATCCATTCGCTTTCATTAACTTCAGTTCTATTCGTATTTCCTGCCGAAAGGGTTATCGCATTTTTCAAAGAGCGGAGGTTTCTTCAGTTGTTATTATTAACATTGCATACCTGTGCAACTTCAATCGGTATGTGTGTGTATGTATGGAGGTAATATTAGCAAATCATCTTCATGGCTGTATGGAGTGAAGGCAACATTTGCCTCTTGTTATTATTTTTATACCCTATAAGGTATACTGGTTTTGATCATGTAACGGTTGCTTATAACGCCCACAATTAGGCGTCGTACATGTATATAAATTTGAGGTTAGGTGTCTACAGCGGAGTCGATTTAGCCATGTCCGTCTGTCCTCCTGTCTGTCTGTGTGTGTACGCGATAACTCGTAAAACTTAAACAATCCCGACCAATTTATTCATATATTCCATTTGTTATTTCCAGGAAGAGGTTAAGTTCTGAAATGGGTAAAATCGGTAAAGTGGGCGCGGTACTTCCCATACAACTGAAATTTTCAAAGTGATATTGAAAGAAATTATAAAGTGAATTGAACTCTATACACAACATTGAATAGTCTCTTGAGCAACTTTTATGAAAATATAGGGCAAAAGCTACGCCTACTTCTCATACAAGTGAAATATTCAAAGGAAATAGTGAATCAAATGGAATAAAGTATAGTATACACAGTTAAAATAGCTCCAAAAATAACTGATGCGAAAATTATATTCATTGGGCTATAACCACGTCTACTTCCCATACTAAATTTTATATTGTGATTCAGGTTGATAAAAGAAATATAGGAGGGTGTTTGGGGTATATAAAGTCGGCCGCGATCGAACTTTGCGCAGATTATTACAATTTCTGTCGCGAACCTCAATCGTTCTGTAGGTTTATTGTAAGCACATTATAAACACATAAATCATAATTCCTAAAGTGGAGGTGACAAAATTTAGAAATTTCGTGATAATATCTGTGTAAAGTTAATACTTATTGGAAGTTTGGGAATTTAAACAAGTTCAGTTATGATACTTTGCAGTACAACTGATTTGTACCAAATTTAGGTAATGACAATTGGCTCCAGGAATGCTTCAATGTCATATCCCTGATTAAAAATAATAGCGAATGGAAACAAATACGTTATATCAGGGAAAGATCATATTGTCTTAAGTTATGGATATGAAATAGAGAGTCCTTTCGCTTACTTTTTGGACTAAAACTAGTAAAAGTATCAAATTTCAGTAAATGAGAAAAATTCTCTCAGAGAGAGATAATAATGCAAAAAAAAACGGGAACGCGTAAAACCACAAATTTTATTTATGATAATAAAAATATCAAAAGTGACTAAAATTTAATTAAAGAAATTATAAAAAAAAAATACAGCAAAATAATTAAATAAATGTAGATTGTGTACATACATCTTCACGAATTTCCATTTTACAGTTTTTATTTGGTTTTTGTTTGTTTTAGGAGAACAAACATTTTTTATTTGATCGTTGTCACCAGCTGGTGTAACAAACAAAAAATATGTAAACTTTTCACATGGAGGGGAGATCATTTACTCTCTGATTACCTCCCAAATTTTTGTGTATGGAAATGCTTCTCGAGTAAAAAAATGGTAAAAACTTCAAATTGGACTAAGACCTTATAGTACGGAAACTGAACCTTAAATCTCTCACCATTACTTCCATATTATATTTTGGGCAACAAGCAATTTCATCTGCCCCACAAGTATAAGCCAGATTCAGTGAATTAAGCTGATATTATAATTTTGAATCATTTAACTAATGTCCTGTGTATCCACCACCATTTTGAATCACCTTTCCCCCGTTTCCTTGTCCTTGCATTCGACTGCTGTCATATGGTTAGTAGTTTGGTGTATAGGACCGACTCCATACCAAGAAAAGCATCCCCAAACCATAATATTTCCACCTCCATGCTTCACTGTTTTTTTCGTGAAACGAACGTGAAATTTTTGCCTTTTGGACGGCGTATATTCCTTTCTGAATCGTTATTAAAGACTTCTGGAGGAAGAATAACTGCAACTTATAGTATTAAATTTGAGAATTTTAAATGGATATGTTCTTCGAATATGGATATGAAGTTGCGAATAAATTTGAATTGACAGATTACTCATCAGATACACAATCATTCAGTTTCATTGATTTTTAGAATCAAGGTTAATGATTTTATTAATGTAATCGTTATAACATTTCTTACAGTCGCTCTGTATTTAGTTGGAATAATCCATGGAGTTTCCAGTACGTTTATTTCGTTTGAAAGAACGGCTCTTTAAATTTTTTAGTGTTTTTATTTCTTTGCAACACACATTTCAAAACCCCGGTAAATAATATACTACTATCAACATCGCCATATAATTTTTAGTTTTGGATAGTTTGTCTTTTGGAAGCAGAATTTGTAGCGGGTTAAAACGGTATTTATATTGGGTCATATAAAAAGTATCCACGGTTTTTGATGTTGTTCCACAGTTGCCAACTTATAGATACAGAAAATGTTTTCTCGTCTGATTCATTATCAGACTATAAAGGAGGAAATGAAAGCAAATAAATTTGAAACCATTTAATTAATTTAACTAGAAATTATAAGTTTTTAATTAAAAAAAATTGTATTAATTGAATGAAATAAAATAATTTAATAATACCAAATTATTCATGTATGTTACATACGTCAAATGAACGAATTACACAAAAATCATACAAAAATATAGATTCATTGCAGCTTTAATACATATATACCGTAAAATACTTTGAAGGTGCCACGCCTACTTCCTAGATTTAAATAATTTTTATAAAATTGTACAGCAAAATTTCAAGGCCTGAGATTGGATTCTACGACAATTTTGATCCAAAAACTCATTAAGGGACTTGTATGTGCCACGCCCATTATTCCAATCTTGAAATGATTGCATGTTCCAGCTGGAACTGTTAATATGGCTATGATTAGACGGGAATAGTTTAGTAAATGTTTGGTTCTTTGTGGAAAGCCTTTTCCATCTATGATTTGCAGCCTGGACCAAGTGTTCAAATTTATAAAAATTTCATTAAAACTTCTAACAAATATATGTGAACTTTTAAACTTTCTTCTAATTCTCATTCACTTCAAATCGGTAGGAATACTTACTTACTTACTTAACTGGCACTACATCCGATGATCGATCTTGGCCACCTCTATAAAGCTTCGCTAGTTGCCTCTGCTATGCGCGCACTGGCGCCAGTTGATAAACGAAATCCTTGACGACTTCAAAATTATAATTGTCAACAGTGACATTTTGTCCAAGACGCCGTGACTCTTTGTTTGTTGACAAAAGGTATTTCGTTTTGTCCCCGTTCACCACTAGACCCACTCGACGAGACTACCTTTCCAGGTTGGAGAATGTTGCACTGACCGCTCGAGCGTTTTTGCCAATGATGTCAATATCATCAGCGTATGCTAGCAGCATGACACTCTTGTAGAAGATAGTGCCAGAGATGTCGATGTTCGCAGCTCGAATTATTTTCTCCAGCATAAGGTTAAAGAAGTCCCACGATAGGGAGTCACCTCACCAAAGAGGTTTCAGACACTCTTTTAGTATCAAATGGCGCGGAGAAGTCTGTCCCAATTTTCACTGCGCTGCTGGTGTCGGTCAGTGTCAGTTTGCAAAGACGAATGAGCTTTGCAGGGTTACCAAAATCAGTCATTGCGGCGTACAAGTGATCCCTAATCGTGCTGCCGAAGGCGGTTTTATAATCGACGAATACATGATGGGTGTCGATCTGTTCTGATCCGCTGAGGTTCCAATCATTTGGCATGCTTTCATCCTTCCATATTCTGCATAGAAGCTCATTCATGCACTCAGCAGGCAGGCCATCTGCACCTGCAGCCTTATTGTTTTTCAGCCGAGCAATGGCTGTTAAGAACTCCTCATAGTCAGTGGCGAGATTATTGCCGTCATCGCCATTAAGCAGCTGTGAAAAGTGCTCCCTCCATAATCTCATTATGCCCTGAACATCTGTCACCAGATTTGCACCACATATTGTGCGTACGTCTAGCTCATTGGAAGCGTGCCTTCCGTCGATCACAACGTAATCGATTTGGTTTCGTGTGTTTTGATCAGGGGACAGCCAAGTGGCCTTATGGATATCTTTATGTTGGAATCTGGTGCTACTAACTGTCATGTTTCGAGGACCTCGTAGAAGTCATCTTTTGTCGTTTCATCCTTCTCTTCCGTCGGACACAAATTAGGCTGATGTTGAAGAATTTTGCCTTGATGCGGATAGTGGCTAGGCGCTCGTTTACGGGCGTGAACCTCGAGACTAAATGAAGCAGTCTCTTCCCAACCACAAATCCAACACCAAATTCGTGTCTCGACACATGGCAGCTGTAGTAGATATTACAGAATGCTCTTCTGGAGCAACCCTGTCCCGTCCATCGGATTTCCTGTATAGCGGTGATGTCAGCTCTGTATCGTTGGAGGACATCCACCAGCTGGATAGAGGCATTTTCCCTGTAGAGGGTTCGGACATTCCAGGTGCATATCAGTAAATCGTTGTCCTTTGGGCGTTTGCGAGAGTCGTTAACATTAGGGGGTTCCATTATTTCGTTAAAATTCCCACCAATGGTATTGGTGGGTTCCAAGCCCGACGCACAACCATTCATTCAAGGCCATGGCGAAGCCCGCCGCACACATTAGTTAACTCACTGACGTTTGTCAGATATCTATCCAGGGGACGCCTCGAGAAGGCCGTGTGTCGATTTGAAACGTAGAAGTGCAAGGATCGAACATGGACGCACCTGCGACTGTCACGAGCTTTACCTTGTGTCCTACGCCCCAAGCCCGCCATCGGTAGGAACATAAGAAGTTTTATGGCAAAAAATAATAACCACCAGACTAAAACTTCTACTATATACATACATATAGAAACCACATATGTATGTACTTAGGAATATGTACATCTACAATAATTGTTCTTTTATCTAGTTAAAAAAATGCGACGTACATCACTATGCCATCGCAATATAAAATCCAGTGGCAAAAATCCTCCTGCTTTGCCTTTGTTTGTTGACAAAAGGTATTTCGTTTTGTCCCCGTTCACCACTAGACCCACTCGACGAGACTACCTTTCCAGGTTGGAGAATGTTGCACTGACCGCTCGAGCGTTTTTGCCAATGATGTCAATATCATCAGCGTATGCTAGCAGCATGACACTCTTGTAGAAGATAGTGCCAGAGATGTCGATGTTCGCAGCTCGAATTATTTTCTCCAGCATAAGGTTAAAGAAGTCCCACGATAGGGAGTCACCTCACCAAAGAGGTTTCAGACACTCTTTTAGTATCAAATGGCGCGGAGAAGTCTGTCCCAATTTTCACTGCGCTGCTGGTGTCGGTCAGTGTCAGTTTGCAAAGACGAATGAGCTTTGCAGGGTTACCAAAATCAGTCATTGCGGCGTACAAGTGATCCCTAATCGTGCTGCCGAAGGCGGTTTTATAATCGACGAATACATGATGGGTGTCGATCTGTTCTGATCCGCTGAGGTTCCAATCATTTGGCATGCTTTCATCCTTCCATATTCTGCATAGAAGCTCATTCATGCACTCAGCAGGCAGGCCATCTGCACCTGCAGCCTTATTGTTTTTCAGCCGAGCAATGGCTGTTAAGAACTCCTCATAGTCAGTGGCGAGATTATTGCCGTCATCGCCATTAAGCAGCTGTGAAAAGTGCTCCCTCCATAATCTCATTATGCCCTGAACATCTGTCACCAGATTTGCACCACATATTGTGCGTACGTCTAGCTCATTGGAAGCGTGCCTTCCGTCGATCACAACGTAATCGATTTGGTTTCGTGTGTTTTGATCAGGGGACAGCCAAGTGGCCTTATGGATATCTTTATGTTGGAATCTGGTGCTACTAACTGTCATGTTTCGAGGACCTCGTAGAAGTCATCTTTTGTCGTTTCATCCTTCTCTTCCGTCGGACACAAATTAGGCTGATGTTGAAGAATTTTGCCTTGATGCGGATAGTGGCTAGGCGCTCGTTTACGGGCGTGAACCTCGAGACTAAATGAAGCAGTCTCTTCCCAACCACAAATCCAACACCAAATTCGTGTCTCGACACATGGCAGCTGTAGTAGATATTACAGAATGCTCTTCTGGAGCAACCCTGTCCCGTCCATCGGATTTCCTGTATAGCGGTGATGTCAGCTCTGTATCGTTGGAGGACATCCACCAGCTGGATAGAGGCATTTTCCCTGTAGAGGGTTCGGACATTCCAGGTGCATATCAGTAAATCGTTGTCCTTTGGGCGTTTGCGAGAGTCGTTAACATTAGGGGGTTCCATTATTTCGTTAAAATTCCCACCAATGGTATTGGTGGGTTCCAAGCCCGACGCACAACCATTCATTCAAGGCCATGGCGAAGCCCGCCGCACACATTAGTTAACTCACTGACGTTTGTCAGATATCTATCCAGGGGACGCCTCGAGAAGGCCGTGTGTCGATTTGAAACGTAGAAGTGCAAGGATCGAACATGGACGCACCTGCGACTGTCACGAGCTTTACCTTGTGTCCTACGCCCCAAGCCCGCCATCGGTAGGAACATAAGAAGTTTTATGGCAAAAAATAATAACCACCAGACTAAAACTTCTACTATATACATACATATAGAAACCACATATGTATGTACTTAGGAATATGTACATCTACAATAATTGTTCTTTTATCTAGTTAAAAAAATGCGACGTACATCACTATGCCATCGCAATATAAAATCCAGTGGCAAAAATCCTCCTGCTTTGCCTTCAGTTCACATTAACGGGAATATGATGACTTCAAAACGTTCATCGTCAGCGTCTGCATCGGAATTCAATAGCATCCGTCGTGAATCGCTTGTCAAGCCCACGTGGCAACATATTACACCTGGCCAAATCCCCCCAAAGACACTGGATAAGATAAATGGCATCACATCTTATGATTCCGATGAAGATGAGCATACAAAATGTTCGACGAATGTTTCCATCGTTACATTGCTAAGCAACAATACCAGCGGTATTGGTGTTGAATCTGGAAATGTTGCAAGCTGCGACAGTTTTGTGATAAATCGGGCGACATTGCCGTGGACTACAAGGTCGTATGGATTAGTTGTTCACAACGATGGACCAAGCACATCAAAGATATGTGCTGGTAGCTCTGGCGGTAACGGGAATCGACGCCCCATTATTCCGGATGGTGGCAAAATCATCCACATGCTATCCTCCACAGTGAACATAGAGGACTACGAAGATTATGATATCTTAGGAAAGGTGAATTTCTATATCCATTTTTATGATATCTTCTATTTATTTTCATTATTTTTTTTGAGTGCTCGTGTTTAGTGTTTTAAGAGAGTAGAAATTGGAAGATGTAATTTGGAATTGTTTGTTACATATAATTTTTTGTAATCCCTTTCACTGTACGATGGTACGATACTGTTTGTACTGGTTTTACCATCGAGGTAACTTTTTTATTATAGCCATAAAAACACCAAATTCATGTCAAAATCTTCCAGTATAAATGCTATTTTATTAGCTGCTATTACAAAACATTTAATGTTTATAGAAGCCTTTTGAGGTAGGCGAGCGATAGTGACACATAGAGGTAATGCCTTAAACATAGCCTCATATAGCCATTACAACATTGAATGATCGTCTCAGAAAGAGTTATAATTTTCGTATAGGGTATGTTTATTAATGCCTTAAATTATAATTTTCAGAAAAACTTAATTTTAGTTATAAGTATGCTTCGTATGTTATTCTTGATTGTATTTTATTATTATTTATTAATTTATATTCATTTTTATTTTTCTATTACCAAGAGTAAAACCAAATATATGTACATACATACGTATGTAGTTATTTATGCTTTTCACTTCACTGATTTTACTTTTACATTTTTTGCTGCCCTCGTCGTAGTACACAGTATCCTTTCAGCCATAAACATTTTCATACATACTTACAACGTTTTTCCGCATCATTTTTCTCACTCACCCCGTTTCTCTCCGAATCGTAACGTACTACATCGCTGTGCCCTTGCTCTGCCGTGCACTCAAACCGTGAACTCCAATTACCAACAGGTTATTATGCTCGGCGATTCTGGCGTTGGCAAAACTTGTCTCCTGATTAGATTTCGCGATGGCAAGTATATGCCCAATTATTACATCACCACTGTCGGAATTGATTTTAGGGTAAGCAGCTGGGAATACATCAATAATTCTTCTTGTTTCTTTGTGTGCGTGTATATGTCGTTATGTATACTTGTACATATTATGTATATTTATGTATGTACATTCATAAGTACTGGGACTAGTATATTTTTAAATTTGTTGTTGTTGTAATTTGGAAATCTCAATTCACTACATTTTTATTCAAACACACTGCAGCATGTAGATATACACCTAATACATACATACTTACATACATACTATATATACTATAATATTACTATTTGCATACTCAAGTATGCAAAGTTATTTTTTTGTTTCCTGTAGGATTTCAGGTAGTTAAATGTCTACGAACTCCAATTTTCCTAAAAAAAAGTATTTGATAAAAAGGTTTGAAACCAATGAATTGATTACCAGTATTTGGAAAAAAATTAGATATTCTTGTGAAATCGATTTTACCATAAGTTTGTCGAAAAAATGTAATGTGAAATATTCTACAAAACAGTAATTTGGTTTAAATTTTGAAAAATCCATAATTGCAGTCTTGAATCTCTATAAATTATAAAATACATACATATGTATGTATGTATATCAAAAATGGGCTAAACATCCTTCCCGTCATAACAGAAATAGCTCAGCTCAAACAAAACTACTTGCAAAAACTATTACAGCACTTGATCACACTAGCTCAACTAGTGTGATCACGCACTAGAAACTCAACACGACTGTGACGAAATAAATAGAAAATATATTATGTAACATAAATATTTTAATGAAAGGTTATTATTATTGTAGAATTTATAACAGCAGTTTCAATGCCTATTTTTTATATAAGCTGGGTCTTTCCACTAAAATTTTATTTTTTGTCCCAATACTACTGTGGGCAAAAAGTAGTAAGACTTTGTTCATAATTTCAAATTTTTTTATTCATTCTTCCAAATCTATTTCGTTTCGGCGCCAGAAATTTGATTCCGCACACAAAATTTAATGGAACTTCTTTGTTGAATAATTTCACTCATTGTGAAAATCGCCGAATGCACTTTTTGTACTTCAGAAAGACAAGCGTATACTAAACACTAATGATTATTTTGATGTGACATTTGGCACAGATGTCACCGACAGTCATACCAACCTTAAAAAAATAATATTTTGATGAAAGGGTTTCCGCGCGAAATTTAAAAAGTCTTACTACTTTTTGCCCACAGTAGTACGTTTTTTTGTTTTAAACTGTCAGAAATTGCACGGGGAGCATTAAAAACAGTTTGCACACATTATATCTACATTTTTAAGTGTGTTATAGATATGGGCGCGTGACGCGAATTTTTCGTGACACGTGAACGTGAGATATGTGAGCATGTGCGATATTAATTTCATATGAACACATACTCGCGAGTTCCCATTTTCTTCAAAAATCTGATATTGGTAGTTTAAAAAAAAAAAAAATCTGTATTTTCATATTGGTTTTGATTGAGTAACGGTTGTTTTGTAATAACGCCTACAATTAGGTGTCGTAGTTATTAACAAATACATACATATATAAATTATCGGTGTGAATAGCGGAGTGGATTTAGTCAAGCCCGTCTGTCTGTGTGCACGATAACTTGAGTAGAACTTAATCGAATTACTTACTTACTGACTTTGATATGTCAGGAAGAGGTTAAGTTCTAAAATGAAAAACAAAATTAAAGTGTTAAGACTGGAAGTGGGAAGTGAAGTTAATTAAGTTAAGACATTTTGCATCACATCGTGAATACATCTAATTTCATGTTAAAGTACATGCTTTACTGACGGACATAGGCTATTTATCCGCCCACTGCCACGCCCACAAAAAGAGTAAGATGCCTACAACTTTTGAACGATTGATTACACTTTACATCGAACTGTAGTTATTGGTGCTATGGATGACGTATGTAATCATTGCAAAGCGTACAAATTCAAAAATGAGCCACCAGGTTGTTGTGCTAATGGAAAAGTCAAATTATCGGCATTGGAGCCACCTAAAGAACCATTACCTCTTGGATGCAGCACAATATCTCGAGAATTAAATTCATCACCAATTATTACTATTGCAACTTCATCCATTGTTGGAGCATTAAATCTTCTGGCATGCTCTCCACATGGTACTTTATCAGCCTTTATTACAATTTTGTGATTATCAGTAGGCATTTGGTCGAGAGCAGTACGGAAAAGTCGAACCAATTCATTATTCTCTTGATGGAAAGTTTGGATTCGTTCAATAACATCTCGCTTCAAATTTGAACTAATTGAACATCGACGATCAACTTGCTGATCAGAATTACCAAGGAAATAAATTTGTAAAAACTGATACTCTGAATCAGAAAAGGGCAATAAAGAACCCAAGCTGTGATATATTTATCCTTGTATGTAGAAAAAAAACAATCAGAAGCGGGAAAAACGTGGTTGTGAATATCATTTTCATAATTATCAAATTCATTTTCATTTCGAGACCAATAGCATTTTTCCATGTTGTTCATGAAAATTACCTTGAATGTGGTCACAAAATTGTCACGAATAATATTCGTTGCACCGAATGTAGTCATTTGGAAACTTGAATTGTAAGATTGATTGTTTGCCAAAAAATGCTTTGATTCCGGTGCACCACCTAAAACCAATGAGCGTAATGGTTCTGGAGGTGGCTCCAATGCCGGTAATTTGACTTAAACTTTAAATTTAAAATGCTTTGAATTACTTTTTTAATTATCCACAGTGAAACATGCATCACAAGCATTCATACGAGCACGTTCATGAGTATATATGTATGTCTATACAGTGTGGTCTATCTTACATTTGGAATTTGAATAACGTAATGTCCGCCTTCGACCGCACGATAGGAACGATTTTGGTATCCCTGCAAACTCATTCATCTTTGGAAAATGGCACTAACCGACACCACCAGCGAAGTGAAAATTGTTACAGATCTCTCCGCACCATTTACCATAAGAGGTTTCAGACTGGGTGATTCCCTATAGTGAGACTTCTTTAACCTTATGCTGGAGAAAATAATTCCGCTTAAGATCAAGCTGAGATTAATTAACTCTTCCCAACCGGTATTACTACAGGCTCAGTAAGCAATTGAGAAAAATCGATCGACGAAAATAAAGCTATATAAATCGCTTTCCGTTCTAATGTATGGCGCTGAGACCTGGACGTTGATCACCAATGATTAGAGGCTACCAGGAGCGTTCGAGAGGAAGATACTCCGTAAGATCTATGGTCCAAGATGCGTGGACGACGTGTACCAATGTAAGAAGGTGCTCTGGCTAGAAGGGTGTTTTATTCGAGTCACGGTGGAGGAACATGGAGAATAGGATGTTCTAATCTCCGTTGGAAAAATCAGATACAGGGCAACCTGACTCCATATTCAGGTTGCCATATCACTGGCAACAACGCCCGCATGAAGTTTTATCGAGGTGGCCAAGACCGATCATCGGTTGTAGTGCCCACTAAGAAAGTAACTCTAATGTCATTCGTATTGTGACGGAAAATTAATTTTATATTTGCGGTTAACGAAATGGGTTGATATATGCTTGAACAACGTTCGGAAATACTAAAAATTTACTTGCAAAATAGTGAATCTTCTACCGAATGTGTAAGAAAATTACGTTAAAATGAAGGGTTAAGAAGAGAAGCGCCTTCAACATAATTGTAGACCAATACTGCTGTTGCTCAGAATCTGCAAGAAGAACCAACCAAATCAACTCGCCATCGTTCTCAGGAATTGAACATTTATTTTAGAAGACAACAGACAACATTTGGTTCCAAGAGGTTGACTCGACTCGAAGCCAACATTTGGTTCCAACTGGATGACTCGCCTTGCCACACAAGCCGTGCAACAATCGATCTTTTGCGTGGTAAACATAAAAATCGCATTATTGAACTATTATTTGTGGGAAGCCATCCAGAAACGATCGAGGCTCTTAAGGGCGAAATTAGTGCAAACTTCGACGACAGCCCACCATTTCTCTAAATTTCTGACGCAAAATTGGAATCGGTAGATACAAATAAATTAACCATTCAAAGATTTTATAATCATATATAAGCAATAACAATAGTTAATAATGGAGTTGGAATTACTGAATGCGAAAACTTCGAAACCGTACAGCAAAATCAATGCTCAAGCCAGTACAAGTGTCTCTGATTTTCAGTCTCGTACACAAACAACTTAAGGCAACTCCCGCGGCTGATAGGCAATCACTGCGAATGAACGCTAGCGGCAAGGCTTTAAAGGACACGGTTACGCTGCAATCGTTCAATTTGGGTATTGGCGATCAAGTGCACATTAAGGACTTGGGACCACAGATTGACTGGAAGACCGTTTTTATGGCAGAATATGCTGGGCCGCTGTTTGTATATTTGATGTTCTATGCGCGACCCTCATTCATCTACGGCGAGGCTGCAGGGAGTCCCATATCGTTGACAACACACATTGTTACTGGTTGCTACACCGTGCATTATATAAAACGTTTACTGGAAACAATATTTGTGCATCGTTTCTCCCACTCAACCATGCCAATTCGTAATTTGTTCAAGAATTGTGCATATTATTGGGGATTTACTGCATACGTCTCATTCCATGTGAATCATCCACATTTACCAGCCCCTGCCTGTTGCAGGTGTGGGGCGCTCTAATTGCTTTTGCGCTTTGTGATAACTTCTTGTGGGTAACTTCTCCGTGCATATTGCTTTGCGCAATCTGCGTCCACCCGGCACTGGGGTTCGCAAAATTCCCGTGGCCGATGGCAATGTGTTCACTTCCTTATTCAACTTTGTCTCCTGACCCAAATACACATATGAAATTGGAGCTTGGGTATCATTCTGTTTTATGACCTCTTTGCCATTGCTGGTGCTTATCAAATGACTATTTGGGCTTTAGGCAAACATCGCAATTACAAAAAAGAATTCAAAGATTATCCAAAGGGTCGTCGTGCCGTCTTCCCATTTGTGCTTTAAATTTCTTGAGAAATTATCATACGTTATTCTTCGTTTAAGTATTTGAATCATTTCCAGCTTCTTGCATTGAAAGCATTATTCTACTTACCCATTAATAATAATAAATTTAAATGAACAACCAATTTTTTTAGGTTTTAGGAAACATGTTGCGGTTTGTACCATTTGACTTAATTGATGTTACATTTGTCTACGTTTTGTGTATATTTGATGGAATTCCATACAATTTAATTATTATGTATATCAATGTGCAACAAAAAGAAATGTGCTTATGGTAAAGTATTTATGAAATAAATTTATTGAAATTTAAACTTAGTGCTGCCAAGTTTTGTTCACAAAACTTATGAGCACAAAAAAATAAAGTCTGAAAAACTTCTAATTTTATGATATAAATTAAAGAAGCAACACAATATCCAATCCCGAGAAAAAGTGTCCAGGATTCCGGGAGGCTCTCCTTGGTGCATACCTGTACTAGGAGGTCAGCAACGACATTCTTACAACTGTTGTAAAATTAAATGACATACGACTCATTGGACAGTTTATGAGGCCTTGTGAATCACCTATTACTTCATCCTTGAGTAGATTCAAGTCCCATTTGTTAATTGTGTGTGTGTATGTACTTAGTTTATAATTTTCATCATCAGCAGTGTTGCATTTGCTAATTAAATTTGTATACATACATATGTGGTATCCCAGCCGGCACAATTTGACTACAAAAGCACTTACACTGCAAAATAATAAAATTAAATATGCCTATATAAAATAAATGAAATGTGCCCTTCTACTTATAAGCATTTATGCAGTGCCTTTGCAGCAGGTTTTTGGTTTCACTCAAGGCGATTTATACTACAAGTATAATAAGGAAGTGCGTGTAAAGGATGTATACGGGTTTCTAAACTAATTATACTGCAATTTTATACTGAAGAAAAAAACTATTTCTATTTTTTTCCTTACATTTTCTTTAGTTTCATTCTTTTCTTATATTGTACATATGAATGTATCTGGAATATTTTCCAATTTTTATTACTATTTATTTATTTTAAAATTTATTTCATTTTACTAACACTGGATTCGAACTAGTCCTCTGGATTCCCTACACTTTGCCGCTCGGCTATCACATTGATAGGACTAATGACCGCCAAAACTACAGAAGACTAAAATCAAAGAAATTGCCGTTATATCGCCACTAACATTCACTTATACGGTAACGGCCCTCCATAGTTCCGGGTATACTCCTGTATACCAGCTGTATTAATTCTTATTAAGCTATTCATACGATAAAGGCCGAACTATATAAAAGCTGTGCACGTTTGCTGTATAATTACTTATTAAGCGAAATATACGACATATTTGCTGCATAAAGCCGAACATAGCATATTTGCCATATAAGGTCAGATTGAGCTGCACAGCTTAGTTGTCTGAAGAGTTATATGTATATTGCGGTAAACGCAATTATACTGCATTTTCGCTGTGTAATTTGCTTTCACTGCCGGCTGGGATGCCTTGAAATTTATATCGCCTCTTCAGTTTTCTAATTAAATATTGAATCTTATGTTTTAGAACAAGGTCGTTGTGGTCGATGGGACGCGAGTTAAATTACAGATTTGGGATACCGCTGGTCAGGAGCGTTTTCGTAGTGTTACACACGCTTATTATAGAGATGCCCATGGTAAATGATGATATTTTTTCCTTGAGCATTTTCACTGAATTTTTTGTTGGCAGCGCTTCTTCTGCTTTACGATGTTACAAATAAAACTACTTACGACAACATACGAGCATGGCTGGGCGAAATAAGAGAGTATGCCCAGGATGATGTAGTAATTGTTTTAATTGGTTTGTAATTTATAAGTTCTAATATCTAAAATATTTTGAAGCAAAAACGTTGAGTCTTTGTAGGGAACAAGGCTGACTGCAGCAGTGGTGATCGTCAGGTGAAGCGCGAGGAAGGAGAACGTTTAGCACGCGAACATAGCGTACCGTTCATGGAGACTTCAGCAAAAACCGGGCTCAATGTTGAATTGGCGTTTGCAGCAGTTGCAAGGTAAATTTTGTGAAATTTAATATGATTTTAATTTATCTTATCATACATTAAAAAAATCGTTTCAGGCAGCTCAAATGCCGTGGCAATGATAATGACGATAATGGAAAATTCAACGTGCATGATTTTGTAAGAGATAATACCAAAGCACGAACTATTTGCGCTCAATGCAAATCAATGTAATGTAATAAATTGTAAAAGGAACCCTTCAGAGGTTTATGCCGATTACAGCTTTACATAAACTGACACACTTGTTGTATGAACAATTTGTTTAAAATAACCAATTTAAATTCGTATGAAATGTATACATATGTACATAATAATAGCTGTTTACATATGTACCTTTTCCCTAAAAACGTACATATGTATAAAGGGTGTCCCAATAAGAGTGCACGATTTAATTTAAAAATAAAACACATATTTTTTGAGCAAGTAATGATATTTTCATTGCAGTGTAAAGTAGACATGTGAAAATCTTTGCCTAAACCCTATATGGGCAGTTGCGCAATTAAAAGAATACGAAAAAAGTGGAAATGTTCCTATTAAGTAGGGAATAAGATATCCGGTAAATGGCCCACGCGGCTTCGATGATATTTGAGAAGGTTGTGGTTCTGTCTCATCTATGACGCGTCGGATCTCGGCCTTAAGCTTAGGAATTGTGGCATAAACCTGGGAATTCGCCAAACCCAAAAGAAAGAAAGGTGAGATCGGAATTTCGGGAGATGGATGATTCGGTTGGGAAGTCGTTGCTCCAATAAATCGATGCTCGGTGTGGCAGGCGTCACCGTTCTGCTGAAACCACATAATTTGCTTTAACTGCCGGCTGGGATGCCTTGAAATTTATATCGCCTTTTCAGTTTTCTAATTAAATATTGAAACTTATGTTTTAGAACAAGGTCGTTGTGGTCGATGGGTCGCGAGTGCACGTACCATTGTCTGCCAAGAGGTGGTGCTGTGTAGAAAAACTGTTGGTTTTTTACTTTTTGATTTTGCCCGTGCCGACATTCGAACTCCTGACTTTACTTACTTTACTTTTAATGGCACAACAGCCCATGGAGGGCCTAGGCCGAGCTTTTCGCATCCACTCATGTTGTGCATGTTATATTTGTACGTGAATGGAAGGGACCTACAGTTAATTGCCGAATCCGAACGGTGAAGTGAAAAGCTTTTTATAGGCAATTTTTACTCTTGTAGGTTTGCCATTACCTGCCAAGAGGTGGTGCCATGTAGAAAAATTATTTTTTCTACTTTTTGGTATTGCCTGTGCCGAGATTCAAACCCCGGACACTCTGCGTAGCAGTCCAACGCACTATCTATCACTACGCCACAGCAATCATATTGGTTTAACGAATGCCATTCACAGTCACTGCATATACGGCCATTTACGACAGCTGTTAAATTTCAGAGCTGCCACTTACACAGAAACAAAATGACTCAAAATTTAAATCGGGCACATTTATTGGGACACCACGTACATACATACATAAACCCATCTCCAGATTTACAGGATATTTACTAGGAAATTCTCAAGGAGCTGAAATTGACCAATACCAGCAGTCAATTTCACTTTGAAATTGAATCCATTCACACAATTTTTTTTGTGAACAATTTCATTCGATAATTTAATATTTACGTTGGAAATAGATTTAAGAAATTAACAATAAATGAGATATATTAACATAAATATAAAGGATTTTTTTGTGTGGTGTGGTTTTCAAGCTGGCAATACTTTTTTTGGAGTTGGTCTTTTCGACAGCTGTCACTTGATTTATGCTCAGTTTGGTTTGTCATTTCATAATGAATAGACTTATTCCTGAACAACGTTTGCCAATCGTGCAAATTTATTACCAAAACGAGATGGCCACCGATCCCAATTTTCACAAGAAAATTTTGTTCAGCGATGAAGCTCACTTTTGGTTGAAGTGAGTTGGGTACGTTAATAAGCAAAATTGTCGAATTTGGAGTGATCATAATCCACAAGCTATTGTGGTCGAAAAACCAGCCGCGGCGGCCACTTGCTCGAAGTCGTTTTTAAAACATAATGCCAAATCCTTATCTTTATAATAAAGCTAAATTCTTGGCCATAACATTAAATTATATACCTTTTTTTCCTCTTGAAAACCATAATTTTAACAAAAAATACCCTGTATATGGACAATATTGTCAACACTACAGAGTTAAGAGATAAGGAAACAGTTATTACTCTTCGTGACAGCTTTCTACCCTTCCTCATAGCCAAACAATTTTTGAAAAAAGTAAGGAATAGCATCTGACTGGCTTTTCCTCCAGTTTTAACAGTAGTTTGGAAAGAGGATGACCATCTTATTATTATGAACCAAAATTGGACATACATGCTTTAGCTGTAGCGAAACGGTTGAAGTCTAACGGGCCCCTATAAAAACTGCCTGCCTAGGGAATCCACCTCTCGCGGGGGTGTTACTAATAGCTGTCGCTTTTCAAACGTTTGAAGTTATGAACAATAAAATCGCTCCGTTAAGCGAATAATGTAGCTGTAGTAGGTAGTTACTACTGTCACAAGTTAAAATGTATCGAAAATATTGCTTGCGAGCTACAAATGTAGCGGCTGCAGTTGCCGCGAAAGTTAATTCAATTTAATCTTTTGAGTGTCGACACAAGCAAAAAAAACTTTAAACTTAAAGAAAAATTTGGGAATACAGCCATTCAATTTATAAAAATATTAGATAGAAGACCGGGGCAATTTGGTTGCTTTACAGTTGCGTAGCTTCCCAGGTAACCAGTGTTGCCAGAATGGCAGAAATGGAGGTAAAATTGTCAAAAAACAGTGAAACAAAAAACGTGACACATTATAAAAAATAGTAATTATATTTCTTTAATTTTCAATTACATATATACTTGCAATTATAGATAATTGACATTAATTTGAATTTCAATTAGGCTGAAATTGAATTCCAAATGGCACCACATATGTATATAAAATTAAAACAAAAAACTGAATTACATGTTAAACATCAAGCATCGTACTTCCAAACAATTAGATTTTTAATAAATTGTATTTGACATTACTTGTAATTATATTTGGTCCTTTTGTAAATTAGAATAGCATACTTTTGTCAATTACTATTAATTGAATTGAATGTTTCCCAATTATAACAGTTCCTAATTGCAATTTCATGTAAGGTATGTCAATTGACCAGCTCCATTACAATAACATAAATTTTTTTAATTGGGTTTACCCATGTCTGATACATATTGCTAGTCCGAGTAAAATTTGTATAGCTAAAAAATACCTAGGAGCTAAATGCAAACTTGATAGCTAAATGAGAAAAAAGAAGAAGAAATTTAGCTGCAAAATGTATATAAAATTAAAACAAAAACCTGAATTACATGTAAAACATCAAGCATCGTACTTATTTTTGAAGTTTACTTCTTTAGAATAGTGTCTATATGTATTTACGAGGGATGAAAATATGATCGTGGCAAAACGGAAATTGCCACGGAAATGAAGGGCAGAGTCCTCTATCAATCAAGTATGAAAACAATGAGGATGCATATGTACGTAGATACAGATAAATGATGGGCATCATATATGCATCTACTATGCGCCCTCTGTCAATCGATAGAGCGATAGAGGTCTTTTCTATTTGCGTATGATTCATACTCGAAATTTGACATTTGAAACAAAAATCTATAAAAATTTCTAGAGCTGAAAGAATGAGCGAGTATAGACTGAATGTTGACTTCGTTAAGAAATGGAGGTATAACTAAATTCAGATTCTGCTATCTCGAAAAAATCTTAAAAACCAGCACCGTGAGATCGCAAGAGTGTAGACTTCCCAAACAACTTGAGGCACAAAGACACAGAATTCGAATTTCATTGAAAAACAACTCGCAAAGACTAATGCGGAGAGACAGCAAAAATGGTAAATGACTTCACTAGAGCCATTTTTTTAAATTTTTATTGATACATTAAACACTCAGGGTGTACCCCTATGAATGCAGAGCATTGTGTCAGCAAGGGAATGGAAGGAAGATTGACAGGTGGGGAAAGAAGGAGGGAGAATCAGAACAGGACACCGATAAAGGGATAGACAGCCATTGTGGCAAGTGTTATGTCTTTACCACAATGAACTTAATTTTTTTTTAATCAATGTCGACTATGACCACATGTAGAGCCAAAGGCTAAGATTTTCGCATCCACTCATGTTGTGCCATGTCATTGACTACCGACAAAAGTCCTCAGATTACACAGCACCAGGCAGTTATTGAGGAGGCCGAATTCCCAGCTTCTCAACGAAACAGAAGGGCAGAAGATTTACTTGAAAATTTGCCTTAAAATCTTTGCTCCGTGGAAAGAAAACAACTCGCATCAGCACAACAAAACATACACAAGATTTGCCAAGTTTGCATTTGTAGTCGAAATTTTTGCGAGAGCCACTCGGCTACGAGATGGCTTTGAGCCATCGCTGCTTATTTTTCCACCAGCCGTGGCAGCCGTCAAATTCGCTCGGCGCATTTCACTGGTATATTTTCCTTTCGTTGTCAACTGACAGCAACTATCAGTACTTACTTCATTTGTATGTAAATTGCTTAGTAAAATAATGCTTTTCTTTTTTCGTACTATGTTTTAGTTTGTTTTTGCGTACAAAAGGTTTTCTCTGTCGCACTTTCATTAACCATCTTGTTTATTGTCTCTTAAATTTCGTATTGATGGAAGTGAAAGAAGAAAAATAGAACAATAGAACACAGTTGTAACTGTTTGGTACTAAAAGAAGTAGTAAAAAACACTAACTAGTATTAGTATTTCGACGTAATTGGGCAACAGTGGCACCAAATTCACAGACACATGGTTTCAAGGTTTGAAACGTGCGGATTTTATATTTGGCTAGGACAGCAAAATCGTCAAAAGTAAATCGTAGAGGCTGTAAGTCGCATGTGAAAATGGCAGACAATGTTTTTCATCGGCCTGGGCCGTTAAAACAAGCTAATAAAAGTCATAAAACTGGTCGGCATCGGTCAAAAGGAGCAATAGACAATGCTATGAAAGGTAAGAATTGTTTTTCCACTTATAAACAGGAATTGGTAAATTTCTTCAATTATTAAACCAGGTAAAGTGTCATTGAAAATCGTGAGCCACAAACATAAACAGCAACAACGTAAGGAACAACGCCGCAATCAGTTAAATCAGGTAAAGTAATATTGCCCGTTTCCGAGCCGTAATCTATATGAATACATTTTATCCTTGTAGCTGAGAAAAAATAAACGTGAGGAAGCAATTGCAATTAAACGGAAATTAGGTGGCCAAAATACCGCTCCGTTTTTAGTGTGTATATTGCCTATGCATGTACAAATTGACCCGAAATCAGCTTTGTCTATTCTGGAAAACTGCGATGAAGAGGCTGTTGTGGAGCGATCCCTTGCTGGCATCACCTATATTAATTTGCCACGGCTTAAACAACGTTTCGCTTTCATTATTCCTCCAATCGGACGTGGCAATGAAGTATCCGTTTTAGATTACATGAAAGTGTGTGACACCACTTTGTTGCTCACTTCTGCAGCAATGGGGGAAGATGAGATTTTTGATAAATGGGGACATCGCATATTCAATATGATTTCAGCACAGGGCATACCAACTCCAATTGCAGCTTTGATGGATTTAGAATCAATCAATCCCAAACGTCGTAGTGCTGCCAAGATTGCAGCACAAAAGTTCGTTTCGAAATTATTGCCCGAAGAGAAAATTATGACACTGGATACAAATATGGAAGGTATTTAAAAATTTTTTATTGCTTATTTCAAATAAAACTATTATCAGTTCCATTATGATGAGCAGATAGCCGTAGAAAGTTATTGAATGTGATAATAAAAATCCAAACTTTCGACACAATATTCTTTGCAGGCACAATGGATATATGAGTAGATAAAAATTACACAAATGAAGTATCTTACCACTTTTTTGTAGGCTATTTGCCATTTAATTTTGGTGTAAATAAAAATCGAATAATTATTTTATTGTTCGAATGTACAATCCTTCCGGTTAATTGTGGAACACTATTTCATTGAAATTTCATTCACGGCTGGGCTTGCAGTAGCCCATACTATCAACCCAATTTTTCAACACATTTTCGACTCAATGACCGAAGGCTGTTCAATTTTATCCTCAGTCACGCATGGATTTTATTAGTCTCATTTGCGACAATTTTGCTTATTAACGTCACCACCGAGGTTAAAGTTCAGTAAAAATTGTCATCTTCCAAGCATTTCAGAGTCTAATTAGCGAACCGAAAACAGATTCAGCTGTTGCACAAGTTGAACTTTGTACGGTTTCACACAGAGGTCTTTCTGGCAAATTCGCAACAAAGAAGTGTGTGAAATATTCAATTCCTCAAAATGATGGCGAGTGTTTGGTTCTTCTTGCACATTCTGAGTAACTGCAGCATTTTTTTCGGTTATGGGCACTCTAGGAACATGTATTTACCAATATTGTTCAAACGTATATTGACCCATTTCGTTAACCGCAAATATAAAACTAATAATATAAAAATATAAAACTCTAATTTGACATTAGAGTTGTCACACTCCAAATTCCAAATGTTAGATGGACGACCCTATTTACGTAAGCACTATATATTTATGTATGTATCTGTTACAAAAAAAAAAAAAAATATTTACAGATCTATGTATTTTGTATTAAAATGAAATAGTTTTGATTTATATATTTATATTTCAGGGTTAAATGTTATGCGTCGAATTGGTGGTCAGAAAAAGAATATTCTATATAACAAGGCAAATCGTCCACATCTTTTCGGGGACAGAGTAGAATTCATATCAAATGATTGCGACGATGGTTTTGGTACTCTCAAGGTTACGGGATTTTTACGTGGAACTCCTTTAGATGTTAACGCTTTAGTGCATATACCTGGCTTAGGTGACTTCCAGATGTCACAAATTGATGGTCCGCAGGATCCATATAAATTCGAAAATAGTCGAATTTCTGTATTGTCCACAGATGAGGTGCGTGTCGTCGCTAAACCGGATCCAATCAAACGAAGTTCGCTGCAAAGTGAAAATATTCCAGATGACATGGATGCAGAGCAGACCTGGCCTACGGAAGAGGAGATAAATGAAGCACAAAAGGAAACAAAGAAAATTAAATTGATCAAGCGAATACCTAAAGGCTTTAGTGAATATCAAGCTGCTTGGATTCCTGAAACAGAAACAGTTCAAGCCGATAAGCAGGACGATATTTTATCTGAATCCAGTGACGAAGAGGACATGGATGCAGGTGATAATGATGATGCTGAATTCATGTCATGCGAAAATGAATCCTTTGATGGAGAATTTGAGAAAAATAATTCTGATATGGAAGAATATGTGGAGACTGCTTCTGTATCCGATGCAGCGATAAATGATGAAAAGTACGATCTGCAAATGGACTTTCATGAAGAACGCGATACTATGAAAAAGATTAAGGAAGCACGTGTTGATGAAATGTGGCCAGATGAAATTGATACTCCTTTAGATATGGCGGCAAAAGATCGTTTTCAGAAATTCAGAGGACTTGAGTCGTTCAGGTTTTTGCATTTTTCTTTTCTTTACTTTTTTTAAATATTCAATTATGTATACATATATTGCAGAACCTCACCCTGGGATCCTAAGGAAAATCTTCCTAGCGACTATGCGCGCATTTTCCAGTTTCACAATTTCGATCGTACCAAAAAAAGAATTATTGCTGAAGCTAAAGAAGTTGACGGTGCCCCGGTAACATTACAAATAAAAATTTCTTTTGTATCTTAACAATAGTTCTTTACATTTCTGTGTCACTACAGACCGGTTGCTACATAACCATATACGTTGCTAACGTACCAGTAATGAAGTGGAGTGCATTTAAATCTGCTCAGCAGACGGGCAATATCATAATTTACGGTCTGCTACCACATGAGCATAAGATGTCAGTAATGAATGTTGTGCTTAAACGTATACCCGATTCTGAGGTTCCTATTAAATCTAAGGAGAAGCTTATAATTCAGTGCGGCTACCGACGTTTCGTGGTTAATCCCATTTTCAATCAGCATACAAATGGCGATAAACATAAGGTTTGGTCTTTGATATTTACGTTGTGTCTAGTTGTCTTTAACGCGCTTATTTCAAAACTGAACATAATTTTTCGGCATTAGGTCCAGTTTAGGGGTTAAAGATCGAAATGTAGAGAACTTAATTTCCTAGTAATTCACTATAACTTCTATAACTTAGATCCAATTTTCAAAAATTTCATTTACTTTTTAACACTATCAGTAACATTCTTAAAATAAGGAATAGATTATTGTATATAATTTTGACTATTATTTCACGTAGTTGTATAAAAAAAATTTAAAAAAAAAATATTTTTTGAAATATCTCAAAAATATTCCAAATTATTATATTACCAAAAAGTAAATGGATTCTTAAAATTCCAGAGATGCCCTACTAATTGGAAAGAAATTTTTGAAAACAGAAGATATAGAAAAGATTTTGCATAACTGCAAATATGGGCAAAATGTTCTATTTGGGAAGTTTTTAAATTTTGGGCTTTTGTATCTAGAAGGAGGGAAAAATAAATTCGCAAATTTCAACAGAGCCAATTTTGTTTGATACTAATCATAGTTTATCAAAATTGTTTTATAAATTAACAAGCTATAGTTGAATGACTAGAAAAAGAAGAGTCCTTCACATTTGTTCCTATAACTCCTAAGTTTGAGCCGATGAAGAAAACATTCTTTAGTTTGAAAATAAGGCCTTGAGATATATTCAGGACCACTTATTATATTACATGAAGAAGATTACTGTTGACCAGTTGACTGTTGAAATATATTTTGAGTTGAAATCAGCATTTTTAATTTTTTACAGTTTGAACGATACTTTCGACCGCACACAACAGTTTGTGCCACCTTCTATGCGCCCATTCAATTTTCTCCCGCAACAGTTCTAGCTTTTAAGGAAAATCCCGACTCAACCCTAGCCCTAGTCGCACGTGGTTGTTTGCTATCTTGCAATCCGAATCGAACTATATTGAAGCGGGTGGTACTTAGCGGGCATCCAATGCGAATTAATCGGAAGTCAGCCACTATTCGGTATATGTTTTTCAACAAAGAGGACGTCGACTATTTTAAGCCAATTAAGCTACGTACCAAGTGCGGACGGATGGGACACATTAAAGAATCCTTGGGAACTCATGGTCATATGAAGTGTTATTTCGATGGTCAACTGCGTTCCTATGACACAGTATTTATGTACTTGTTCAAACGCGTTTATCCCAAGTGGACGTATGAAGAATGTTTAATACGATGTGAAGATGAGGACAAACAAGATGCAGCGATGGAATAGATTTCTGTCGACTATTTTACTTAGATACGTTATGTTATGAAAAACCCTAATAGAAAGAATAATAAAAAAGTGACGGATCGTCATACAAAATTTCAATTGATCGGCCTTTTATGTGAATTAACGACAAATTACAAATTACAGATATAATTCATTAATTCGACAGGTGCAAAGAAAATTTTAATGATAAATTAGTATAAATTTTGGTATAAATTTCTATTTAAATTATATCGTAATTTCCAATTTTTCAGTTATAAAAAAAATATATTTGGTAAAAGTTATATTTCACTTTTTTTTTTGCTATTATCGATTCATAAATTTTTAAACAACATTTTGCATAATCAGTGAAAACTCATGGTTGTTTCAAATAATTATAATAATTTTGAGTTTCAGGTGTATATTTAAAAAAGGGTAAATAGTCACCATCAATGCTGTCGCTGCCACTTCAATCGAAGCAAAGATCTTAATGAAGCAGCGTTTTATTCGCCACTCACAACTAAGTACTTAGTTATACATAAGTGTATGGGAAAGCAACAATAAAGGCGGCAATGTAATTTTACAACACGCACTACATGAATGGATGCAAATAGCTTAGGATAAGAAAAGAATTTCGAACTATATCTTCAAAATTTAATTTAATCGAAGTCCCTGTTTCATAAAACTTAACAATCTTATGTTTGTGTAGATTTTTCTACACTTACAAGTATGTATGTTTCATTAAATTAAAATTTGTGTTTTTTAAAAAAACTACCTATATAAAATTATTGAATTGAAAAATATTGTTATTAGAGACAGACTATATGCATTCTATGCACTATTACTGGAAGATCTAAAGAAGGTCGAACCCATTTCTCGTACACAACAAGCGTTTTGTGTGGCTGCTTCTTCTTTCAAAGTCCACAGATGCTAATTTTTCAAATTGCAGCTGAGTAACATCAGAAATTTTTTCTGTTGTGCGCTTCTTGGAGCCCGAGAACGTGTTGATTTATCCACTGAAGATCCAGTTTAACGCGCACGCTTTTCTTCTACCTAATTTTGAATGTAATTTTCTTACACTTTCGGTAGGAGATTCACTATGTTGCAAGTAAAGTTTTAGTAGTTCCCAAATCTGTTCAAGCGTATATCAACCCATTTCATTAACAGCAAATATAAAATTAATTTTCCTTAATAATACGAATGACATTAGTGTTGCCACACTCAAAATAATCAGTAGTTCAAATTCTAAATGTTAGATAGACCACCTTAATGTTGTCAATAATATCATATTAGAGCATTTTCAAATTACAAAATATTTTTTTTCCAACGTATCAGAATGAGTATGAGTTTATGCTGTAGTGTACAAACTATACGTATGTAAATATGTACAGGGTACGCCATCTTTTATGTCGGCATGTAAACATTGAATAATTTTAACATTTATCAACCGATTGACTTAAGTAAGCTTGTTTTTGAAACATCAATTCAGTACAATTTTAACCATGAATCGTTCACACCGAAACAACTAGCCGAAATAGTGACGCTGTACATTGAAAATAGCCGTGTTAGCTCAATGTGCATATCGTCGAAAATGTCGTGGCCACCCTGTATATGCATATACATTTATGAATATATATATATGTTTACACGAAAAATATGATATTATACAATAAACAACAAAATTATAAAGAAAAGAAACAAAAACAACAACAATGTAATACACTTATTTCAGCCTAACAAACAGCCGAAATATATGTAACAAGATCTAACTGAGGTCCATAACAACACGCTATACATAATTCCTCCAGTAGAATTTTAGAATTTTATCCAATATAATAAATTTAATTAATGCCAGTAGTGTTTATTTTATTTATATAACAAATTTGGAAATTTTGGGCTTTGGTCCGTCACATACTATTTACTTTAGTTATGAGCCCTCTGGAGATGTTGCACAGAATAAACTTCGTGATAATAATAATAGTTGAACTTACTGCATATCGAAACACAAGCTCATAAGTCCCATCGGATTCGGCATAAAACTATGGGCCCCTTCCATTCATGCACAACATGAGCGTGTATGCGAAAATCTCGCGCCATTAAAAGAAAAGCAGAAGACGGGATTTTTGTAGTGCTTTAACTCATCACTGAATTATTTAGCAGTGTTGCTTTGAATGCAAATAAAAATGTACGAAGTGAAAATTAAAAACCTCTGTTTAAATAAGGAAGTATGATCTTTCCTTTCTATTTTATATATGTATGTTATTTATACGAAATCAAAAAAAAATATCATAAATTCGAATATTAAAACGTAAGGTTCTATTCGAGCCACGGTGGGGGAACACGCACAAGAGGACGTTCTAATCTCCGTAAAGACAAGGTATAGGGCGACCTGACTGCACTTGGCCTTATCAACTGGCGCAAGCGTGATTTTTTTTGCTAATTGGTTTTTGACGTTTTTATTTCCGACAGTTCACTCGTGATTCTTGCCATATGTCAAAGTAAAAAATGCTCAGTTTTGTTTGCCATTTCATCATGAATTGACTTACTCCTGAACAACGTTTGCAAATTATTGGAATTTCTTATTAAAATTCGATCCGATTTTTTATCGCAAAATTGTCTTCAACGACGAGGGTCATTTTTGGCTCAATGGATTCGTGAATAAGCAGAATTGCCGTATTGGGAGTGAAGAGCATCCAGAGGCAATTCCGCAGCTACCTATGCATCCCGAAAAATTCACTGTTTGGTGCGGTTTATGGGTAGTACTTCTTCAAAGAAGAAGAAGGCCGCAACGTTACGTCAATGGAGAAAAGTACCGTTCGATGATAACAGACTTTTTCTTGCCGAAAATGCAAGAATTGGACTCGACCGACATGTGGTTCCAACAGGACGGTGCCACATGCATGAGAGGCGAATTTGGTGAGCAGTTAATCTCACGTTTTGGCGCAGACATTTGGCCTACAATATCGTGTGATTTGAACCCGTTAAACTATTTTTTGTGGTCTCTTGTGTATGGGAACAAGGCAAACACGATTGCTGCTTTGGAAGCTAACATTGGTAATATTCCGGCCGGAATAAGTGAAAAATGTGCCAAAATTAGACCTTGAGAATGAACTACTTGAAGTGTAGCCACGGGCAACATTTAAGTGCAATTATCTTTGAAAAATAAATGGCAGGAATTGATTTATCGATTCAAATAAAAATCACATTCACTTTTGTAAAATTTCCGAGTTTTTTTGAAAAACCAAAAACAAAGCTTGTAAAAATTCACTCTTTGCAATATAAGTAGGATGCTTTACGCAGGTAAAAATAGATAAGAAGTCGCGCATGTACAATACAACAACAATAACAGTAGAGTAGTTATTTCATTTTAACATTTACACAGAACAAAATCAACGTAAATACGTTCAGCGTATATACGTCGGCGCAGCAACTTTGTCCCATTCCATATGTGTTGTTATTTTACAGTATGTTTACGCTGATACGCTGTTACGCAGATACGCTGCAATTGTGGTTATACCTAACACGTACTAATTTTTTACTCTCGTTTTTTTGCTTTGCTATTTCACTACACATTTCTATAAAAGATTGTGAGTATTTTGCATGAAGGTAAAAGCAATCGAGCTTTGAAGTTCAGTATATGAACTTGGATGGAAGCTTTTGATTATTGTACTGTTGGATGTGTGCGAGAGCGACGAGTGCAAATGCGAGTACGAATATCTCAGTGTATGAATGTATGCGTATATGCGCCACCGCCACACTGCAAAATGCTCATACTGACAGAGCGTAGCTATTCAGTCTTCACATGACTATTGCAAAGGACGGTCGAAAGCATAATTATTTGATCGGCAGTGGATTTTGCTCATTTGCATTTTTGTTTATTTTGCTTTTTTGCGTTTGGTTGCAATTTCGATTTTATCGCTCGCGGGGGTATCACGTTTGTTTTCTCGGTAGTCAATGACGTTTATGTGTAGCATTCATTTTTGTTTAATTTTCATTGATGTTGTTGTTGTTGTTGTTGCTGTTTTGTACAAGTATTTATTAAAATGCATTTAGTGAATATATTTATTTAATGAAATGCTCTGAAATATGTAAGTCCCAAATTGACGACGTGTTTCAAAACGACAACCCAATCAACAAGAGTGTACAAGTGCATACACACATACTCGTGTGTATGCTGCAATTGCAAGAATGTATAATAATTAATTAATAAATAATAAAGTTCACATATATGTACATTTAGCAAAATGATTACTACTCAAATACGTTCTACCTTGCCAATTTTTTTTATTTGATCTCTTGCTATTGGACGAAGTGCATCTACATTGTCACCATTACCATCGTCCGGCGTAATCATCGTCACTATCACCATTATCGCCATAACTAATATCATCATTATCAACGCAGCAATCATCTTCGGTGTTGGCGGTGTTTGTTACTTATGATTATTAAATTAATTGAATTGTATTTAATATATTGTATAATATTTTTTGCGTATGTGCAGCGCTTAAAATAGCAATACGAGTATAATAAAATTCAAGTTCATTTACCTGATGATCATACTCAAACCCGCGCATACGTTCATACATACAAACGTATGTACAACACATGCATGCTACATACATACATATGTACATATGAGATAAAAATGTATTACTAAACATTGATTCCGGTCAATGAAAAAAGGAATAAAAATTGATTTACCGAAAAGAAGGGAGTTAATTTGTGCTTTCTCAATCAGCTGTAAATAATAAATAAATAAATAAGTGAAACGAGTGAATGAATGCAAGTAAATGTATCTGTATCTACCACAAGGGCAATAAACGTAACATTGCACGCGATATCATCGCCACCACGGGGTCAACATCGGTTGCAGTGAGTGAGTGAATGAATGAGTGAGTGAGCGAGCGTGAGAGTGAGTAACTTTTACAGCGCGGAAAAGAGAGTGACACCACCCACTCGCTCAAACATTCCTGCGCCCGCCCTTGCGACTGACGGTGTCATCGTTTGCAATTACAAAAAATTAACATGCATTAAAAAATGCAGATTGATTAAATAAATACATGTGAAATTGTGAATTTTATTACCAACTCTATCCAGTCAGATACATTTGCTTGGAATGTACCATTTCTCCTCACTGGTAATGTCGACATCCCTGATTTCTACAAGAGAATGGAAAACAAGCTCGCTTGAAGGATTATATTGAAACAAACATGTAAGTGCTACAAGCTGAAATAAGTAAGTAGGTACTTAGTAATATTTTAAGACTAACTAACTATTCGTATGTATCCTTCACCCTCAGTCGACCGGCACAGCCGCCTTCAATTACATTTTTAAAGCTTAATATCGCAATAGGCCCTTTTCGGATCTTAAGATTTTAACCCTTATATTTATCAAAATTTACTGGCTTATGATTCACAGCTTAAGCCATAAAAAAAAAAAATTTCAAATATGTCTGCGACTTTTGTTGGTTTTCCTGATATTCGTACACAAACAATTCAATATAGAAAGATATGCATAGTAGGTATCCATTATAGAACGTTATTATTTGTTGTTTGATAGATTACCTTTTTTAAGATGGCGAACCTCGTTTTGCATGAATATTTCTTTTTACTATAAAAGGTTTGGGATGAAAATACTGATTTTTTCTATTTGCCAAACTTTTTACACTTTTATGTAATGCCTACATATTTTTCAAAATTTTAACTTTCAATTGAACTTAAAGGGAGTTGCTTCATATCTCAAGCTAAGCAAAAACAAGCTCTGAATAATTACGGGTTTCCTTCATAGCACTGCTAACTGGGGGAACACAAATTTGTCAGACAGCAAATGAGACACCGGAGTATATTCTCTAACACTACGAGGCACTCAAAACCAGAAAAAATCTTAAATAAATAACGACTGTCTAAAATCAAAACTCAATATACGAATATACAATATACTTGATTTAAGAACAAATAAATCTTATCTAAAAACTTTTCGGCCGTAAATTAAAGTTTATTTCTTCAAATTAAACCAGAATTAATCTTAAAACAAGAACGAATTGTTAAATTAATCAGAAAACTATTTCAAAATAAGTCCTTTTCAGTCTTAAAATAACAATGTGAGGCCATGATTCTAGAGCAAACATTCTTAAAGTTAGATCAAAAATAAATTTAAAATATCATATTTTTTATCAGTATTAAAATAATATGGCCACGAACCCCGAAAGATTTTTGGTAATTTCTATTATAATACATTACGAAGCCTGTAGTTGGCGTCAATATGCAATAATTGCATATGTCTTATACCACGGCAGATCACAACCCATGATACATAAACATGTGCGTTTGCCTTTACGCTTACATACATGCATGCGTTCGAATGCTGTTCTGGTAATATCGTCACAATATTTTGATTCGGTTAAGTCGAATTTTTGACTTATCATAACATTTTCTGGAAAATAATTGAATGCAGCTAAGCGATGTGCATGTAAGTGACAAGATCCCAAATACAAATATAAGTAATTGTAATTGTTAGTGTATGGTAATTAATTATATAGTATAATGTAATTGATTCCCCCTTGTCTGGTACATACATATGTATGTACAGTAAACCCCGATTAAGTGCCTGCAATTTGTTATTTTTCTCGCTAAATATCCGTAGAAATTTCCACTTTTAAATTAATAAATTGTAATTAATTCATGCTAAGTGGTTCAAGCCTGACATCTTAAAGAGAGGTACATAACCGCGGTTTATATATACAACTATAAATAGGCAAACCCAATTACAGAAATTTTTAATTACAATTACATGTAATTCACAATTTCAATTACAAGTAATTGGCACATTTTTAGTTGCAATTCAATATTATTCCAGTCCAGTTATAATTAAAAGTAATTGTAATTGAAAAATGTCAATTACAATTTATTAAAAATGTAATTGTCTGGAATTCAATTTCAATTACTCGTCCAACTAATTGCAATACAAATTAATGTCAATTACAACTGGCTCTACAACCGATGATCGGTCTTGGCCGCCTCTATAAAGCTTTTATACGCTTGATTATGTCAGTGTCGGCGTACAGCTCATACAGCTCATCGTTCCATCTTATTCGATACACGTCGTCCACGTATACTGGACCGTAGATCTTACGGAGTATCTTCCTCTCGAACGGCCCTAACAGCCTCTCATCATTGATGGTCAATGTCCACGTCTCTGCGCCATACATTAGGACGGGAAGGATGAGGGACTTATAGAGCGTTATTTTCCCACTCGACGAGACTCCCTTTCCAGGTTGGAGAATGCTGCACTGACTGCTTTAGCGTGGTGTTGGTCAGTATCATTATGCAAAGACGAATGAGCTTTGCAGGGATACCAAAATCAGACATTGCGGCGTACAACTGATCCCTAATCGTGCTGTCGAAGGCGGCAGCGGCTTTATAATCGACAAATATATGATGGGTGTCGGCATGTTTTTCTCGGGTCTTTTCCAGGATTTGGCGTAGTGTGAATATCTGGTCGATGGTAGATTTACTAGGCCTAAAGCCACACTGATAAGGTCCAATCAATTTGTTGACGATGGACTTCAGTGTTTCGCAAAGTACGCTCGATAGAACCTTATATGCAATATTAAGAAGCCTTATACCACGGTAGTTGGCGTAGATCGTGGAATCTCTCTTATGGATTGGGCAGAGTACACTGAGGTTCCGTATTCATCCGACCATATTCTGCATAGAAACTCATGCATGCATTTTTTGAGCTCTTCGCCTCCGGTCTTAAACAACTCAGCAGGTATATAAATACATATCGATACCTTATTGTAGAAAACCCTTAAATAATTATTTTTTCAAAATCTACATGTTTGCAAATTCGAATGAACCGTAGTTAATTTCATCAAAATTTGCTAAAAACCCTATAGTGAAAAAAATGTAAGTTAGGGCTTTTCTACATTAAGGTTACGATATGCAAACATGGATGTGTGTGTATATATGTATAATATTATATTATAACCGAATTGTTATTTATATTCACCTACCTTGAGGCAAAGCAGGCAAATCCTTAAAATTGTACTCTTTTTCTTTTCGGGCAACCTCACATATAAGTGAAATATATGATATGTATTATCTATTCATACAAAGCAAGTGCAAAAGGCAAAAGTGCCTTTTGTAACTTTTCTAACATCTGAATTTCGCAATTTGGTGGAAAATACTTTCAAGTAATTTAGTCCCGTCCAATCAATGATTAAAGTAATGCAGTTTTTATTTTTCTTTATTTAAAATCCATGATTAAATTAAAAAAAGTAATGACATTTATGCCGTAAACCCTATCTGAGAATCCTCAGTGAGATCGGGCTTTCTTAATAATAGCAATAACAATTTCATTGAAATTTTAAATGAAATACTCAGTTTCGCTACACAAGTATGCACAAGTAAGTGTAAGTAAGCCGTAAGTGAAATCTAGTGTTAGCACTTTTTTGTATGGGCCAAAGAAAACTATATAAAGCCTTACATCAGATAGGTATTGAAAGTTAAGTTTGATTACCAATAAGCGGAACTTTTCTTTTCCTACGAAAAATGCCGCATTGTATTTACTTACATTCACACTCACTTAATGGGGTCTCTGCCGTTGCTATAAACATCTGTTTACCTCCAACATAAAATCGAAATCGAAGTCAACAACAATTCTGTTGTAGAATACTTATAATTATAATTATTAGCAGTAAGCATTTTTTGAATATTGATGCAATGGCTATTTAATATCATATTCCCATTTATTGACCCACTTTAAATACTCCAATGTAAATTTATCGCTGACTGTTGAAATTTACAAGAGTAGCACCCTACGCTCAGGATGAAAACTGCTGCCCATTCATTTAGGCGCTGCCGCTTTCAAATACTCTTAGTATTTACGAGTATACGCGTACATGCACATGGATATGTGTGCATACTAGTTGGTATACCTGCAAATTTCAATAAATGACATTCTCAGCTAACTTTGGCGATCAGAATTCGGCTATGGCTACATGTTCATTTAAGAATGTAGACTCAGTTTTTCATAGTGTTTCATTCTTTCCGATTATGAGTAGGTGCCTACACAACATTAGCATATTGATTTGAAATTGTAAAAGCTTGAAGATTAATTTTTCACAATCGGCGCGGCGCTATTCTGTAAGCGACCTAGACATTGACAACTGCCCTTGTTACACTCGTAGTCGGTGTATGAGTTGTACAACACAACGAAACTCGTCTCTGTTGTCTCGTCTCGACTGGATTGCTTCTTGTCGCTGGAGAATATGTGTACATATGTATGCTTGTGGTAGTTCCATCAATTTGTACTAGTATACGAGAATGTAGCGTATACATACACACATACTTACATAGTATAGTTTGAGCTGGGTGTAAAGTATTCCTTACAAGTGAAACAGTCTAGTCTAGTCTATGCACTCATACGAGACGAGCATGAGACGAGTATTATGAGTAAATGTTTATCATTACGTGTTTTTCACAATGTCAACTAAAATACAGTTAACTTATGTTTCATTTTCCAAGGTTTCCATATTTCCATATATATATGTATGTACACATGTATATATATGTATATTTGTTTATACGTACATACATATGTGGTGTACGAAATCAAACACTAAAAATTTTAAGAAATTTAGACGTATTCCATTGTTGAATAGAATGCATAAAATGAGTTCGATTTTAGAATGATCAAATGATCTGAGACATAAAAACTCTACGTAAACTGTAAATAATGATCAATTAATTTATTGAATGTTTGCTATTTATGGCACTGTAGAGGTTCCTCGGACCTTGATAAAAAAATCTAATACAAAGTCAATTTGTAGCACTTATGTATATCGATGGGTTCTATCTAAATAAGTTATTTTCCGAAAACTGTCAAAGCTAGTTAGATTGAAGCGACCCTAGAAACAATTTTTCGAATCGATAAGTATGAGTGGAGAAAGCCAATGCTTGATGGTGCGTGGAATGGGAGTCTGTAAATACAATGCAGAAACCGTACGGTTATGGAACTTTATGTTGTTGGAAACGGTTGTCATTCTGTAATGTTGTATTCCATAATATGTGAATTCAAATATCAGTCAGAACAGAAATCGAATCGAATTAAGACAAATTTAGGTTTAGTGAATTTTTTTTACTCAATTTGAGTGCAAGTTTTAGTGAAGAAATATGTTTCAAACATAGCGTGTTTTATAAGAGCGCGTGTCGAATACTATATTTGATAATTTCACCCTTTTTAATACCCAGGCTACTCAAATATTAGTAACTTCTTCTCTTCTTATTTAGCCGTATATCGACAAATTTTAAAGGGACTTGGGACTTGACTTAACACTTGACTTAAATTGCAACCGAATTTCTTTTTAGCGCAATATTCTTGGTTTAAGAACAGCAAATCTCACTTCAAAACTGTTCGGTTTTAAATCAATAATTTCGGTATCGAAATAAGTCCGTTTTAATCTTAAAATAGGGACGAGAGGTGTTGATATTAGAACCGATTCTGGCCGTCTGTCAAAATGTAATTTTCAGTGTCACATATGAGAAAATCCAAATGATGGGTTTAAAATAATACCAATTCGTGATTTCGTTTAAAATGCAAATAAACATTTAATTAAAATTACTCATAGCACCCGTATTCCATATAAAAAAAAATAAAAACTTTCCAAATATTTAAAATCATATTGAGGAAAACGAACCATTTAATAAATTAATTAGTTAATCATTTTTGCTATTGCAAATATATAATATATATATATATTGTGAAGAAAGATTAGGTTAGGTTTCATAGCATCGATCGATTTTTTTTAACCTGATTGGTTTTTCGAAGCTTTGTACAAACTCAGCTCATTCAAGCTACTAAAAACGATTTTGACAAAACTTAAATTTGTGTTGATCGTTTCATTCTTTTAAAATGTTCTCAACGGTTTACAAATACAAAAATTGTTTTGCAATGTGGAGTTTACACATTTGCTAAGCCCAGCGGAAAAATGGCACGAACTGCTTTCGTTGACGTTGTCAAATACTTTATTTTCAGCGTTAATTTCCTATGAAATACATTAAACAATAAAAATCTACACTGTATTTTTGTTGGTTACTGATGGAAGAAGTAGATTTTTTAAGGGATAGAAAAGCAAAATTAATAGATAGAAATTTAATTAAAACAACTTTCAAAGTACATTTTTACATAATTTATAGTTATGTAATTTTCCTAATTTTTTTATTTAGCGATTATCACTTAATTTTTAGAAAGCGCTGAAGTTGAGGTGTGCAAAAGAAGGTGATCTGCGGTACCGTTGATATAGATGTACCAAAATGCATAGTTTAGTTAGTATAGGTATAAACTTAGTGGACTAATGTCTCCAAACCGCAAAAAAAGTTAAAATAAAAAATGCCGCATTTTTGCAAAAAAATTAAAAAACAATTCAGTTCGAACAAATAAAATTACAAAAAAAAATTTTAATTTTGCATAAAGATTTAGGTTCATATTATGTGGGTAGAAAGCAACGCATCGCGGGCACCGTAGCAGTCCAACGCACTACCACTACGCCACAGCGACCACTTGTATAATGATGCAGTTCCTAATATTTGTTGATACCGTTTCATTAGAATTCAACTTGTAATATGGTAAAAGTAGCAATACAAAATTTGTCCACTAAAACTTTGTGTCGAATTGGAATGCGTGAGTTCCACTTACTGATCGTAGAGCATACGAGCTGGTGCCTGAACAACTATCATAAAAATAAAGGTATAATAGAGTTATTCAAGCCACATTTCGACGATAGCAAAGAAGCACCAATTCAAGCTGTGAAATCATTTTACAACGTAACCTCTCCCTGACTGCAAGGAATATCTGTGCCAAAATTGGTTAAGTTAATATTGTTGATTATCGCCTATCTATTTATCGGTGTCTTACTATAATTGCATTCCCTACCTCATGTCTTGCTTTAATTTTGTCTAGGCTTATAAATGTTGGGAAATTTTAGTATAGCTTTTTGTAATATTCGCGGACTCAGATCAAACTTATTTTCTGTATATGCGTATATAAACCTCCATAAACCCCATGTAATAGCACTAGGTGAGACTCAGATATGTGAGGGTGCAGATCCACTGGATTTTCACGTACCAGGGTATTGGCTGGTGTCATTATTCTCTCCCCACAGGGGTCTTGCCCTTTTTATTAATGAGGATGTCGCGTACCAGTGCCGGCAACAACTTTATATGACGGATGCTGAGTTCAGCTCCATGTGGGTTAAGTTCAGCGTTCAGTCCCATTTGCTGCCCTTCTGTTTTCTTTATAGAAGCCCGAATTCTGATAGGGATTCTACTTTTAATAAGTTAGATTCCCTTTCCCATTCGATCGCTTCTATTTTGGAATCATATCCGTGCAGTGAAATTGTGGTTGCTGGTGACTTCAATGTTCACAATTCGGATTGGTTGCGCCACTCAAGTCACACAACACCCGAAGGTTTGTATGAACGACCTGAATCAATTAGTGACCGAACCGACACACATTCCGTGTATCACAGGACAAGCAGAAAACACCCTTGACCTATTTCTCACCTCTCATCATGACAAATATGATGTAAGTGTCCACGCACCTCTTGGGAACTCGAACCACTGTACCATTTTAGCATCCTTTCCGTATTCTAGAATCCACAGCCCTTTGACGGTAGCTCCAAAGCGATTAACGTGGCTTTACGGAAAGGCAAATTGGAATAGTCTCAATAAGTTTTTTGAAAACTTTAATTGGAAATTGTGTTTTACCGATAAAAATATAGAAACCAGTGCTAAAATGGTAGAAGAAATAATTCTATTAGGAATGCGGTCTTTCATTCCCAATAAAACGATTAGCGTTAAACCCAAAGACAATGCATGGTTTAATGCGACTTGCAGACAAGCAGTCAGGTCCAAAAAGGTCGCTTTCAAGAACTGGCATTCTAACAAGAATGTCAATTCTGAACAGTTGCCTAAACAGGAAAGAAATCGCCACTCTAAGAAATGCCACTCTAAAGCGCGAAAAGTTTCTACACGAACAGCGCTTGAGGCACAATGTCTTACAATTCCATAAGAATTTTAAGTCATTTGTAAAGAGAGTAAAGAACCAAACGACTTCGTCAATTCCTACTCTTTTTACAGGTCATCGCCTCGTCACTAGCGGTTGATAAAGCGCGACTGTTGCGCAATCTTTTCAACATTTCATACACAACTGGTGTAATTCCGTCTTGTTGGAAAGTTGCCAATGTCCAACCAGTTCCTAAAAAGGCTAAGAGTACCGACCCTGCGAACTATCGCCCCATCGCAAACTGTTAAAACAAACGCTATCCAAAGTCATGGAAAGTGTAGTTAACTTCTACTTGGTGAAATATCTTGAGCAAAACGAATTGCTTAATGACCGCCAATACAGTTTCCGTCGAAATTGCTCTACGGGCGATCTCATGGCGGTCCTCACTGAGCACTGGTACCATAGTGTCCATTGCTTCGGTGAGTGCAAGGCGGTTGCTCTGAATATTTCAAAGGCGTTTGACAGAGTGTGGCATAAAGCACTAGTGTCAAAACTAATTGCGCATGGGTTCGGGAGTAACTTCACACGATGGATCACGAACTTTCTAAGCGGCCGCTCTATCCGTGTTGTGATAGACGGTATTGTTTCGGAAGATCGTGCTATTAATGCTGGAGTGCCGCAGGGTTCGGTCCTCTCCCCTACACTTTTCGTTATCTTCATTAATGACCTTCTGTCATTAACGAAAAATCCTATTTACTCGTTTGCAGATGACAGCACCATTTCTCATTCATATGCCTGTTCAAAACGCCCTAACTCTTTGGAGATCGAGAGGAAAAGGCACGTTATGACTCACTCAATAAAGATCTCCAGTCAATCTCCGAGTGGGGTCTTACGAATAGAGTTGAATTCAATGCGCGTAAGACCCAATGTTGTCTGTTATCTCACAAACGAGTCTCCCAACCCCCCGTTAACCCCCTAGATATGAGTGGGGTAGGTATTGCAGAGACAGCGACTCTTGATGTTCTGGGCATGTCCATCCAATGTGATGTTCGTTGGAATAAACACATTTTTGACGAGTCGAAAGAAGCAGCCAAGTGTCTCGGCTTTCTTAGGCGGTGTAAAAAATATTTTTCTTCGACTGATCTCCGCATGATCTACACCACCTATATACGTCCTAAATTGGAGTTTAATTCGCACCTATGGGCTGGAGTTTCACGAACGCAACTGGAGCTCCTGGACCGTATCCAACATCAAGCGATAAAGCTAATAGGAGACAGTAGAGTTTCCAGCTCTATTGATTCCTTCGAACATCGTCGAAACGTGTTCTACCGTTACTTTAACGGTAGATGTTCTTCTGAGATGCTTAAGCTGATGCCGCCAGTTCGTGTGTTCAACAGAACTACACGGTCAGCAAGCGGAACTCACGCCTTCCACGTAGACACGGTGTTCCAACGCACTACGCATTACAGAGAAAGTTCGTTCATCTGTCGTACCGCGCGTGTTTGGAATAAGCTCCCTGCAACAATTTTTCCCAATTATTATGATCCTTGCAAGTTTAAAGCAAACGTTCATAAACACTTCTCCCTCCTTTTTCCTCCCACCTATCAACTCCCTCCTTCCTTCCAATCAACACAATGTTCTGCATTAATAGGGTTGATTATATAAAAAAAAATAAATTTTATCAGCGTGAATAGTCGATATATAGCGGTGGGTGGTCCATCTAACATTTGGAATTTGAACTACTGGCTATTTTGAGTGTTGCAACTCTAATGTCGTTGGTATCCTGACGGAAAATTATTTTATATTTTCGGTTAATGAAATGAGTTGGTATACGCTTAAACAACGTTGGAAAATACTAAAAATTTGCTTACAAAATGGTGAATCTTCTACCAAAAGTGTAAGAAAATTAGGTTCAAAATTCGGTAGAAGAGAAGTGCCTTCCTCGCAATTTGTGGATTAATTTGTGAAACGTTTCATGCACACGTATGAAACTGGATTTACATTGGATGAAACAACACACCCGAAAAATTGCTGCTGTTGTACATTAAATTGAAATTGAATATTTCACTCACTTCTCGCTGCGAAGTTTGCAAAGACTTCATTATGAAGCCGTACAAAGTTCAATTGATACAACAGCTGAAGCACATGACCATTGGGCTCTGCAACGTTTGGAAGAAGATGAGCATTTTTACCGAAAAACATTTTTTTCTGACGAAGCTCACTTTGATTTCGGTGGTTACGTTAAGCAAAATTGCGCGATTGTTGAGGAGCCAATGCACCCTCAACGGGTAATTGTTGGATGCGGTTTTAAGACCGGCGATATCATTGGGCCATTTTTCTTTCATTTCATTTTCATTTCTTCTTGGAAAAAAACATTCATCTGATGATATCTCGAAAACCAAATCACAGAAATTAAAATGGTCCCTGATTTTAGATGGGAATTGGATGGTGGTGTTCAAGGTATATTTTGCAGTAAACTAATGTTAATACACAGGGTGTGCCATCTTTGAAATAATAAAATCTGAAAACAAAATCTGAACTTCAAGAAAAAGAATAAAAGTATTTTATTCTTTTTATTAAAATTTTAGAATTTAACCTTTGCTTTAATTTTGAATGGATTGAAAAGTGGAATTCGTAATATTAAGTGGTGGATACTAGTAAATTTTATTACAAAACTTGTTTCCCATCGCTAGACCTTGAAGTAAACCCAACAACAACGAGAAAAATAAATGAATTTGCTATAGAGGAGATTTAGATCGTTTAAGTGCGTACTGCGTCTACTTCTTCTACCACAACATAACCATATCCACGATGTCATTCAATGGTTTTCAACGTGAGAGAAAAAAAGCATAATAAAATTTATTCGTATTTCACATGTGTCCTTCACATGGAGCGAACTAAGAAACGACATTGGCAATTGTTGTATTCCACGCAGAGGTCGAGCTCCGACCTCTATATAGGATGCTCGCTATCCATAAAGTTATGCATACTTTTGTATGTTTGTATGTCGAACATGTATGTACATACATAAGTAGTTAAAAGCGCCCACAAGATTTGTCTATTTTGAATAAATTTGTGTTGATTACATCTTAAGCTTTCCGCTAACTGTGAAATGCCATGAACTCAAATTATTCGCACCAATATAAGTTTAGCTTTTTAGAGTAGCATTTCGGAACTATAAACTTGCATACAAATGCAATTAAATAGAGTTTTTTAACATTCACAATTTTATATTCATAGCACAGTACAACTTCTTGTAAGACTACAGGCTCTGTCACGTTTACTGTCCCCGCTTTCTTAAAGTCTTAAAAGGAAGAAACCTGTAGAATTTACAAATCAAGTGAATACCAACTAATTTACTTTAAAATATTTCAAGAACCATTTTTATTTCGAAAGTTATCTTCAATTCAAAATTAGTTGTATCAGTAAATAAAAAGCGCCATTCAGAGCAGCGAACACAGTGAATTCAAGAGTTGAAAATCCCTTAAAAAGCTCCAATGTAAAACTAGATTTTCAGTACTCTACCATTAGATACAATAAATAAGCGTACTTACATACTTACAGTACCTACAGAGATACGAATATTTATTCAGAAAACATGACCTTCCACAATGCCATCGCACAAGTTTTATTCAACTTCGTTGTAGTCACTTAGTGCAAAACGTTTTACTACAGCCGAAAATCAAAATAAGGCCAAGGCGATTCACCTTGATTTAGACTCACAAAAACTTTTATGACCTCGCCAAAGCTTCATACATAGCAATTAACAACTGTGGCTTGTAAATACAAAGCGGAACTATAGAATTAAAGCTGAGAGCTTTCTCATAAAGCTTTGATCAATGCTTCCTTAATGATCAAACCAACATTTCTGGTCTGTTTTAAATAAATTGGCGATATCTTCCGCTATTCTTATAATCTTTGCATTGTGTGCGCAAGTATGAAGTTATCGCTATGGCAATCGATCGAAAAATGAGTTTCTGCTTCTGTTGCGTCGCTCCCTTGCGGAACGCAAATTAGTTAATCGCCGTTGAAGCTGAATAAGCGCCTATAATGTATTTCATTTGAGTATTGATTTGTTGTTGTTTCTTAAGAGTTGCAATGGAAGTTCGCGTACGCGGTTTTGCGGTTTCAATGACGGTGATTTCGAAATACATATGTATGAGACTGTTTACACTGTTTACACTGTTTACAAGCATGAAAAACTGTATGGGAGAGACAGGTAAAGTAAAAGCAAGAGATAAAAGTTTTGCATATTTTTCTTAATATCTTACTTTTCTACCTGTTTCTCCCGAACAGTCTTTCATGCTTGCGCCAGCGTAAACATCCACTATGTATCCAAGTATTACTATTCTACGCGGTATCTGGGATTAAGTGTCCGGGGTACGAGTCTCGGCACAGGCAAAATCAAAAAGTAGAAAAAATATTTTTTTACACGGCACCACCTCTTGGCAGGCAATGGCAAACCTACAAGAGTAAAAACTGCTATGAAAAGCTTTTCACTTCGCCGTTCGGATTCGGTATTAAACTGTAGGTTCCTTCCATTCATGTACAAATATAACACGCACAACATGAGTGGATGCGAAAAGTTCGGCCTAGGACCTCCATGTTACTGCTCTCCTGGGAACTAACACCACCAGAGGCCTTGGTTGGCACTGTTAAACTGATTATCATCTGTCTGTGTATTGAAGAAGTAATTTGAACAAAATTAGAGCAATCCGAACCTTACGTTTATTTTTCGCGAAATTGTTAAACAGGAAATTGATACATTAAGTGTGATTGTGGACTAGCGATTTTCGCGATTGAAATTGCAAAATATTTTTGTTAGCTTGGCATTTACTTTATTATTATTCATATTAAGAATAATTTCTGATTATTTTCGAAAGAAAGAAATTAGTAGCAATTCACATTCTGTAGCAGAAAACAAATAAGAACAAACCATTTCGGTAGCAAAACCTTCTCATATCCTTAAGTAAAGTACATCGAGTTTTTCTAGTACTTACTTCCACAATTCTACCTGATTATCATTTAAATATTTTGCATAAATTTTAATTTTTTTACATTTAATTGTTCTGTTCCTTACCATAAATTTTTTTGTTCCATTAGATCAAAATGTTTTATAGTAGGTAGACATTGTACTTACCACTTTTTAATATTATCTTTTTAAATCGTATAACGCCTTCATATTTTGATATTATTTGAAATAATTAATGATAAACGCGAGTTTCAAGGGTAAAAAGTCGCATAACTTGGCCAACTCAGAAAAATTCAGCATTATGCATTGATTCTGAATATGTACTCTTTCCATTCCATATAAAAATCCCTTGCCCAAGAGATAAAGCTGAAATTTATCACGTAATGTAATTTTTGTGTTTTTCATTATTTCGAATAGTGTGTAAATGACCGTTCTTGGATGATTTTGAATTGCGGTAGCAGATTAATATATTCGGTTTAAAAATTTTACTTTGCATCTTACGTGCAGTTTTTATAGATAATACTCAAAGTGTTTTCTTGACGATATGCGTACACTGCCTTCCCTCTACGAGATAAAATTTATAATCATCTTCCATTCCAAAACTCGAGAGCTGTTATCAGACTAGACTGAGAAAATATCAGCCTTTTGACATTATCTAATGCACATTAGATGTGTGCGGGTGAGTCCTTTTTGACACGGTCACGCATGCTCACTGCTTTGAAATTATTCCTCACGCATATTCAACAAGGAATTCACACAAGTTCACCCTCTCGAATTTAAAAAATGCACCTCAAATGAAAATAAGAGAAATTACAAAATGAAAAGTCATAAGAACAGTGATGGCAGATTTCAAATTAGATTTTTTAGCTACCAGGGCCTCCTACGTAGAGTTAGGGGGTTTTCAGCCTATTTAGAATTTAGGGAGAGGAAATAGTCAGGGCAAAGTCTAAGGAGGAGTGATTGGATTAATAAAATGTACAAACCTACAATATGTATGTACATTAAAATTCCTCAGATAAAATAAAAAAAAATCAAATTTTTAAAATCTTTAGAAAGTTAGAATTATGCAATGTTAAAAATTGTAGTCGATTTTAGCTTAATTACAGTGACAGTGATTATTGAAAAATTTTGCGAATATTTTATTATTGTCCGAGCCCTAAAGTCGGCCATAAGCAATTTTAATTTTTGGTGGAGATACATATATACTCGTATATTTATACACACTTTGTACATATACATTCTGTCCATGAAGCTGAAAATTTAGATTCCCTTTCTTCTTTGCAATATCTAAAGGTTTCTTATGGTACACATGGAGAAGTAAGAGGGTTGTATTTTATATTATTTTCAATCTGAGTTTCAACGTTTGGGAAGAAATAGAAATGAAAATGTGAAAAATTGATTTTTATAGGCATGCATACGCCTAGTGGTAAATAGAAAGCACCGATCGGGAAATAATGTGAGAAAAAGTTTTTGGCGATTCAATTAAGTTTTAAATTTTAAATAAGTTTATTACTTAATATCGTCGGTCCATAACAACTTGAGATGCATATATCTAAAAATATGAAGCTACATCCAGAAAGGTACAAGAATTATAAAAATTTCCTATCAAGAAACGCTTTCATAGAAAAATTTGAAGTGCCATTTTCGCGTTCAGAGGGTCATTTACATCAATATAACAGTGGCAAATGCGTCATAAAATTTTTTTCATTTTGTTAACTAGTGTTATTTATATTGAGAACTAAAATAAATTTTCCACATTTCGAGAGGGCTCTGAACACCCAAATGTCTTGCTCCCCTAAATACGGCCTTGTTACCTACCTACATTCATACATGCATACGTACATGTATATTTATGTGTTTCTGTACACATGTACTTGCAGTACAGAGTATGTTGCTGATGCATGGCAATGTTTTATTTACAATATTTAAAAAGGAAAATTATGCTACCACTGTACCAAAGAGAACGAGAAGAGAGAATATTGCTTAAAAACGACGTGCTCTCTCAAAAAATATCTTGCGCCACAAGTACCGAGCAGCAAGCAGCAAGCAGCAAACCAATGACAGCACCAGCCAACAACCAGCAGACACAGTGTAGTATACTCTTACTCTCAGTTCGTTTATATTTAGTTCATTGAATCTTACTGTTGAGCAAATAGCTTATGGGAAGGAAGGAGGGATTGAGGGACGGAAAACGAACAGTGCGGAGCGACGAGCGGGAGTGGTTGGGATGCAAGCCATGCAACGAATGGCGTAGTGAGTTAGTGCAATGACTACCACCATGATAATAATGATGTTGACGATGATGATGATGATGATGGTTATCGAACGAAGGTCTTTCACCCGAACTCGGTCATTGGCGTACATTTGCTTGTAAATCCAGAGCTTTTCAAAGTGTGCATGTCGCAATTTCTTAAGAAAGTTCAATTGCCCCAAACAATCACATTCACTGTCGGTTTTCGATGCATAAAACAAATTAGATACACAATACAACGAAAAAGAATTATTAAATTATTTTAGCAGCAGTTAGTTATGAAGAAAATCTTGTATAGAAATAAGTTGGTTCATTCTTTTATTTATACATGTTACATACATATTTACATATGTATGTATACATACATACGTAAGCAAAAAAATTAGTCATATTTATTTAATTTCATTCATTACTCTACGGATAACTAGCTTTCCGACAAGTGTCAGCTCGAATTATGTACATAGTTACCAAATTTACATTAAACCTATGTGCTAGTATATACATACATACATACATACATACATATGTACGTACATACATAACTACAAACAAAATCAACAAAGTCAACAAAATCAATAATATGCGAAAAACTCTTTTAATAAACTTCTAAGCTTGCAGGAAAAATGTTGCCATTTTCAAACGTAAAATTTTTTATTATATTTGATTTATCAAGTATATTTGATAAATATTTGCGGCTCCAAAACATTAATTAGAACGTATTATGGAAATGATGACGCTATTTGCCGTAATTTTATTACATTAGTAATTGTGCTTAGTGGCGTTGGCATAGATAAGATTTTGGAATAGGAAGACATATTTTTGATCCCATGCAATGGTTGGATCAATATGAATTTTCCAAAGGGGGAATATGTCGCCTTTATATTTCATTCTTTTCTCAATTTAGGGATTCTGTGCTTATATGTAGCTGAATTCTAACTGAGACAAAATTGCACAAATTCGGATGCTTTCTTATTGCTTTTTGAACAACTGGCTGCATGCTTAACTAAGTTTGTACAGGCTACAGTGGGACATTTCACCTTTGAATGAACTTTATCGTAATAGTGATTTCGCCGTGGTGTAGTGGTAGTGCGTTGGACTGCTACGCAGAGTGTCCGGGGTTCGAATCTCGGCTCAGGCAAAATCAAAAAATAGAAAAAATAATTCACTTCGCCGTTCGGATTCGGTATTAAACTGTAGGTCCCTTCCATTCATGTACAAATATAACACGCACAACATGAGTGGATGCGAAAAGTTCGGCCTAGGCCCTCCATGGGCTGTTGTGCCATTAAAAGTAAGTAAAGATTTCACGCTACCTCTTGACGATATAATGAATTAATATGTTCCTTAGCATTCGTGAAACAACCTTAATTATATGCACAGACAGTCAAGCTATCCTCAAAGCTCTGACCTACTGTACAATTAGGTCTCAGTTTGTGGGGCAATTGAAATTTTGCAAGAACTATCGGGTGCAAACTCATTTATTCTTCATCGGATACCAACACATTGCGAATATTATTGAAATGAAAATACTGATTAATGGACCGAGAGTTTAGACAGAGATTTCTTTAAACAGTTTGCTCCTAACGTACAGGCGATTTCGTATAGCCCACAGGGTAAGATGTGCGCAATAGCTTTTCCCTCGAAATTTTTTTGTAGTAAATATAACTTGAATCTAGCTGTGATTTAAACAGGTTTCCGCCCAATTAAATATCTTTTCAAGTATAAGTGTGCACGACCCTGTGCAAAGGTAAGCAAATTATTAAGCAGTCTTAATCCGTAAATTTCGTGTTTATATCCTACACACACTGTGTACAGGGTATATTGGCTTTGATTGAGTAAAAGTTGTTTGGAACGCCAACAATTAGGTGTCAAAGGTATGAAGATATGATCAGCGTACATAGCCGAGTCGAATTAGCCATGTCTGTCTGTCTGTCCATATGCACGATATCGTGAGTAAAACTTAAGCAATCTTAACTTAACCAAACTTGGTACAGAGGTTGCAGTGACGAAGAGGTTAAGTTCTAAAATTGTCAAACTCGGTCAAGAGGCGTGATACCTACCATACAAGTACATTTTTTAAAGAGTGGTATTGTACATAGAAACCTCTGAATCAAATTAAGCCAAATTCGGTGCACTTCATTGAAATAGCGTTTAAAATATTTGTTGTCAAAATTGTCAACATCGGGCAATAGGTGCGCCTACCTCCCATACAAGTGCGATGTGTAAAGGACGATATAAAAGGAAATAGCAATACAAACTAGACTAAAGTAATTATTGTTATTTCACTCGTAGAGGACATAGGGTGTTAACGGTTACGGAATTCATAAACTTTCATAGAAAAAATTCAATGCAATTTCCTTATTAAGTAATACTGTTGGTAATCCCACTCCATATTCGTTTTATCTTTAAATTTTGAAAGCCAGTGTCCTCCACACAAAAAATATTTCAAAAGGGACAAAAGAAGGAAAACACAAAAAAAAAGTCCAATGTTCCATTTGATTTAATTTGCTTCACTTTGTTAGGGTTGCTGGTTTAAGTTTTACTCGATTATCGGGACAAAGATGGACAAATTATTTGATTGTATTTATTTATTATATAATATGTATATACAAAATATTTATTGAATATTGCATCTGGAAAGTCAATTAAACCAATGAGTATTTAATACATTCTGAACTTAAAGTGCATATTTTTGAGACGCCACGGGCAACGCTATTTAGCAAGAATCAATTAACACAGG